>CM061144.1:22758224-23085724 GCA_030710495.1 Labroides dimidiatus | reverse complement strand
TCACACACACATGAACAAACACACAAACCTGACTGTGACGGTAGCTGCATACGGGTGAGGAGTTAACTATCCTTTGGGATGCAGCCATGCCAAACAAAAACCCAAGAAAACAGCACGGGAAGGGGAAATAAAGAAGGAGAAAGGGAGAAATGATGGGGAAATAGTTGAGCAGGACAGTTTACCCGGAGGGCTGACTTGCTCTCGAGCCCATTCTGTGAGACTCACAGCAGGGAGAAGGAGGGGTGTGTGGGGGGGGTTTAGTGAGGATGAGGAAGGAGGCAGATTGAGGGGTCCTGTGCCTTCAGGAAGACTCAGAGGACAGAGAAAAAGAAGAAAAAACTCCTCTACACAAGCAAAAACAAGCACAGTGAGAGATGGAGAGAGAGAGTGGGAGGCATGCTCACAGCCAAATAGGGCAAATAATCGCTAATAGGGACTGATGATTGAAGGAGGAAGGAGAGACAAGCAGAAGGAGAGAGCGACGGGAGAGGAGTCCATAGATCGAGGATCAGGAGAGAGGTAGAGGGGGAGGGGAGGGGGGAGTTATTCTGAGAACAAAGCCCTTTTTGTAAATACAAAGACAGAAAATCAGCAAATGGTAAATTAAGACAAGTGTGTGTAGATGTGTGCGTGTGTGCATGTGCGTGCTTTGAGGACAGCTATATGAGCTTGTGAAACACCCTTTATGCTTTATGACAGTACACACAGTCCTGAATGTGTGCAAACAACACACGTTATCATGTCTGGAAGGCATGCGTGTGCCTCTGTGCCGTTTGGCACAGGTGTGTGTACATGAGACAAAGGTGGTGAAGTGTCTCGCACCCTGTGAGACAGGTTGGGAGGTGATGTGTCCGCCTCTGAGGTGCGACGTGACCAAGTCTGAAAACAAAGACTAAAAACACAGCATCAATTCCCCAAAGACTGAATGCAGCGATGATGACGAGAAATAAAAACACAAGGATAACTGTTTGTTTTCAACACACCAAAGTGTTGCAGGTACATCCAAAATTTTACACTTTTACACTTTCTCTTGTTTTCTTGTTTTTTTTTAACAAAAATATGAGACAGGTGTCAGCTAAATTCATATTGATATTTTGGAGGGCAGAACAGTTATAAAGAGCACCTGTAACACTATTGCTGCAGAAAAGTATCTTCCTGGTAGCTACCTAGCTGCCTCAGCATTAAAAGGAGGTGTGATGCTTTTTTTCATATTTAAACATGGATATAAAGTAACAATGCTGGATGTTCAAACTAAACGTATGCACATTTTCAAACTGCTACATATTCATATGTTGCAGAAATCTCTGAATCTGTAGACTGATCAAAATGAAATAGCATGAAATCCCTGGTTCACACTTTGGAGTGGCGGGCCTCAAACACCAAGGTCTGCCCAAAGGTCTGCCCAAAAGTCTGCCCAAAGCCCTGCCCAAAGCCCTGCCCAAAGCCCTGCCCAAAGCCCTGCCCAAAGCCCTGCCCCCATTAAACCTCCAGAGACCTGGTCAATCAGAGGGAAGGGGGTTTGCGGAGCAAGGAGTCTTAAAGAGATAGCAGCTGAAACTAAGACTTCTAGACAGAGGCTGAAATAAGTTTAAAAAAAAAAAAAACCTCCATAAAGACATTTACATTCTCTTTTCTTTTATCTGCTCCAACATTATTTTCTATTTCCTAGTTATTTCATTAGAAATATAAATTGCAATTAACCAACTCATCTTAAAGGTAAGAAAATACTTCAGTAAGAGTCAAAACTGGCACAGATTAACAGGTGAACACAGAGCTTGCAGGTGAGCAGTGTCAAACTGGTTTGTCAAGTGTGGCTGCCATTAGCAGAGCTAGCACCACCAGCCTTAACACACAAACACAACAAGATGATGGTCATAAGAAAGAGTTTCCTAACCTAGATATATCAGCCATGAGCTGTACAGAGCAAAAAGAGATTTAATATTCAGTGTTTTATATCTGAGTGTCAGAAACAGTGCAGGACTGAAAAAGAAAGTGTCCCACGTTAGTACCCTCAAAATGAACTGAAAGTGTCCGGCTGTTCAGTGATAGAAATGAATGTCCACAGACAATAGGAAAAAATCTTTCTCTTTTAAAAAAATAAATAAATAAATGAATAAAATACTGGCCTCTTATTAAAGAATCCGGCTGTAATGGAGAACAGCCATCGTCTGTTACTTAGGCTCCTGTAATAATTCACATTTGATGAGAGCACTGCAGAAGAAGACATACACACACATACACACACACACCCTGAAAGGCTATAAAAGCTCCCCAGAGACCAAGGCTGTGTGTCTGTGTGTGTGTGTATGCGTGTGCATGCGCACTTGTGCGTCTTAAAACACTGTGATCAAGAAACAACAAGAAAAGCGAGTGGAGAAGGAAAGGAAAAGGGGAAGAGTAAGAAGAGTAAACAAGTAAAGAAGGGGGTGTGAGAATAAAACAGGTAGATAGATCGAAATGGGATGAGAGGGAGGGCACAGCAGCTGACAAAAGCAAGGATGAAGTGAGAAGAGGAAGAGGAGAAGAGGAGGAGGGGGAGGAGGAGAAAAGGAGAAGGGCACGAATGATCATACGCACATCCACACACATAAGCCTGTCATGCTCACTTCCTGTCAACGCACTGCAATTGTCTTTCCTACAGCCCCCTCTTACAAAAATATAATCACTCTCACGATCGTTCTGTGTGTGTGTGTGTGTGTGTGTGTGTGTGTGTGTGTGTGTGTGTGTGTGTGTGTGTGTTGGAATGGGTTGAAAGATGGTCTGTCTTCCTCCACAGCAGGGGAAGCAAAGATAAGGCATTACTATAATCTTTCTCCACCACACACAGCCTCTGGAGGTGAGCACAGAGTCCTGCAGACACACACATAAACACACACATACACAGATACACACACATACACATGCAGTAAGCTCCTGTGCTGCACTCAGACATGTTGCAAAAACAGGTCGGCTCTTTAGAGCAGGTGAGGGTATTTTTTAGACATATGAGCTGAGAGAGTTTGGGTTTTCGGTGCCTCTACCACAAAGAGATTTTAACATGAATATTTGTTATGTATGCTGTTATGTATTTTTTTCCAGTGACTCTTCTGGAAGGTTTATATATGTTTAAAAAAGCAGTTGGAGGCACCCGGAGTTCAGACACTTACACTATATATTCAGGGCCTGCAAATATTAAACAAGCTAGCATTTTCTTCCATAAACCAGAGAATAAAATCAATTGCCAATGCAAAGAACATCTTTTGTAATCAGTTTGACAAAAATCTTAATTAAAGCCTTTCCATCTTAAAGATCATATAGCAGTTTGAAGACAACAGATAGGAAATTTAACTTGAAAAGAAACAAACTTAAAAACAACGTTTTGAAAGAAATTCTGAAATGAATAAACCAAAGAATCTCTTGGAGATTGTGGTGTGAGGAGAACCAGTGGAGAATGGAGCAGGTGTACTGGTGAGTTACTGCTGTTAGCTAGCCACATGTAGCTTAATGCTGTGTTCACATCAGCATATTTAAAGTTTGAAATCAGATACAATAACTTCATAAAAAAGTAGTAAGTTTAAGAGCTGATCAGGTGAAACAACAAGCTTTCAGCCGTCATAATAGAGCCCATAGAGAGAAAGACAGAGAGCTCTATCAGAGGTCCATCCACTAATCAAGTGCAAGAAACAAAAAAAAAAACAAGTCTTAGCTTCAGTGCTCAGCTCACGTTTCCATTGGGTGGTATCTTGAGCTGACAAATCCTTTAATAGCATCTGCCACCAGGAACCGGGCGAGGGGCTGCTGCTGCTGCCAGTGAACCTGCTGCCTGAGCTGCCTGTATTGATGGGACCACACCCGCCGCCAGTTTCATCAGGACTGGCTCTGGAATCCCACCCTGAACTCCATCGTATCACAAAGTCCATAATCTTACTGCCAAAAATGAACTCCACAGACCTCCACACGAAATGAACTCCCATCCCTTCACCTGCACAAAACGAACCCAAGCATGAAAGCTCATTCCATTTTTCTGGGGAAAGAGTGGACTCAATTTCCTGTTAAGCTGGTATTTCGGCATTCAGTGCAAATGCAATATTTAACCATCTTAGTGAATTGTCACATGCACTGGAAGAAACAGTAAACGTTACCTGAAACGTCCACTCTCACTCACTACCAACTATTATGTACATCAGAGCGAAGCGGAGTCAGAGAATGTCAGTCCCCTTTGCTAAGTCATGATGGGATGTTGGAAAAAAGAGCATTTTAAACAGCGATACTGAACAGACACTTCTTCTCCTTCACTTCACTCCTTAAATCTGTTGATAAATGGTTATAAAGTAAAAATGCTAGATGTTCAAACTTAACTTGTAAACTATATGTAAATATATACTCCATCAGTGTGTGTGGTTATATATTGTGAACACTTCTTTCTACCGTTGTCTTTTTGGGTTAATCCCAAACTGATGGGCCAAAATTAGAAGAGACCAGCCCCCTTGTGAAAAAACCTGTCAGTGACAAATTCATGTGAGTTGGGGTCTTGGTTTTAGAGTTCTTAACCTGTAGGATGATATACCTGACATCTAAAAAGACTTGTTCAGGTCATAGCATGGACACCCAATGGATGGATAGGCAAACACAAGCTAGGTATGAATGATGATTGATTGATGATTTAACATGGAGTCCTGCTCTCACAAAGTGCTGAAGACCTTAAACTTGTTTGGAGATGAAATCAGCAGAACAGCTATGGGAAACATCCTCACAGACTTATTCTACTAAAGGTCTATAAATAACGTTGAACTGCATGTTTTATGGCCTCAGAGTGAGGAAAGACCAGGACAGATGTGGAAATGAGAGTGTGACGGTTGAGAGTTTGAGAGATTGACGGTAAAAGTGAGGACTTCTGTACAATGCGTCGCCTCATATCAAATCTGACCACAAATGATATCTCGTCACCCTTTACTAACCCCCATTTGCAGAGACCCACAACCGCTCCACCATTACACACACCCATTTAACCTGACCCCTTGCTGGTGATTAGAAGCCTGTGAAGTGTGTGTGAGCATGTGTGCATGTAAATGTGTGTGTATGGGTCCTTGTGTGTGAGATGCTTCTCTCCGTATGCTAATCACAGCCTAGCACCGAGAATTAATTTGCAAATGTGTCATTACCCATCAGGCTCAACAGCAATAACCCTGCAATTACACAACTCTCGCCTGGCCAGCTGAGCACCACACACACTCACACACACACACACAGAGGCTGGTTCTACAAAACGGTAGCAGATATGAGGCTGCATCTCTCTACAACCAGGAGAAAAGCAGACTGTGATGTGTATCCAAGTGATGGTGTGTATGTGTGTATTTACGGTGTAATCACAGCTCCTCACCTCAGTGTCAACGGGACACAACCAAGGTCAGTTGAGCACTTTCACACACTCCTGTTTCTTAGCAACATTATCCAGGAGTACGGCCTCACCGAGAACTCCAGCATCACACATACACACACACACATAGACACACATACACACACACACGCCTTTGGATAACAGATAACTGAGCCGCACATGGAAGTGTGTGTACATGTGGACATGAGTTTAAGCACTTACCTACAAAGTGAGCGTTGGGATCAGAGGTGAAGAGTGTCACGGTCATGAGGAGGAGGAGGAGGAGGAGGAAGGGTAACATGAAAAAGAAGAAAAATAAATAGTGATGAGGATAAATTCATCATTTTTTTTACCAAATAATGTCTCAGATCTTTCATGTAATTTAACATTTTTCAATAAATTAAACACAGCTTTTTAAAGCCTCTGTCAGTCATAGATCCTAAAATCATCCAAACTTTACTTGAGGTGCCCTTGTAAGAAAAAAAAAACACAATGAAAGATCCCTGAAAAAAAGATCAGATCATTAAAATACAGGGCTCCTGAGCCATGAAAGAGTTCAATAATAATTATTATTTTAATAAATGAAATGCTGTAGACTTCAGACAAATCCAAAGCTGAGGACTCCTCCTATGTTTAAACTACGCAAAGCCCTCAAAATCACCATCAATCTCATTCTTCAGGCACTCAATTCATTTCCGATGCAGCAAAAACAGCAGAAGTTTAATATTCAGGCAAAAAGAGGGAAGCATCAAAAGGCAGATGTCTGATAAGCTCATGAGATCAAGATGAAATGAAGGAACTAGCATGCACATGTTCAAAACGCTGCTCTGATTCGATTTCATTCACACACCTCTGTGTCCAGAGCTACATGCCTCCTACAGTGACACACAGTCATCTAAAGCATGTCACACACCTGTCATACCTCCCCTGGTTCCACTGCAGTCACACCTCAGAGTGACAGAAAAGGTGTGAGCATGCAATATATAAAGTGTCACATTTGAAACCTCTTGACCTTGAACGGCAAATACCGGTAAAGAGTGAACAACGGGAGTCAAAAAGTTAGCGCTAATTTGGTTTAATGATCCTTAAAAGTACTTATGTGTTCCCAGTGATGAGTCACTGCAGGTAGGTAAATAACCTGACATGAAGAGCTGCGAAAGACAAAGAGCAAAAGGATGAACAGACGGATGGAAGGGATGTTTAGCAACTTCAAGCCATCATCCAAACACTGACGAGACGAAAGTGATACTAATCCTGTTTAACTGCAGGAAAAATAAACACCAGAGACTCCAGTTCACAGACTCATGGACAAGAGGTCCGGTCACCAATAAGAGACTCTGCTTGAACATGAACATATGGCGTCATGTCTGCTCACACGAGCTGAATTTTTCATCAACACTGTATCTACTTACATCGCTTTGAATGACAGATAAACACAAGTTTATGATCAACACTTTTACCACTCCAGGATAGAGGAATAAGAGCTATAGAAAAATTACTCTCTTCTTGTTCTTTGTCATTCCTTATTTGTTCCCTTTTGAACTGTTTTCAGCCAAAAACAGCGTACAGGATTGAAACGCGCGTTTCATTCAGACGCTGGAGAGGCTTTTGAGGCAACACTATCGAAAGAAAGAATTGATTTGTTCCACGTCTTCATATAGCTGTGGTGACTTCCTTTTTGCTTTTGGTGCAGTTATTAACACGAGTGTGTATGTGACTTTAGAGATGCTTTCAGATTAATGCACACTCCAAACGGGAAGCGGTACTTAACTGAAGAACCAAAGTGATTGCGTCTTAAACAAACTAAATCATCTCACTCTGTCTGTGAATATTCTGTCATTGTAGAAGAGACAAAAAAAAAAAAAACACCTGAACCCAATTCAGGATGAATTTCCTCATTAAGACAGATGATTTGTGCAGCATGGATAGCCCTGTGAACAGTCTCCAGAATTTCTCTTGATGACATCTTCAGGGGCCTCTCATGTTTTTCTACTTTAAGAGTCACATTTTAATATTCACAAATCAAGCCTGCACTCCTCGTGCTCTCCAGAACACTGTCACTCCTGATTTAAAGCCTATTTGCCTTTTAAATGGCTGCTAGCCCTTATTGTGGCTGACACACACACGCACACACACACACACACACACACACACACATTCAAGGGAGCCAGGTGGGGGGAGCTGACCGAAGCTGACAGCCTGATGTGCCGTCATATCATATCCCTCCCACAATGCCTTGTGGCACACCTGCTTTCTAGCACAGACAACAGAAGCGTCCCTGTTCCCAGCCGAGGGAATGCATCTCACTGCACGTCTCCGCTCTGATGAGGCTTTTTATAGTCGCTCAGCTCTCTTACCTGCATCCTCCAGCCCTTCATCTGTCTCCATATCAAACACATCAGATGTGCTGCCTCTCAGCCAGCCCGCCGTTATTAGACACAAGAGCAGAGCGCTACAGACGAAGTACTGAACCAGAAAGAGAAGGAGGAGGGAGGGGATCTTTAAAAGTGCTGCTCATTTGATTAACAAATATGTGTGCACATGTGAGCTGCGTGCACTTGTGTTCAGTGTGAGTGTGTATTGGGCGTTAGGAGGTGTGTGTGTGTGCTTGCGTGTGTGTGTGTGTGTGAAATGGCCCAGGGGCAGGTGTACGGTATGCAAACGCAGCTCAGGGAACCTTGAGAGCAGACACAGCAGGAGAATCCTGCTCTACAGCAACATGCCGCAAAGACGCTGACAACAGGCTGACAGGGTGGGATCACACACACACACACCCACACACACACATAAACACACACAAGTACACACACACAGGTATCCTCACAAACATGTTTATGTACATGCAGGAAGAAGAACAACCCACACAGTGTGGTGTACATGATTTAATATTTAATTGCGTGTACGCATCCAAACACACTACAAGCCCACACAAAGAGCTGCCGGCGGTGTGTTTTTCGCTTGACTTGTGCTCTCCTGTGACATTTCCTCATTGGCTTGTTTGTCTCAATTATCCCTGCTTATTGGACAGAGATGGTTAACCCATTAACTCGCACAGGAAGAGCGAGAGAGGGACGCAGTGAGAGACAGAGAGAAAGAGAGTGAGCTGGATTATGGGTTCGACCCGCCTTAGGCGTGTTGTGAATCATACAACTGTACGAGGCCACAAACACGGGCTGGCCTGGCTGAGAGCCAAACATAAACACAAGTTGTAAACACACACTCTCACGGACACACATATAGACAAACAGGCAGCAGAGAGCTGCTGATGGGGCAGCAGAGCACTGGAACCTTGGGGCCTGTTGGAGGGCCTGAGCTGACCTTCTCCACTCACAAATATGCTTCTGTGTGTGAGTCCACACACTCTCCTACCAAGAGGCTGCAGCTTGGTGTGTGTGTGTGTATCTGTGTGAGTGAGGAGTATTGTAACCAGGGTTAAACCAACATGGTTGTGTGTGTGTGTGTGTGTGTGTGTGTGTGTGTGTGTGTGTGTGTGTGTGTGTGTGTGTGTGTGTGAATATGTGTGATGGAAAGCTGTGTGTGTATAAGAGGAGACTGCCCTGCCCTGTGTCAGACCTCTGCTGTGTTCAGTAAGTGAGGCGTGCTAATACTGCGTGTGCTCAGGTTTCACGCATCAGCACACAGTCGAAGAGACTTACCCGAGGTCACAGACTGTCAAACCCCTCCTCCCCCTTCTTCTCCTCCTCACCCTTACTGCCTCCCCTCTGTGACTCAATCCTTTCTTTTCTTCTCACTAAACACTTTACCTTTAGCGAAGCTTTAGCGCTCTATCTTTCAGTTGCGTCTTTCTTCCCTCCCCCCTATTCTGCCACTTTTCTATCTTTCAGTCCTCCCTCCTCCTCCTCCTCACTCCCTCGAGGATTCCATCAGGCTCAGTCTTTTAGTATCTTTAATGTCTTTTACCTGTCAACAGAGGAGAGAATGTGCGAGCAGCTCCCCAACAAAGGAAAAACACCCTCCTGTCATCTCAGAAAATGCTGCAGGGACAGGGGGAGGAGAGGCGGGGGGGGGGGGGGGATCGACAGTGAAGGGGAAGTAGGGAGAGATAACACGGGGAGCGGGATAAAAAGGGAAAAGTGGAGGGAAAGGGAGAGAAAAATGAAGTAGAGGGAGCTTGTGCTTGTGATATTTGTTAAGTAAACACAAGCTGAAAATAACAACACGTCTTAAACATGTCACTTTCTGACACCTCTGTACGGTCAGGAACGACACACCAGATCTGTAAACTTCTCTGGTGCCATTAGCTTTTGATTCGGTGACAAAGAGCAGCTCAAGTATAAAGTATCAAACTCTCACACACAAAACACACACATGACCTCTACAGCTTCAGACGTGAATCCCCAACAGCTCAGTTCAGCTCCAGCACGCTCCAAAACAACACACATTCACACGGGATAAAGCCATGAGCCGTACAATCCAATAGGCACCTCACTCAATCTGTGACTGTCGCTCCATCCCATGCCCAGTGTGTGTGTGTGTGTGTGTGTGTGTGTGTGTGTGTGTGTGTGTGTGTGTGTGTGTGTGTGTGTGTGTGTGTGTGTGTGTTTGTGCGGCTGAATCCTCTGCTATTACTAATCTGCTGGCACAGCTGCCGTCCTCAGCGCTGCATGCCCTCCTCTCCGTATTATTCTGGGATTAGCTTGCGTGTTAGCCTAGCCGCAGCCCACAGCCTGAGCTGGAGAGAGAGGCAGCCATCTTAGAACAATGCCTATTGATGAAACACTAAGAGGCTTGATTGGATTAATCATCTCTCCCTACATCCTCTTTTTCTCCCCTCTTCTCCATCAGTCCTCTTTTGTTTCTATTCCCGCTCAGTTTCTTCCAGTCCTTCCTCTTTTTCTCACTTCCCTTCAAAGCTCAATAACACAGGTTTCCTCATTTCTCCCCAGTGATAAGATGTTGCCGTTAACGCCCCCTTGTTGGATAATGAACACAAATAACAGGCTGCAGGTTTATGAGGGCACTTCAAGGTAAAAGTAAACATCTAATTAAAAGGAGAATCAAATAGCTTCTGGCTGCCGCGGTGTCGTTATACATTTTACATTACAGTAAGTGGTCGGCCCTCCTTGATGAGAGGAAATGCTGCCTCTGATAACAGCTGATGATGATTACAACAAAGTGTGTTATCATATGCAATATGTCGAGGGGGGGACTGTGAGAGGAGACACATAGACCCGGGTCTGCTGTCTTTCTATGAAATGTACCAAGCAGAGCTGCCAAATTGTGAGGCAGAGCGGAGAGGAACAGGGGTGAATCTCTGCAGATTTGGCCTGCGTTTAGCCAGGGCACTCCACCAAGTGGCAGTCGCTGTCCTGGGCGGCCTTTTGGCCTGCTGTCCCCACCAATCACATTCCAGCCCTGACTATGCCAGAGAGGACCAACAGCAACCCTCCAGTCTGGTGCCAAACACCCGCACACACTTACACACTGACACACACACACACACACACACACACACACACACACACACACACACACACATGCACAGGGAAACCACAGCTCATACAAACACTGCAGCCAACTCCATTTTCAAACATGGATAACAACTGAATTAACACTCTGTGATCCAGTGCCAAAGCAGAAGGATGCTCCTTTATACCTTCAAACACACACACACACACACACACACACACACACACACACACACACACACACACACACACACACACACACACACACACACACACACACACACACACACACACACACACACAAGCGTGTATGGATGCAAACAATTCCACATGTTCAACAGCACACATAGCCACACACACAGACACACAAACACAAGGGAGGAGTTATCTGTGGTTAGATGTGAAACATGTCATCTAGCTCCTTGGTCTGAATCTCTCTCTCTCTCTCTCTCTTTTCCTCTGTTTCTTTCTCCCTCCGTCTTTTCCGCTGCACCAAAGATAAAAGCAAATGACAGTCTCATGCTGGTGTAGTTAGCTCTAAAGCCATTTGCACGGTGGCTCCTTGGTGTGATGCTGCAGTGTTTGGATGCAAAAATAAAAAGAATAGAAAATTGATTTGAAAGGAAGAGGGAGTCAGAGTGACAAGCAGAAACCTCCAACGTTGGGAAATGAATCCAATGGTGAAGTGCAAAAAACACACTGTTCCTCAAATGTCCGCCTTGATGACTGGATGCAAAAGGCAAGGAGACCCCATAAGCACCAGCAGAATAATACTTAACACATCAAACATATTCACAAAGGTACAAAACCTGGTGGAGTGTTTCAACTACCTTTTTCTTTTTACATCTTTCAGTCGAGTGTGTCTGACATTGTAAATGATTGCCATGAACACTAAAAAAAGGCTTGCCTCCAGTTTGCTGCCTAACATGCAGTCTAACACCCAGCCCCTTCATAGTCATATCAGGCATTAAACATCATTGTAAAGAAACTTTCAGGGTGCCGGTACGGCCTAACAGTTAGGTCTTGTACCCCGTTAATGAACGGCTTGGGTTCAAATTCAACCTGCGCCCTCTTCCCACAAGTCCTTCCCCACTCTCACATGGTTTCCTGCTCTATCCTCTGTCCTGTCCTCTCTGAGTAAAAAACAATAAGAAGCCTGAAAAAGACAAAAGAAAATTAGAAGGTGTCAGTCTCACAGAGATTCATCAGTGTTTAGGGGCGCGGGCATACTGGCCATTTATAATGTGCCGTACTAAAGCACGATTGGCCCCCCACAGCGTCATTTCCCTGCTTGCTGGTACGGCCTGTGGTCACAGTACTCTAATATGAACCAGACTTGAGCACGATCGACCCTTGTACATACGTCATCACATCGTAATACTGAAGCGTGGTCTCATCAGAGTCAGCACAATGAGACACAGAGAAGATTGCTTAGTCTTTAGTTATGTTTTGGCTCATGTTAAGTAATTTTGGTCCGACAGCCCTCTAACACCTGATTTGATTGATAATGCAAGGCAGCGATTTTCAAGTCACCATTCTGCAAGCTGTCGCAGCAGTTATAGGTCATGTCCTTGTTGCGTATGTGTGCTTGCGCTAGTGCATGAAGTGAACCGTGCCTAAGCTTGGTACAGAGTGGTCACACTGTCAAACAAACTGGACTTTAGGGTTGAAGCATGCTTGGGCACGGTATGATTGACCAGCGTGACCGCTGAACCAGTTGAAAAAAAAACCACACATGCTGTTATTCCACTTCTTTGTCTGTGTTTACACAAATTTTAAGCATATTAGTCATGATGCTCCTAAATTTCTTCTGTGTGGTTACAGAGACAAAAAGGTAAGTTGGTGACGTCCGACGTGAGCACTACACATGAAGCTCCACCACTTCGTACTCAGTATATCTTCTGCACATCGTTTCCTTCCTCCACCATATGTTATCCCAAGCACACTCCATTCCCTCCTCTATTTTCTTCTCCATCCATGGCCGAAAATGGTTGTCTTTCCCTCTTTTATAATCCTATGATCACATCTCTGGTCTAATCTGAGCACTTCTCAGCCTCCCTAATTCCTCCTTCTTTCTTTCTTCTCCTTTTCTTGTCCCACAGCCATGTTCCCTTCACAAGAGAGCTGCACTGTTTACGTCACACCAAACGGCTACACAAACACAGACTCCACACAGGAGCGCAAGATCTGAGACTACTTCTGTTTTGTTTTCCAACAAACCGATTGTCACAGATCTGGTTATTTAAGGATGCTATCACTGTTGAAAATCACAGTACTTAGGAAAAAAGGGGACAAACACAGAGAAAAAGAGAGGAAGGCAATCACCTGACATCACAGCTATTCATCCTGTCAGGAGCAGAGAGCTACTTGGTCCTGCACCAACATAAAGAGGAAAGGCCTTCCAAGAATCCCTCTTCTTTTTCTCTCTTTTTTTTTCCTCCACAGATTAATCTGTCCAGCAGCCGTACAAATCTCTACACTCACTGTGGAGAAATGCTCCATGTGGATCATTTATGTATGACACAAAAGGAGATAAACCTTTGTGAAGCTCGCTTTTTATGGCCTAAACTGACCCCAAGCTACATACACTGCATTTAACCCGAGCATGGACGCTTCCACCGTCTGCTTTTCTGCTGAGGGAGAGATAAAACTGATCTGCAGGTTTACATTACCCAGTGTCAGTGTGTTGTTAGGGTGTCACAAGCATTCAAAGATGAGGTCAAAACAACTCTCTCCCTTATTTAAAGATGGGAGGAGAAGGAGGGGGGAGGACTTGAGAAAGAAGAAAAAGACATTGGAGAGGAGTGAGGGGGGATTGAGATGGCTTCAAAGGGTCCTGCTGTAACCATGGTGCTTCTGAGCCCGGTCACTGTGGGAACAGACCTTCCACAGTGTTCAGGAAGGGGTGAAGCTTTTTTAATGGAGGGGCGGTGTGTCATCTCCCCCATCACAGATTTTCTGTTCACATCATTACAATGCAGTGTTGATTGTTTAAGAGCTAGCAATCAAGAAACTGCTTTTCTTGTATAAATGAAAAACTTGTAGATCATCCAAATTTCAAAATGTAAAACTTCTTTGGCCTGTCTTCTCTGACTGCTTCCCTTTTAGGGCACGGCCACACTGGACTACTGTACCGTGCTCAAGCATGCTTCAAGCCTAAAGTCCAGTTTGTTTGGCCAGTGTGACCACAAGTCCGCAATCAGGCACAGTACCTTTCCTTGGCTTTGGCACTCTTCGGAGAGGTGTGCTTCATGCACAAACACAAGCACGTGGACATGATCACCACAACCGCTCCTCCCAACAACCATTTTAAACAATGGCAGGGGTGTTAGCCATCGCTGCCTTGCATAATCAATCAAATCAGGTGTTAGAGGGCCGTCGGACCAAAATTACTTAACATGAGCCAAAACATAACTAAAGACTAAGCCATCTTCTCTGTGTCTCATTGAGTTGACTCTGATGAGACCACGCTTCATGTAAATAGATGCTTCATGGTAACGTAGGCGGGACATGTGTGTGCCTAAAGTCTGGTTTGTATTCAAGTTGTGTGACCACAGGCCAGGCAAGCCAGTGGAGGGAACAGCGTTGTGGGGGGGGGCAATCGTGCTTGAGTATAGCACAGTTTAGATGGCGGCACTCCTAAACCACTTTACAACCCACCTCCATCCCAGCTCCTCCTTTCACGCTGTGTCTGATTTTACCTGTGTCATATTTTTTTCCCTTTGCTGGTTCTCTCCCTGCCTCAGTTTTTCATGTATGCAAATGAAAGAGAGGCCAGGTATGCTCTCCCCACCTCAGCTTGGTGAGGGTTATGGTTCATTGTAATTCAAAAGTGAAGCTCTGAACTCTCTTCTTCAGGCTTTGGCATTCCACATACTCAGGCAGAACAGCAGGGAGCTCTGAAAACTGCCAAATATAACTCATGGCATGTTGATATAATGGCCCCAGGTTTGAGTTTAACTCTCTGCCTTCAGCAGCAAGTCGGCTTTCATTCTCATATTAAAAGCCTTTTTTGTCCGTCTCTGGATGACCCACCAAATAAAAATAAAAGAGGGCATCAAGATGCATTAATGCAGCATTTTAAGTCATCTCATCACCTGCCATTACATCAAGAATCAGGTTCACCAATACTCATATACTGGAAGCTGATCAACACTGCAACTCGAGATGGAAGTGCATATTTTTTAACTCTTTTTGGCAGCGTCTCTAAAGTGTGTGTAAATCGTGGCTGACAGTTGGATGGAAACAGCTTGTGTCTCCTCACAGGAATCTCTCCTATTAGATACAGATGATGAGCACAGTTTTTCCAAAGAGTTTCTGGAGAGGCAGCGCTTGATGGAACAGAGACTCTACTGTTTCAGAACACTGTTAGAGCAAAATTAGCTTCATCTATCTCTGCTGAATGCATTGGCAAGACTAAACTCTATTCTGAGACATGATCAGTGTGTGTGCATGTGTGAGTGTGTGTGTATGTGTGAGACCAATGATACCATCGCCAATATGGTCCCACAGTGAGCAGGAGCCGTGTGATTTCGGTGATATTTGTTTGCATGAATAGAGCATAAGGTGTAAAATTATGTGTACATGTTTGAGTGTGTGATTTTCCTTTTGTGCGTGTGTGTGTGTGTGTGTGTGTGTGTGTGTGTGTGTGTGTGTGTGTGTGTGTGTGTACGATTGATTTCCTGTCAACAAAAACAAACAGGCTGAGTCCGTCACAGGAAGACACTTTTAGTAATGATCAATGAAGAAATTACGGCACTCTTAATAATCACACCCTCAATTAGACCTGCAGAACAGTGTGTGCGTGTGTGTGTGCGTGTGTGTGTGTGTGTGTGTGTGTGTGTGTGTGTGTGTGTGTGTGTGTGTGTGTGAGTGAGAGAGAGAGATAAGTACCGAAAATAGTAGGATGAAGGGGTTATGAGTAAGTGTAACACTTCGATTTTCCCTCTTGCTGTGATGTCAGTGAATTTATTACAAGTTCTTTCTTAGAGCCGTAAATCAGACTATCTCTCTCTCTCTCACACACACACACACACACACACACACACACACGCGTGCATGGACACGCCCATGTCTGTATCTTCCAATGATGAAGAGCTGAGCAGAGAGGGTCTGTGATGAAAAGGAGACAAACAGCACATGGAGATGGACGACCGTTGGCTCCAGTATGAGATAAGGTATTCAGTCAGAGGTGTGTTTCTTCGTTTTGGCCTCCGACGTCATGTTTCCTCGGCTGTAACAGATAACCATCACAAATATACCTCCATCTTTTGATAGCTACTGTGTGAAGCAAAAGAAATGATGACTTCTGGGCTGACGGTGGCACACCGACAGAAGAGGAGATGTAAACCAAGGGCTGACAATACTCACAGGGTGATGACTCCTGCCATGTGATGAAGGGAGACAATAGAGCAAGGCTCACTCAAAGGCAAGCAGGGATCAGTGGCAGGGCCGCCAGGGGTGACAAGAAGGGAGAGTAATTGCCTCAAGGTGCTCAAAATGATCTGTGACCCGTTCCAAGTCAGCGTGCGCGATTGAAGAGAGGGGGAGGCACACAGCAAAAGAGAGAAATGACCGCTGCAAATGCCCATTTCCTCACCACCGTGGGGTCACGCCCGAGCGCAGCTAGGAAGTGTGGGATGGCGCGGAAGGTGGAATAACGGAGGGATAATCTTGTCTGAGCTCCAGCGAGAGAGGGCAGGGGGCTTGTTATGAGAAAATGAAAGGGGAGAGGTGGAGGAAAGGAGAGTTACGGACCATTAGAGGAGCCCCTGCTCGACATAATGTCAGGTGGAGGTAAAGCTCAGTGAAGTGAAGGTGAGAGGGAGCATGTGCAAAACACACCCAGAAAAATATACAGAAACATTCATCGAAACATTTTTCCTGACACCTGTTGGATGTCAAGGTGGAAGTAATTGTACGTTTCATACTCCCTTGATACCAGGAGATAAACTAAGGGAGTATCTACCAATGGACTTCATCAGATATGTGCAGATCATTTCAAGCTGATTTTAAGTGGGTTTCTTTAATGACAGATACAGGAACAACCAACTTTTTTTGAAAATTATGTCACTTAGAAACCAAAACAAGAGGTTTGAAAATATCCTCAAGGGATTCTCGGGCTAATATCAAAGTAGTAAAAAATCATTCATATTCACAATGTTTTGAATTTTACACCAAACAGCTGCTGCTGCTGCTTTTTCTTCAGAACACGTTAAGTCGTCCCTTATCTCCATCCTTTATGGTCATCATGTCTCCACCTTCAACTACTTTCAGTCACTGTAATAGGTAGGTTGTGCAAATCAAGAGAGCAAAACATGAGATTTACTAATGTTCAGAGGAAAAGACGTGACAGGAGAAAATGAAAGAGCATTTCGTTCTCTTGACTCTCGTTTCTCCGTCCTCTCCGGTCTCATCAGATTCTTCCTCTACCTGCCCTCTCTGAACAAAACAGATCAACCAGAAGGTCTCTTTTCCATCGAGTCATCAAAACAAGAATGAAGAGTGTCCGTGTCTCTGTTTTTCTCTTCTGTTTTTCTCGTTCGCTCTTTATCCCTTGCTGACTTGCATGCTTCACTTCCACCGCTCTAATCTCAACAGCATTTACTGAGCTAATTAACAGGGCAGAGGGTTGAATACTGTTCAACTGAGACAGCTCCTTGTCTTTGTCTCTGGTACACATGGATAAATACACAGAGTAAAGGAGGAAGCTGTGTAAGCAGAGGCAGGAGGGTGAGAGGAACTGAAGGATATAATAACTAACTTTATCGAAGCCTCTTCAGTAAATGTGTCTGTTTAAATACAACATGTTGAATGACAGCAGTGAATGAGTTCCTAACATTTATATGTATATCTTGTCAGTGTCAGCGTGTTAAACGTGGTGTGGTTCAAGGTCTGAGATTAATGATTCAATATGTTTTAATTGCATGCGTCTGGCCCGCGTAGTTAAGTGTCTTCCTTTCTGTTGATGCTGTGATGGAAAAATAAAATGGCACAGCGTTAAGAGCTTTGAGTTCCACGCGTTGCGGTTTGACTGGAACTCCTGAAAAGTACAAATGCTGCCACACTTCTCAGAGGTCACTGGATATGCAGGTGTAAGCAAAGCTGTCTAAAAAAAATGCATACCAAATGACAATGATTAGACATTTTATACATGCAATCACACTAATTTTTCTATGTAAAAAATGTACTATCCTTTGAAAATATATAAATATGAGTGCAGTCTTTAGGCATTTTAGGCAGATAATGAAACCTGAGTAAGAGGGTCAACTGAATAAACATGGATTTCTGCAGTGTTTCATGTCTAACATCTAAAATTATAGCCTCACTACTCTGACAAGTTCAAGACCTCCTCTAATGCTGATATAACGAGTGTAACACAAACACAGTTCAGAGTGCTCATCTTCACCACATTACAGTGCTATTCAAATTAGACATGTAAACATTTCTGCACAAAAATTTGACTACACTTAAAGATGACGTTCCTCTGCTTATTTAGGCTTCAAGTGCAGAATAATGCATCACAAAGTGATGGTGCGTTCACTGCAAGCAGCTGTGATAGCCAAGCTTCAACAGAATGTTAAAATGAGCACATCCAAGTTGTCTGACAATATGTTGATGTAAAAAAAAAAAAAAAGATGAGAGCAAACTTTAAACTAATAAAAGCAAAGCTCAGGAGGAGGAATGGGAATTATAAGAAGAAGAAGAGCACAAGAGGGAAAGAGACAAAGACTTACAGAAAGGCCAGGAGGAAAACAGATGTACTGTAGACGTAAGAGAGCAAAAAGCAAAAGGCTCTCATCCAGACACTATGCTGAGTAAAATGTCACCTTATTATGAGAGCAGAAAGGCCAGCCTCTCTATCTCTGAGCCACCAGAGAAACATGATACCACATGAGTCTGTACTCAGTCTGTCCTCAGAGAGCACAAGATGTGTGGGTCAGTCAGTGCAGGGACATTTCAACTCCAGGAATCATTTCTGATCCTGTTACATCCAAAGAATCTCATGATGAAACTTAAAACACCTCTTTAATTAATCAAATTATGCAGAAATATTTGCCTCTTTTATTTCTGAGATGGGTTCACACTTTTTTTTATTTACTTGGAAGAGTGTCAACCTTGTTTTTTTTCAGTAGATATTAAAGACAAGGTGATGAAATGTTGTGTTCCTTCTAGAAGCATGTTTCACAACACTTAAGTAAAAAGGTGTTTAACTGCTGGACAGCACTTATTTACTTGAGCAAACATAATATTTATTTTTAACAAGACTTTACAGGATTACAGGTTGCATTTTAAATCTCTGGCATTTTCTTCTTGAATCAACACCAAGGTCATCATTTGAGATGTCAGACAGGAGAAGCATTTGAGTCTTAAAGCCTGAAAAAAAAATACACAGTAGTAGGAAAAAAGCTGGTGTGTGCACACCATCTGGGTTTCAAACAGCCAGCTCCCGTCAGCTGCATTCATCAGAGTATTTGTGTTCAGTGGAACTAATGCCTTCTATTTCATGTTTTCATCCTCAAATCTGTCCCACAGTTTGTCATGTTTTTATCACACCACTTATAAATCATGTTCCTTTTTGCTGTTTGTGTTGTCAGAGAGGAAGAAAAAGGCACAATCAAACAAGAATATCTCACAACATGTCCATTCATTGCTAGTTACGGACTTAAAGAAACCAAGCTGAGAGAGCAGGGAGATTCTTTATGAGCAGTCATCAGCTAAGGATCCAAAGTCTCTCAAAGCATGTCGATTTCCACTTTTCTCACCATTGTTCTCTGCTTCCTACATCTATTATCCTTCTCTTTTGTCATATTCCACACTCACAGCTTCCTCAAGTCTCATGCAAGACACTCTTCTCTCCATCTCTCGATGCTCCACCTGCCTGTTGATACTCTCTTTAGACATGCACACACAAAAACAAACTACGAGGTGCCGTGTTTTTGTTGTTTCTTGCCGTTCACTGGTCTAAATGTTCAAACCAGACACAGAATAATGAACAACTCAGCATGACAAATTCTGCTTGCAAAGTAGCACTGCGGCACAAGATTGTGTTTTTCTTTGTGTTTGTTTGTATGCAACTGCAGTGGATCCACATAAACAGCCCATGCTATATTAGCTGTGAGACCACTAAGCAATATATTTCCTGTACAGGCTTCATAAAGTAATATTTACTCCATTTGATATTCACACAAACATCTCTAACGTTCTCCAGTAAGTATAGCAACACTTCAAACCAATAGGCCTTCATTATTAACAAGAACACAAAACTCATGTTGCAGTTGTTTCATATATTAGAACAGACATGTTGAGGCTCTTTAAGACAAAGGAAATGTTTTTCTTTAAGCTATGATTCGATTAAATACCATGAACCTCATGCTATTACAAATGAATGTATCAGTCATATCTTAATTACTGTAGGTCAAAAATCCATCTCAGCAGCAGCAGCACAGATACTTTCTATGAGTTTGAGCTGCAGGTTCAGCTTGGTGACTGTCATAAGGCTTTTTAAGATGTCACAGGTATATACACTCACCAGCCACTTTATGAGGTACATCCGTTCAAATGCGTGTTAATACAAATATCTAATCAGCCAATCACATGGCAGCAGTAACTCAAAGCATTCAGTCATGTGGACGTAGTGAATATGAGCTGCTGAAGTCAAATCGAGCATCAGAACGGAGAAGAAAGGTGATTTAAGGGACTTTGACTGCAGGTCTACTGAGGTTTTCCACACACATCTATCTCTAGGGTTTACAGAGAACGGTCCAAAAAAATATCAAGTAAGCTGTAGTTCTCTGGGACAAAATGCCTCATTGATGCCAGAGGTTAGAGGAGAATGCGCAGACTGGTTGGAGATCAAGGAACAAGATCAACAATAACTCAATGAACCACTCATTACAACTGAGGTATTAGGAAAAAGCCCATCTCTGAACTCTAAAAATCTCTGCGCACTGTTGCTGAGTCTCTGCCACAAAGCATTGAGGTGGATCTAAAGAAAAAATTAGTGTAGTTTGGTGGTATTTTCCCAGATGCTGGAGTTTAATTTGTGCTGTCTGGTTAAACTGACTTATAACCAGTCAACCAGAGCAATGTTCAGACAGCTAAAGCATGTTTTTGTTGAACTGCAAGATGCAAAACTGGTGGTGCTAGCTCTGCTAATGGTAGCTACACTTTGACACTCCAGTTTGACATTACTTACCCACAGATTCTGTGTTTACCCATATTAAATGTGGTGCTCAGTTGTGAAGTTTTTTGTTTTTACTTTCACACTAGTTGGTGAGCTGGAATGTAAAAAAAAAAAGAATAATTGCTTAAAAACATTCTTTGTTAAAATGGTTAAAAGGTAATTTGAATATTATTAAAATTCAGACCCATGATCTGTCTGGTCTAGACATATTAAGGTGCAGGATGAGTTGGAGAGACAGAGAGGGGGGGGGGGAGAGAGAGAGAGAGAGAGAGAGAGAGAGAGAGAGAGAGAGAGAGAGAGAGAGAGAGCTCTGCTGTGTTCATTAATGTTCAGTCAGTGTAAAGGTGATGAATCACAGCAGGTCAGGGTTAAAGAGCATCACAGTGTGTCATTTATCTCAAACATCCTCCTCCTCCTCCCCTCCCTCATTGTAACATTGTCACCTAGGTTACTTAAACCTTTGATCTTTTTACTCTCTTTCTCTCTTACACACTCTCTCTCCCTTACACACATACACACACCCACACAGACAAAGAAACCTGGGGCAGCCATATGGAAGCTGGTGGTAATGCAGGGAGCTGGGCAGGCAGGGAGGAGGTTATTAATGTGTGCTCTCACAAAGCCAAGGTCTAGGCCATGAATCGTAAACTCCAGCCTCGATCAGCCCCAGACATTAGCAGTCTGAGATAAGACATGAGGGATCGCCTGCATTATGGGAAAAACAGCTTCACTGCATCACTTCCTCCTTCACAGACTCACCTCTCCACACATCACACACACATGTACTTGGCTCTAGCCTTGCTAACCATGCAGATACAGGGATGATGATGCATGAAACTGTATTTATGTTGTTTACCTAAAAGTTTGCATCTGTGTTAAAACAGATGATGGTGTGATACTTAGTATGTCAGGTAGGAAGGAAGGTATGATGCGAGAAATGAATGATGGAATGGGTGGAGGAGAGGTATAAAGAAATAGTGGATTCCTCTACTGTTAATAAAAAACAGACTGAAAAGAATGACTTTTTTCACAAGTTTGGATATAAGTGCAAAATTTTAAATTGTGAGGATTTACTCTACCAATCTTTTGGTCAACCTAGACAGACAAAAAGGCAGCTGAGAGTTGAGGCAGGCCTGGTACTCTCAAACAGCTGAGACTCCGAGTCTTCAGAATTTCAAAATCAGTTGGAGATAAAATAAAAAAAAAAAAAAAAAACATCATTTTGCTATACAGTGTGTAGGAATGAAAAACTGAACTAATGAGACCAAATCTTTTATTTTCACAAGGTTTGTCATTTTACCATGGGTGTTAAAGGGGATTCCTTTTTTGTTTTGTTTTGTTTTTTTTAAACTCTGCTTTGTCTTCATTTTCAACACCACAGGCTGCTACTTGGGTTTGAAATGTATTTTACACTGCCTTTCTAACAAAGTCTCAGCATGAGGCGAGAAAATGTAAAATAGAAGGTCTTCAAAGCTGAACAAGGAGACGATGGATAATGAAAGTTCAAGGATGAAAAAATGGCTTTGAACATCCTGAACCAAAAAGTATGAATGATTAAATGTCAATAAAAAAAATCTTTTTGGACACTGAAAGAGTCAGCCTTTTTGGTGTAAAATAATAAAATCAGATAGAAACTCCTGTGCACTTTTAAGATTTTAAACGATACTGATGTCTTTTAACAGCTTTCTGAATCATTCAAGATGAAAATCCCTTTAGTTTTGTTTCAGTTTATCACCTTAGGAGACATTATCTTTCTCCTAAATGTCACATCATTAAATCAAACATCTTGACCTCACTACCATCATCCAGCAAGCATTACTTTTGACCTTTGCCACACGCTGATCTGAGGTCAGAGGTCAGGCTCTGGTAACTGCCTGTGGCCTCCTGCCTAAATCATTCTGGTAAACAGAGTTCAAAGGTCAAGCTGTATCTGGGCATGTGGTCTAAAGCCATCCATTACCATCTCCAACACTGAGACAGCAACAGGTTTTAATAGTTTCTGACCTCTCACCCCACTGGCATGGAAACTCTGCCCTGCACCTGAACCATGAGCAGCAGAGACACGCTTCAGGGCTGCACATGGCACTGACAAGACGAAGCTGGATATCGTAAAAAGCTGTGGAAAGTAGTTTTCTCTGAGAGTCTTTATGCTGTTTGAGAAGATTATAAAGAGAGCTACATGTGTAAAAGTGACAGCAGAGGCATAAGGCAAGAGTAGAGTAAGAACCAGGCCTTCAGTTTGTGTGATGCTCGTCAATCTGAACCATCAAGAGACCTTTTTATGTGTAATCACGTTTTATTTTGCAGCCAGAAATAATAAACAATCAAATAAACCGAGGTGTTTCTGGCTCCCCGATTGTTCGTGCTGATTGCATCTTGATGCCACCAGCAAGTGTGTGTGGACTCCAAGAGGTTCCCTGCTCTGCAGCTGCAGATTACCGTCAGCTCTTAAATGATTTTTTGCACTTTTCCTGTCACAAGGATGTGTGAGATGGGCTCTTATTTTAGTTCTCATGGGCTGGGACGACATCTACGAGCAAGCAAGTGAGCATGTGAATGGATAAAGCGTGTCCCCAGCTCGCAAACACACACCACTAAACACACACTCACTCACAGTCCTGATCATCAGTGCCAAGCTCCTTCATTATTTAATCAGAACCACTCTTTGCAGTGGCTGAATTATTGAGCAAGTGTGTGTTCACACAATCCCTCGCTGAAAGGTAGTACAAGGCTTTTCTGAAAACCTGCACAGCAGCTATGAAACACACTGCGCCCCGCCTTTAACACTTGTCTTTTTTTTTTTTCTAATTTTTTGTCTCTTTAGTTGTAATCTAACGAATGCAACAGGAGAAATTAGACTCACAAAGTGTTACATGTTTAGTTGCTGATTTGCTAAAAAAGATGAGAGAGGGAGGAGCTGTGTCTCCATCCCTCTCTCCTCCAGGCATCCTCTGGGCTCAGAGCAGCAAACAGTCAGAAAGACAGAGACACCAATTCATGATGCAGATGGACAGGCAGACAGACAGATGGACTGAGGGAAGGACATGCAGATTTTCACTGGCCAGACTAGGCCGTGACCATCCCTGTCAGACTGTCTCTGCAGCACAGCCCTTCCTGTTGGGCAGAGAGCTGCAGGTCTGACCAACCAAGTTGCTCCCTGCTCTTCTTGGCTTCCCCTCCTCCCAGGCTGCCACTGCCCCCTTCCAACCCTCACATATCTCTCTCACACACACACACACGCTCAGTACACAACACACACATACACACCCTGCTCACTGAGGAGGAGGCCCTCCCTGCAGGAGCTGGGTGACTCTTCCAGGGACCAGACAGGTGGTGGGAGCTGAGCGGGCACGCGAGCGTCAGCACACTGCCAAGGGCTCGGTGCCAGCTGGCACTCAGTTAACAGGCGCACTTGCTCAATGTGGAGCACAGTGCACACATGATGATAACAGGCCTACACACACGGCTGTCTTAGCGTACTTGTGAGGGCCTCACAGCACTGCAAGCTGCAGCATGATCTCAACTTCACTTCTAACCTTAAATAAACCACTTGAGGAGTTGAGGAGGAACCTGAAAAATATCTTTTCAACATCCTCAGCCTGAAGGAGGGATTTCAACAAACACATGATCACCCACAATTTAGAATTCCATGTGCCAACATGACATTAATGTAATGAGGAAATTAAAGGAGGAAACAAGAAAAGGAGGAAGCAAATGCAGCAGGGCTGCACAATTACTGCCAAAATGATTAATATAAAATTGATCAATGCTGAAACAAAAGGGGGGTTTTTTTGTTTTACTCCATCAAGAAAAAAAAAAAGAATCTACACTGTAACGTCTGGCCCACAGCGGCCCCTGACATATGAACAAACATGATGGCCCTAAAATGTAAAACCTTGCACAGTCTTCAACATCTTTAACAGTAAAAACACAAAGTCCATCTTATTCTATGCTCTGATAATTAAGGAAAAAAAAGTTTCCAAAAAGCTGTACAAAACCATGACTGGAGGTTTTCTTGTACTACTAATACGACACAGCTTGACAATGATGTTTGTTTTAATGTTTATTTTGTACTGTGCTATGAGTTGTTTTCCTAAGAAAGAGGAAACAAAACAAAATTCAAGTGTCATTTTTTTTTATCTCAACTTTGGGACTATAAATGTTTAGTTAAAGAGGGAAACTATACATTCTGGTACTTGTCTTTAAACTGAGGACTTTGTATTTATATTTCATCATGTTACAGATCTAAAGGTCGCTCACTGTTGAACCATGTTATCTGTTGTCTGTGAACACACTGATGCTTCACTCTCCATGCTCACTCTGTCCCTCTACTTTCCTAACACACACCTGATCTTTCTCTTAGCCTGCTTCACTGTTTTTCTTCACTCTCAGCTTTTTTGATCATGAATCTTCACAAAATTACAATTAAAAAGCCTCAATAATCACATGTTGTCACGGCAGAAAAATAAAGCTGAAAATACTTAACCTTCTGCCTTATCATTTTATTCATTCAAAGCTGTGATGTACATCTGTAAATTAAAGAGTGACGTGTTTATTTCAAGTCATCATTTAAAATTTTTATAAGTACTGAACCAAGTTGAGGTTTAGTTTTTTTTAAGAAGGAAAATCAAAATGAATAATTATCAGGGGGAAAAATGTGCCACAAAAATTAGATACCAAAATGTGAAACTCACAGGTTCTTGTTCCAAATCCCTCATTCAACACTAAACAACAGTCGATACATAATTCCTATGATATAATGCAAGCTATAATTAAGAGATTATGAACTCACAATCACCAGGACAGATTGCTGCGGCTGGAAAAAAACAACAAATGTCAAACTTGAAGTTACTGCTCAGCCAAAAATGCTGAACGATGATTCAGAAATGAATCCTGAATGTTTTTGCTGTCGCAAAAATGAATCCGTTATACCTTTAAATGAGTCGTGGTACAATTATGTCCTCTTGTGGCTGAAACTCGTTTGAAAGAAAACGAAGTAAATATTTATTTGGCACAACAGACTACTGTACACAATTTTATGAAACTTCAAAGGAAATTTAGAATAAAAAAAATCTACCTTTTTACAAGGGCTGTGATATTTTAAGATTTAGTGTTATTTGCTGTTTAAACAAATTTTGCAGCTGATACTAAAAAAATATAGTATGGCTTAACAATAAAAGCTGTTGAAATGTCCAATTTTCTGTTGAATTTCAGCATCTCCAAAACGTCACCACACACATCATACATATTCATTTGTTTGGTGGCACAAATCTCGCCCCACACAGAGACGTGCATCCCCTCTCACACATGTCACTGGCAGATTCTGCAGCATGTGTGTAATCACCATATGCCAACTAAAAGAGAGGCCTCATGTCTCCAACAACAGACTGTCTCTGCATCAGACACCCACACATCATGCTGCACCAGCCTGCGCTTATATCTCCCGCACATTACAAAGCCCTTTAATACACACAGACACCTGAAACAGCCAACACTTACCAAGGACGTACTGAATTTCATGGCATGTCTCTTATGTTTTAACTGCTTTAATGATGCATTCAAGTATTTGCATGTGTGTAATTCTGTGTCTGTGTCTGTGTGTGTAAAACAGCATAATTGCACGAGCCTGTGCATGCAGGGATAAGCTAATGAAAATCTTACCGGCTGTGCAAGAAGCCTCTAATTATAAACAGGCCTACTTTTCTATTCAACTCAAAATGACAAACTGACAAGAACAATTGTCTTCCCCTCCCTCTGGAGACATTATACTCTGATAAAGAGAGTGCTTCTCCTGTGTGAGAGCAGAACAGCAAGTGTCACAATACCATTCCTCAACAGTGCCAGATCTGACAGGACATCTACAGGAGGTTTTATGCGATGGAAGGAACTTGTTTTGTCGCTTTACTTATTCATACTCCGCTTCCACGATGATACGCTGCAGCAGAGTGGAGAGGGCCCGGTGTGCCATGTTTTGTGAAACATGGCGTCCATGGACAATGTGCTTACAGGCGCATGGTGATGTACTGCTGCAGACAGGGAGACAACTGAACATACAGAGACGGCCATTCACACAAGCACATTACAGAGGTGTTTAACAGGCTTTTAAAAAAAAGCATTTCATCTCTTCTCATCATCCTCCCTTCATGCATTTACATCCTTTTCTTTACACAAACAATTCATCTTTTTTATTTTCAACCAAAGATTAAAGCTACTTGAAGATTAAGGAGCCTCAAAGGCTTACAGCTGAAAGAGACATTTGGATTCATAGGG
This sequence comes from Labroides dimidiatus, assembly GCA_030710495.1. Lineage (NCBI taxonomy): Eukaryota > Metazoa > Chordata > Actinopteri > Labriformes > Labridae > Labroides > Labroides dimidiatus. The sequence goes on along the minus strand of CM061144.1, from coordinate 23,058,483 downwards.
CACACTCAGACAGGCCAACCTGCAATAAAAACACACACACACACGCACACACACACACTTTTTCAACAATAAACACATCAATATATGCCAGCAGGGGGAGAGAGGGGAGAATAACGGTTACAAAACTAACACTGCTTAATGGCTTTTTATTCTCTCCCAGTTCAGTCAGGAGCCTCCTTTTGCCGCAAGCTTAGTCTTAGTTTTTTTCACTTCGCCTCCCCCTTTCTTCCCCCCTAGCCTCCTCTACGGCTCTTGAGAGAGGTCCTGTCCCAGGCCAGCAGAGTTGTTGCTGACCTTTAACCCCTGCAAGCTAATTACAGCACCATGGCGACACCTCAAGTACCTCGTCTTCCCCCAGCACTACAAAAGTGAGCGCGTGTGCACACACAAAGAACACACACACACACACACACACTAGACCTGCATTCCAAAATACAGGGCAGTGACACACATAGACACAGACACACAGAAAACATTGCACACATGCACAATCACACACACACTTTCTTCTAGCATGTTCTAAGAAGTCATTATTGGGGCCTCTTTTCACTCCTGAATGGCAGGGATCCCTCTGACCCAGCTATTCCAATAACCCCAACCCTCCTCCCCTACGCCTTGTCTCTTCCTCTTTAGCACCCTCGCTCAACCCCCCCTCTTTTCCTCCCTCCTCCTCTTTTCTCTCTCTCTGCTCTTAGTTTTGTTTGTAGAAGCCAGACAGCAGAACAAGGATGAAGGATTCTCTGTCCACCAACCCTTCTGCTTCCTCTTCTTCTCCTCCTCTGATTCGTGAACACTGTCTTCACTGGACTCAACAGGCTTCAGATACACACACACACGCACACACAAATATATATATATATATATATATATATAGATATAGATATAGATATAGATATATATACACACACACGTTATGCTTTCATGTTTGTTTTTCAAGAGGTATGCATAAAGCACCAGCATGTTCCTTCTGTTGTTTGCTCAGCAGATCAAGATGCTGCTTTGTTCTGTGTACAGGTGCAGGTATTAGCCTGCAGCTAACATAAGAAGCCATCCTCCAATAGAAATGATGATTTTTTTTTCAGTTCCTGGTAGTCTATTACTTTATAAATAATAATAAGTTCATAGCTTATCAGAAGGACTACATACATCTAAAATCATATAACTGATGTAGGCATACAACATACATCAAATCTCCATGCTGCCATATTGCTACTTTTGGGCTACACTAGCAGATCTTCTGCCATTAAGGGGGGGGGGGGGGGTGTTCTGCTTTGCCTTAATCTAAAAATATGAGAAACATGAGATCTTTACTAGACTTGCTGAAATGATGAGGTTATGCCCTATGGATCTTTCAACTAATTTATGATAAGTTGGAGAGACGGGCCTCAAACACCAAGGTCTGCCCAAAGCTTCCCCTTGACAAGCCTCCAGAGGGCTGACCAATCAGAGGGCAGGGGTTCTGAGGAGTGGGGAGCCTTAGAGAGACAACAGCTTAAACAAAGCGTCTCAGACAGAAGCTGAAATAAGGGGTGGGTATCTATTTGATGAGCAGTTGAATACGCCCCTCTTAAACAGTTAGTAAAACTTTTTGACGTGGAACTTAACACAGATGCACAAAAGGGTACCAGTGAAGTCACTATCTTTACAGGATCTGCAGGATCAGACAAATTGCCACTTGTCATTAGGTGCAAATTAAACTCTGAACCATATTCACTTGCTTGGTGCAACATTGGATTTTCTAAAAGCTCCAACAAAACCAGATTTTCTTTACGCCTTTATGTGTCATGGTTGGTTGGTCTGACAGACAACTGTTTGTCTCTCTTTCCGTCTGATAGGGGAAGAAGAGCACACACTGAAAGTACGTGTCGCCGTCGGGATGATGCACGTCGTTTGGGAGCTCAAGAGGAACTGAATCAAGTACCTTTGTGAGCGAGTTGGCCTCTCAGCTATCAGTGTCTAACAGGTGGAAGACTGGCTTTTCTTTTCTTTTCTGGAACAGTTCAGGAAACAAATGACATTTCTCCTCTGCTGGAGGAGAAGGCAAGAGATACATGCCTGTCTGTTTGAAGAGCTGGAGACACAATTATGCAGGGAAAGAGACGATGGAGGAGAAAAACCCCTAAAACAAGAAATAAAGAGAAGCAGGGGCTCTCTCCAAAGAAGTCGAAAAATTAGCAGAGGTTAGAGTTTACAGGACTGAGTTTTTATGATCAGTTATGGATGTTACACACTTCCTCTCTGCCTTTATCTCTCTCTCTCAGTCTCTCTCTCTCTCTCTCACACACACACACATACACACACACTCAGCAGACTTGTTAAACTGGGAATTCCTCACAGCGCTGTGCACTCTTGTGTGCGGCAGGCAGAGCATCCATTATGTATGCCCCACACACTGTCTCTTTACATGGGTCAGTGCCACACACACACTCACTCACTCACAAAGAGCACACGTACACCTACACACATTGGATACACACTTGTGCACACACACAGACATATATGCAAACAGGAATACATGCATGCACGCACGAAATGGCCTGCAGGCACCAAAGCCTTTAGTCAAATGCCAGGGAGCCTGCCTCCAAGGGCTGCCTTACACACACACATACACACACACACATATATACACACACACAAAGACAAAGACACCTTGCTCTCAGACATTGTGTTTCCTTCAGAAGCGTGGCATCCTGTGGCTGTGCTAACACCCTGCTCCATCTTCTTTTCATTTCAGATGGAGAGATATGAGAAAGGGTGGGGGAGTGGGAGATATAAAGATAGAGAGGTGGCACGGAGGTAGAGAGGGTGAAGTCGTGCTTCAACAGAAAAATAAATGATTGCTGAATGATTCATCCTTAAAGAGGGGGAGGAAAGAAAGGAAAGGACAAAGCGAGGGAAAAAAGGCACCGTTTCCCACAGCCCCCATTTCTCCATTACTCTTACTCCACCCATCCCTGCTTTTTATCCTCTGCTCCCTCTGCCTCTTATAACCAGGTGTATCGCTCTCACCCTCCTCTCCTTTATCTCTGTTTGAGCATATCTGTCTTCTCCAAGCCTATATCCTGTGCTATCCATTTTTTTCTTTTCTTATCTGTGCAAATCCATGTTGTGCTGCTGTTCTCTTTATGTGCTTCACTCCACATCTCTCTCTCTCTCTCCCTCTCCCTCTCGCCTTCTTCACAGTTTGACCCCACCTCTCCCTCTCTCAGCGTTACTGAATGTCCTCTTTCTCCTTCTCTATTGTGCTGACGGCAGAGCCAAAAGAGGCACACTGTGTGTGTGTGTATGTGTAAAGGTTTGTCAGTGTGTATGTGTGTCAGTGTGAGATGCAGCTCTGACCCTCTAATCAGTGTGAGGAGAAACAGAGGAGGGCTTGTGCTGCCCAGCAGGGTCAGAGGCCGTGTAGAGTCAGCGATTACCCTCTTTCACCAAAACACACACACACACACACACACACAATTCCTGGGCTTCACGCCCAGTGAGGCATCTGCCTCCCAACAGACAGTCTTATGTACAACAGAAACGCAAACACACACACATACACACACACACAGGAACAGATAGGAAAGACCCAGCCACTCTGTATCAGTGCTCTGTTTGACTGCTCTGACCCCAGGTCCTCTTATCAGCTGTCGCTCATCCATCTCAGCCTTACAGGCACATCTCTCACTCTCTCTCTCTCTCACTCTCTCTTTACACACACACACACACACACACACACACACACACACACACACACACACACACACACACACACACACACACCTCTTAGGAGACCATCTCAGTTGGCATAGACAGCTCCAGCTCCTCCAGCTGACTGCTCTGGTGTACAGGGTAAAAATATTGTGTAAATAATGTCTCATATGACTCACTACACACACACACTACACACACACACACACAAACACACTGCCCACACCACATAATTAACGAGAATTATTTAAGAGAATCAGAGTTACTTTAAAAAAAGACTAAAGCCAACATCCAACAGTAGCTGAAAATGTGAGCAACCCAGACCGGACAGCTGATGGCAGGTCTGATTTCTTTTTCTCTTACACTGTTTGGAGTGTAACGACACAGCCCACACAGGACACCACACATAAACAGATTCCACTCAACAACAACCAGAGTCCTGTTCCTCAGTGACTTGAAAAACAAACAACTGTGGCAGACGGCAGACCTGTCCAGCTTGATGTTGCTAGCTGTTCAACTACATCCACTGCTCAGCATTTTCTGTTCAACTACTTCTTCTTGTCACTTCGATTGTGGTTTATTATACAGGACGTGTTGTTTAAACACTTGTGATATGGCCACATATCAATGAGATGACATTCATCACACATCTAAATGAAGCTCTGCTTTTGTTGTAGGTGTGATTAGGACTCGTTGGATATAGTTTTAGGATACCTGATCTTAAATGATTATCAATGATCGTCGTCTGAGCAGTACGTACCTTACAAAGGAGGCATCAATCTGACTTTCCAAGTCCCAGTACCAGTTTATATTTAACTTTCTCTATTCCTTAATACAAGGATGAGATTGAGAATTGTGTTTTCAGTAACTTCAGGATTTTTCAACTTTGTAAACCAAACCTCTGCAGAGGATAAGTAAGGAGTTAAACTTGCACATACAGTAAACCGCCGTCAGAGTTGTTGGTGAAACTAACAAGTGTGAAATACCTCCAAACTACCAAAAAGCTGTAACAATCTCCCTTCATGCGTTGAACTGAGCTGTGTAGATATGTCCTATGGATCACCCTTTGTCACAGATATCCAGTCTAACTTTTTGAGCCCCTATCAAATTGATACCTGACACCAGGATCGGATCAGTGCATCCCTATACCTTACACCTAGACCCAACAACCTGAAGATAATCATAGAAAGCATAAAAGTGTGATTTTACTAACTTATTTCTGAGGAACAGAATCAGCCTGATTTTGGATATGATCCTCTTCAAAGTTATCATGTGTTTACAGCAGCAGCAGATTAAAAAAAACCCAAACATGGATGTGTGGTTAACTCTAACAGCTCTCATATCTCACACTGTTAGGTACAGGATCATTTTCAGGTCAGAATAAGAGGTTGAAGGAAATTTAGAGTTCTCTGTTCGAAGTGGGCAAAACCAACAAGTGAACAGTGTTTTTGGGTTAATTATCTGTTCCTGTATAACAGCGTCACTTCTGAACTGCATGTTAATATAATTGTGTTGCACAAAAAGGAAAAACAGGTGTAACTATAGATAATGAAGGATGGCTGGTGGTTTGGTTTTAGGGTCTAAGCATTGTGCAATCTGGCTCATTGTCAATCCTGAATAGATCAGGGACATTGATAATAACACCTGTGCTTTTTCTTTAGTGACAAGTCATCATGTTCGCTGTCAAAAGGATTCAGTATTATTTGTAACAAGACACCTGGTAACCCATTTCCCATGCTCATATCAAGTCTAAAATGTGAAAATAAAGGTGGCGATTTAATTTAAACAAATACAATCCTCAGTCATCTATTATACAGTAAAATTAGTGCAAAAATTCATGACCACCATCAATGAATTCTTACAGAAATCATCATCAGACTGTACAAACAATGTGGTCCATGAGTTTTTTGGGGTGGTATATTTTTGTCCACATGTGATGAAAATTGTTTAATTTTTGCTCCATGTGAGGTTTTCTTATTTTTCTGTCGAATCAATATCAAAGCCCTCAAAAAGTGAAAACGTCTGCATCCAATCTGGAGTGAAGGCAACCAAACAATTAGGATGTCATGCCTCTTTAGGTTTCATGGTAAACAGCTATGGAGTTAAATAGATACCGCAGTTAAGCCTGCTGGACTAACAACCAATTAGCAGCGTTCACCTTTTCTCTTCAGAGACTCAGACTGAACTCAGAGCAGCATCCTGCCCGATGAGAGCAGAGCAGAGTCAACGCTGCACTGTACAATGAGCCGGCAGCAGGACGCATGATATCAATAATGAAAGCTGCCGTTATCATCATTGTCGTCATCTGGGCTGTCGTCATCGCCCTACAGCATGCATCCTCATCACCCATATGTTCATGTAGCAAACACTCTCTATCCCTTTGTTCCCCGTTTAATCCTATCATCTCTCCTCTGCTCTGCTCTGCTCTGCTCTCTCCTCCCTCTTCATACCCACCCCTCCAAATCATTCCCCTCTCCTCTCCTGCTCGCCGCGAAGGTCCCACACTGTTCCCTATAGACCCAAAGAAAGGCCAGCTTAACATTGTAGCAGCTTGGCAACCAGGCACTGAAAGGGGGGGGGGGTAAAAAAATGAAAAAAAAAAAAAAAAAAAGAGCCCTGTGTTTTCCCTGGAGCCTCTTCTTCCCTCCATCCCTGACCCCGTCTCTTTCCCCCTCTCTCTGTCTCTCTGATTCTCTCCTCTAAGCTGGCTGATGGCGGCGGGGTCGGGGACCCTGGCTGAGTGGAACTCATTACAGACTCCCTTCATTTCCATTCTGAGTGGGGCCTGTAGAGAGACGGCGCACCAGGGCATTGAGGTGCACTCGCACGGGGAACGGGGCGAACACATTGAGCAAGACACCACTTATGAAGAGTGACGGCCAACAGAAACAGCCTTTAATACCCCCACAGTGGAATACCAAGAGGGAGGAGGAGGTGTGTGTATGTGTGTGCATGCGTGTGTGTGAGTGGAGGAGGTGTGGGGGGCTAGCACAGCAACCACAGAGTGAGAGACACAGTGAGAGAGAGGGAGAGAGAGGAGGAAATGGTAAGGAGTGAAAGAGCAAAAGCAAGAAAACAGTAGGACAAGGCAGAGAGCAGAGCTGACACAACAAGCAGACTCATTTAATAAACATGAGCTGGAGCCCAGCGCAATCGAGTGCTACAACTGAAAGCTTATGCAGATGAGAGCCGACCTAATGACTAAATGGAGTGGAGAGAGAAAAGAAAAGAAAAGGGGGAGGGAGGGAGGGATTAAAGAGGGGATGGAAGGCAGAGGCAAGGGAGTCGTGTTTAAGTGTCTGTGATGGAGTGTAAACAGAGGAGTTTCTCTGCTGTGTGGAGGAAGACTTTGTTTAACACAGAGGAGGAGGAGAACTAAGAAGAAGACAGTTTTTTTTCCATCATGCAGCTGTGCATGCCAACACCAGGAAATCAAGGGCAGGACAGTGATAGTAGGCTCTGTTTGAAGTGTTTTCCGGCCTAATATTGATCCATGGTAATGCATTAAGTTAAAAAAAGACGTCTGTGATGGAGATGTGGAGCCCCATGTGAGGCATTAACTGGAGTGAAAATAGATGGCAGCACAGACCACACAGAAAACAAATGCTCTGTTGTTTGTTCAATCACCTCATCAGCCACAAATAAACAAACATCAGGCTAATTTGCACCAATTATGTCGCAGCATTTGTGCGTCAGTGAGTTCCATTACTGATAAGGCGCCTCCAGCCTTTAGAAAGGGGGAGAAGACTGAAAGGCGTGTGAAAGAGTGGAGGTTTTTGATGCTGAGCGTGTGTGTGTGTGTGTGTGTGCGCGCGTGCAGGAGATGGGTCCAGGCTTCTTTTGGAGGAAGAAAGCTGTTTACCTGGAACAGAGGATTATGGGACAACTCCCTGTGGCATGTTGGAAGCTGTGGGGGTCTGGGAGGGCCGGGCCTTAAATCAGTTTAGGGAACAGTCACACCTCTCAAAGTCCCTCAGTGCCACTGTCTCCTCTTTTTCTCTGCAGCCGTCTGCCTCTGCCTTTCTCACATACACACAAACGCACACCCTCTTCATCACCCCAAAATATTTATCCTTTTCCATTTGCTTTTTTTTTTTTTCTCCCTCGGCCAAAGGTTTAAGTTGGTTTCCAAACTTAATCCATCAGACACTACTTCATTCTCTCCCTGCAGTATTTTTTCTTCTGACTGCCCCCCCTAATTTTTTTTTACTCAGTAAGTGACTCAGTGTTAAGGTTTTAAAATCTTAAAATGCAAATATGCTGAAAAATACTTAATAGAAACATTTAGTTTGCAATCTGGTTTGATGTCAAGAGATCTAGCTGCAGAGTTTATCTGTTCGTCCAAACTTTAAGAAGTTATCAATACACGCAAAATATGTTGAAGTGAAAGAAATGTGAATCCTAACAGAGAAACAATAATTAAAGTGGATAAAATAGGGTTTTAAATGGTCTCATAGAACACTTTATCAGAGAATCTACCAGGGGAATAATTGTGCGTGCGGCCTAGCTATCAGGGGATTAGTTTCCTGCCAAGTTCTGCAATGATGTGGAAACAATAGCACTTGAATCAGAGATAGGGGAGAAGCCTTGTCCAGGCTGAAACAGCGTCTATATGAAGCCACTAAAGACTTTGTCTTCATAACACCAGTGACAGTTTGTTCTCTTGATACATCCAGGGGCCTGGAAAACACTGCAGTGAGATCAGAGTGAGGCGGAGAGCGGTGGGTGGACGCCAAATAGAACACTCCTACTCTAAAGTGGGACAGTCTGTTGGCAGCATGCAGTATGGTGTGTGTGTGTGTGTGTGTGTGTGTGTGTGTGTGTGTGTGTGTGTATGTGTGTGTGTGTGTGTGTGTGTGTGTGTGTGTGTCTTACAATTGTTTCTATTCCTGTGTTATAAACATTTATCTTCTTTTTCCCTCTCCCTTTCGCTATCCAGAGTGTGTGGGTGGTTAATTCTTAGTGTGTGTGTGTGTGTGTGTGTGTGTGTGTGTGTGTGTGTGTGTGTGTGTGTGTGTTATTGGGAACAAACAGTTGACGTGGGCTGGCCTGTGTGTGTCTCTCAGTGTGAGCGTATGTGCCACACTGAGTTTAATTAGCCTAGCGTGGGGCGAGTGGAGCTGTGGTCAGACACAGTGAATGGGAGCAGGTGGCCTCTGCTACTTGAGGGAGTCGGGGTCCAGACTCCAGAGTGCCACCGGCCCCTCCTAACCCCATCCACCCTCCACCTGCCCACTAAGCCCTGCCCTTGACTGATGGGGACAGAGGGCTTACCTGCATGACTCTCTAAGGCTGTGGAAGGCTGGATGCTGCTTTTTGCCAACCTGGCTTTTTTTGTCCCCAGCAGGGAGGATGGAGCCTATAAAAGAGGGGACTATCTGTCTTTAAAGTGAGTCAAACCAGGGGAAAATAACTAAACTCTCCTCCACTGACACAGCAGGGGCTCTGGAGGGAGACCAGGTCAGGAGCTGATAGCAATATTATGGCTCAGAGAGAGAACAAGGGAGAGAAGGACACGGAGTGGTGAGTGCCAGGTGGCAGCAGTGGCATGTCTCTGCCACCTGTCCCGGGGAATATGAACCCTTCTCGCTCCTCCTGTTCCCCCAGTGTGGGATGACACTGGCTCTCTGTCTGCCGGGCCGGCTCGCTGGCTGTCAGCCTGTCCATCTATCCGTCTGTCCGTCTGTCAGTCTCACTACTTGTCAGTTGGTCAGTCAGTCATCCTATCTGTCAGGATGCCTGTTAGCCCTCTGGTCTAGACTAGGCTTTTAAAAAGGCAGGGGTTTAGTAACACAAAGGAGGATTTAAGATTCTTCAAAATGTTAACTCAAAAATGTCACCCTAGCATTAAAAAAATATATATGTTGTCATGATTTCAGCTAAAAAAAATTGTAGAAAGCTTTATAAGCAGTTTTATCGTTTCTATATAAATACAATCAGCTGACCTGATCAACCAACTGTTAAAACACACAACGGCATTTTAGTCAAGAGGCAACCACAGATGCTGAAAAATGAAGCAAATTTAGAAGTGAAAAAAGCTGCAGATCCTCGACTTCAGGCTGACTCCAAAAGTCTTGGATGCCACTTTAGCAACCAGGCTAAAAGCCACAACCTGTTTGTAACCTGGTACAGAAAAATGTTGTTAGCATGAATAGTACACCTGCAACATATCCACGAAAAAAAGACAAAAAAAAGAAGAAAAATACAATATTAATATCCAAAAGAATAGGTTTAAATCTTTAGGCAACATCGGGTATTAGAAAAACATAAGGCCAGTGCAGAAATGCAAAAAACTGCAGTTCCTCTAGTGTCCACTTGAGGCCGACTCCAAATGCAGAAGATGAGGCATTTACACCCACTTTAAATGTTCATTTTACAGCAGAATTTTATTTTAACATCCTCGTACAAAAATAATTTAAAAAATCACTAACTGCTTGTGTGACTGACTCACATGTGGGTGGGTCGTAGTTGATCACCACCTTTTTGTTTCCTGTTAGGTCGAATCAGCATTTTCCAACATGGCAACCATCACTGTTGGGCTGTAGACCTTAATTAGAAAAACCAGTGGGTGTAATCTTTAAGGTTATTCTGTCTATGTTTTATAAAGTCTATAGCTTAAATACTGATTTACAATCTCTCTTGAGCTTTGTGCATAAATAAGCAATCAGTGGCATCAAGTCAGGACTACTCATGTTTTTTTAATAGCTTCAAGATTTGTATTAAGTATATCAGACAACAATGGGTGAATTATTATAAACATCTGTATTCAAGTTTTTTTTTTTTTCATTAAAAAATAATCAGAAGGTCCTTGACTGAGAAAATATTCAAAAAGGTTAAAATGTTAGGGAACAACTGGTCCAGAGGGCTTGAATTACCTCTATCCATTATCCTCTGTCTACTTTAAAGCTTAGACCCACTACCCATCCATTTTCCTCAGACACCCCCCCCCCACCACCACCACCCAACCCCCCCACAAACAGTCCCTTTCCTATCCTTTACTCCATCTCTAGCCCTTCCTACTTTCCCTTCTTTCTACCTTACCTTCTGGCCCCTGTTTAGCCAAGCCAAGCACACTAACAAGCTTTCTCTATGCAGAAGCTATCATGGCAACCACTCATTTCAATTTAAACAACCACACAAACACAGATACACAAATATGTGCACACACAGCAACAGAAAACAATACCTCCAGCAAAACACAAAGATACAAGAGCTCGTTTCATTCTCTGCCAGCTACATTCAACTTCAAACAGGTCCTTCTCATGCTTAATATGCACTGTCTCCTCTGCAGTCTCTCAGAAAGTAAATGACTCTTACAAAACGCTGTGACTGGATTGGAAAAAGAAGAAGTAATGCCTGTGAAACCATAGAGGTTGTGCTGGGGGTAACGTTTCCTGACACCTAGCTTGGCAACAGGAGGCAGTTAGGAGAGGCACTGCTAGCGTAGCCTAGAGCTGGTGTGTGGAGTACAAAGTGATGTTTGAAAATGCAGAGACACAGGAGAATGCACGCACACACAGGCACATATGCACATAAACAGCATGCATACACACTTTCACAAACACACACACACACACACGAGCGCAGAGGACAGCAGAAACTCCTCCTGCCAGCCCTGCACCATCTGTCTCTGTGTCTGTGCTTCACAGCCGTGCCCAAGCAGGGCCCCAGCAGAGTCAGTGTGAAATTAGCTGCCTTTGTGGGGCTTTGTCTGCTCATACATGTCTGTTTGGGTGTACCAGCATGCTCGCTTTAGATGCGTATTTTAGAACATATTTGCTGTCAGACTGCCCAGAGGTAACCCACGATGGAGCAATAATGAGTGTGTGTGTGTGTGTGTGAGTGAGTGAGTGAGTGAGTGTGTATTCAGAAGAGATGGAGAGAACGAGTAAGTCCCCAGTCTGATATAATGGCTATTTCCCCTGACCTTTGACCTTATAACAGCCACACTGACCTTACACTCCACCTACACCAGCCTGAAACTGAGGTGTGTGTGCATGTGTGTGTGTGTTTACATGCTATTGTCTAGCTGGTCAGCTCCCTCCCTTAGGTCCAGAGTCGGCCATCTCTTGCTCCCAGGATGCTCTTTGATATTCACTCAGCACTCTGACCTCACACGACCTTCGACCTGATCTTGTAACCCTCAGGCTTTGGAGAGCTCTGTCCTCCTCCTCTCTGCCTACTAATACGTGATAAATCATGTCTGCTCTGACACCGCTCTGAATGCACTCAAACACTGACAAATAAACGCACACACACACACACGCACACACACACACACCAATTATCCCCCTATGCCACATCATCACCCCACACCCCGTCCATTAATGAGCGCAGAGGTTAAAGGTTGTTGACATTCCTCTCACGCTTCTGTCTGAACCCTACTGCACAGCCCACACACACACACACACACACACACACACACACACACACACACACACACACACACACACACACACACAAGAAGGTGGTAGCAGTTTACAGCACTCAGTAGTAAAGTGTAACACTGTTTATATGCTTCTCTAAACTCAAATAGATGAATGAAACCGCAAATAAACATGTTTACAGTATTTTAGCACACATACAAAGAAGCAATTAAGCATATTTAATGTTCCAGGGCTCAAAAGGTCCCGAAGCTGATTCAGTGTGTGGCCGGAGGCTCATACGAGGGGGCAGTCCGGGCTGTTGCTAGCCAGACTGATGAAGAACGCTGCTACCTTGTGACAGATAATCATTGTATTCTTCTCTGCTGCACAGTCTTGGCAAGGAGACAAACCGTCTGGCAAACAGACAGCTTTACAGCGCAGAGCTCAATCAAACTGTCTCCCTACCCAACTGTAAACACACACACACACACACACACACACACACACACTCAAAAAACACCCGTAGAAGCAAAGCCTTACACACACATATGCACGAGAACGCACACAGATGAGACAAGCCTAGAGCCAGCAGAGCCTAACCCAGATTGATAACACCAAACAAATCAGTCTGTCGATTCCCCCCGACTGCTTACGGGAACTTAGCTTTATCAACAGTGACATTTTGATTGTTGCATACTTTACCCACCTAATTAATTTAGAAGTGTTCTAATTCAAATGCCATTAACATTGTACACTGCTTGATTTCAACCATTACTCCTGTGCAGATGAGAAGGAAAGTCAGCAGTCATGACAAAAGCAAGGAACCCCAGAGCTTCACTGTGTCAGGCGCCCTCTGCTGGACACATGAGGTATAACAACAGGAACCACTGAAATGCCTCACTGCTGTGTGTGTGCCACTGCAATTGAGGAAATTGGTTAAAGTCAGCGCTGATAGGCTCTGCTGCGCTCCGAAGACACCCAATCCTCTCCCTAAGGAGATGTGGGCTCCTTACGAACAACAGAGAGGAGGAATAATGCAGGAGAGGCTTCAGTTGGTGCACTGTGTGTAGCAATAGCATGAGTGTGTGTGCAATGATGAGAGGACAGCCTTGAGGAATATAATGTACAGAGGTAATCAGAACTAGCATGATGTTTATGTGTGAGAGAGTACATGGATGTTGGGAGGTTGATTTTTTTTTTTTTTTTTTCAGACGTAAAATAAAAAAAATCAATAGATCATTTGTCTCTGTGCCTGGACATGTGTGTCTCATACCTCCTCTGTGATGGCTGACCCCTCACCTTCTCCACCACCTCTTGACCCTGCAACAATTGTCCCATTGATGCCGTGGGGCTCCCTCTGGCCCCTTAGGGCGTGCGTGTGTGTGTGTGTGTGAGTGATTGAGCCCTGTTTGGTAGAAGACCAGTCATGGCAGTCTGATCCTGAGCTGTGCTAACAGGATTAGAAGAGCCAGTGCTAAGAGGGGACGAGTCCCCCCTGTCTTGGTCCCTTGTGGATCAGAAATGACACCCAGCCTCAGCAGATGCCCTTACAGCTGCAGACAAGGCGGCAGTTTGAACCCAAAGGTGGGAGTTCGAGTGTGAGAGCAGATATTACTACTGACCTCAAAGTCCTAAAAATAGAGGAGAAGAAGATGAATGGAAGGAAAGCACACAAACTCTTTTTTACTACCATCATGGCCCCACACAGGACGGCACTTCCCTGATCTCAAACTGCTCCCAGTGGAGGAGTGCTGGATGGAAAAAGAGTTAAGAAAAAAGAAGGTCCGGTGATTAAAGGAGCAGCAAATGTTTAGGAGTGACTGAAGCCTGCAGAGCTCACAGAGGATGAATCAGCTGTGATTGACAAACTGAAACCAAATCAAACCACTGCAGACCAGTTTACATGGGGCTCTAATGATGCTTGGCTAAATCACATTGGGTTAATGAATTTAGGGAGCCTCTAATCAAATCTGTGTGATCTGGCAACAAGACTGACATCCGCTGCTATCGATACACGTGCTTGATGTGAGCATGTGTGTTGATAACAAGAGGAAACGATGAAGAGAGGCAGATGAGACAGAGGGATTGTGCCAGGGTGTTTCCAATGCACATTGAGACAGAGGTGTCAGAGTTCTGCTTAAATGTACTAATAAGCATGAAGACATCAAAGGAGGAGAGAGTGAGGGCGAGAGATGAGAGGACTTGCATGTATGCATGTGTGCCTGAGAGTGCATACATTCATGATTGCACATCTGGCAGCCCAAAGACTGAGGTTCCACAGTGACCCTGTTTAGCTCCCCATAATGTACTCACACTCTCACACTCTCATTAGCACCCAGTGTGTGTGTGTGTGTGTGTGTGTGTGTGTAAGTGTGTGTGTGTTATTCTAGCTGCTTCTCCCATTATGCTGTGTTTAAACACGAGAGAGCTCTTTGAGACAAGAGAGAGCTGCATGAGGGGATCAAACAGCCACACATCTGCAAATACACACAAACACAGGCATGCTGCAGTGTGCTTATACACACACACGCAGTCTCACCGACAAAATCGCGCACACACACACACACTGTAGGCAGAGAGACACAAAAATGCAGTGCACCCCCCTCCCTACTGCTCTGATTAATAAAGGTCAATTAGCAATTATAATTTCCATATTTAATCAGTCCCCTGTGGTGTCGCTCTGTGGCCTGAGCTCTGACAACTGCCTCTCTCCCCCTTCTCTCACCCTCCCTCTCCTGTTCTCTCTCTCTCCGTCTCTCTCTGCTACTCTTGCTCTCCCTCTTTTTGCTTTATGTCACGCTCCTCCGCTCTTCCCATCTCCTACGTCATTAGCATCTGAGCATCCCTCCCTTCTCCACTTCCTCCTCTTCTCCCAGCACCCTCCCATCTCCCCTCCCCCCTCCCTCTCTCTCTCCGTCTCCCTCCACTCTGATGAATGCCTTCCCTCATTAATCTTGATGTTTTTCCTCTTGCTGTGTTCTTCCACAGGCCTTCAAACCTCTCACTAATTGCAATTAATCACTGAGGGAAACAGATGCTGCGAACAAAGGCAACCTGGGGGGCAAAGAGTCTGTACAAGTGTGCATGTGTGTATGTGTGTGTGGTATCAGTGCATGCATGTAGGTGTCCATGTATGTGTAAAGCAGGGCGGTGGTTTGATGAAGCTGTCAGTCAGGTTGTCACAAAAGTTGTGCCTGCAGGGCTTCGACATCAACCCCAGAGTCGGAGCGTGGAGGCGTCAGGAGACTGGGTTTGTTCGTGTGTCAGTGTGGGTGATTTTCGTTCGATGTACAGTGTGCACCTGACCCTGTCACAGCTCATCGCAGCATCTGTCCAACCCTGCTGTGTGGTGGTGACAATGAGAGCTCATGAAAGCGATAATGGCAGGAGCGAGCAGACAACAGGAGAGCAAGAAGAAAGAAAAAAAAAAAAAGAGCAGTGTCTTCTTTCTAAGGTCTGCTAATGGCTGCTCTGTCTTGTATTGAACCTCTCTGACACACATCTGTCATCTCTGAGCGAAGACGGCTGCAGAAATTACAGGCAACAGGATTTCAAAAAAACAAACATTATAAAAAATTACAATTCAACATGTTTCTTTCCTTCCTTTTCTGATGTTGACTTAATCACGGTGATTACAGATCTCCAGGCGGTGTTATTTTATTCCACCTGCAGAGAATAATCACTGCCTCTTTATTTCCTCACATTTTTCTCTTTCCTCCTTTCTTTTTTCTTCGTCTTCCTCCATCTCATCTGCTGTCACTGCCAGGACTTCTGCTCTTTCTTTCTTTCAGACTCCGCATTAAAAACCCACACTATGGAGAGAAAGAATAAAGCACACACAAACACACGGCCATGAAGACACAACTCATAACTGTTCAGCTGAATCAGAGCGGCTTACTGAGTGTGTGTGCGTGTTTGTGTGTGTGTGTGTGCGTGTGTGTGTCAGGTGATATTATCCATCACAGCTATCTGCATCACTTATCAGCCACAAGGAGGCAGAGAATAAAAGGCTCCTGGAAAACAGACGCTGGAAACAAAATGGAGAAGAGATGAAAAGAAGCCCTGAGTTACATTTTTCACTGGGTACCCATGAAGTGAAGCATCCAACATGTCAGACGCAAAGATTTTAGCCACTCAAACTGAGCACAAGTGTTGGAAAAACCCATTAAATAATCAGTGAGAAGTGATACAGAGGGAGAGGATGCGAGGAGCAGCTGTGATTCAACACAAGCCTGCTACGCTTCAGATCCACTCCAGGAATGTGGCAGAGTGTCTGCAGCACAACAGAGTCCAAAGAACAGACGACAGAACAGCTTCTTCCCTGCCATCCCTCACAGAGGATCACCGTGAGCAGCTTTGAGCCCCTGCATATGGGGCTTCAGAGGGACAATAATGAAATCAAGCTCATCTGATATGTTCTCCAGGATTAACACAATATGGTGACCCCCTGCTTGACACCGGGAAAGCATGATCAGCCTCCAACTGCTAGATCTGAGAGATAGCACGGCTGAAAGAGTAAGTGAGAGATGGAGGGGTGGGAGGGGAGGGGCAGTGTCGGTGCAGCACCTCGTCAACTGCTCAGAAGACGTAACGCAGACGCTGGATTAATCCTCAATGAGGTTTTTTCGCTAAACTCATGTGGCGTCTCTCTCTCTCTCTCTCTCTCTCTTCCATAGAGAATCACCATTAAAGACTGCAAAGAAAGTGAAGCTGCACAGTGGAGCAGTGGTTAGCACTCACAGAAAGAAGGCTCCTGGTTTGAATCTCCAGCAGGGAAAGGCACTTATATGGGGAGTTTAGAAGACATTAAGATCACACCCATTTGTTAAAGATGATGGATGTCTGGAAACAGAAAGTGGACATAGTCTGGTTTCAAAAGTGAGCTGCATGGCAAAAAGGTCTTCGGTTCGAATCATGGTTTGGGCACGGTGTGCCTTTCTGTGTGTAATTTGCATGTTCTCCCCATGCATGCGTGGGTTCTCTCCAGACCTCCAGCTTCCACCCACAGTCCAAAAACATGCTCATCAGGTTAAATGTTGATTCTAAATTGCCCGTAGGTGTGAGTGATAGCGTATCAGCCCTGTGATTGACTGGTGACCAGTCCAGGGTGTACTCCACCTCTCACCCTAAGCTGGGATAGGCTACAGCCCCCAACAACCCAAGGAAGGGGTCACAGCTTGGAGTTGTACAAATGACCTCGTTGACAGGGACTACGGTCTCTGTACATTGGGCAACTGGTTTGTCCATTTCAATGACCAGCTGAGGGAGACTACATGGGTCACAAAAAGAAAATCTGACTGTGCACAACCTGATGGAAATTGACTTAACTTCTGACTGGGTTTATTACCTCAGTAAAGAGTTAATACAGTTAAGGTCAGTTTTGGGGGGGTTGCTGGTCTAAGGCTAACTTTAAACAGTATTAGTTCCATTTGTACAAATATTAATGAGAAGACAGATAATGAGCGTGGCAACCTGTGAATGTTAATAAAAATCTGTTTTATTTCAGGGCACCCCAAGGAGGCCATACAAAACAAAGTTAAAAACACTTCAACAATAGTTCATTTATACATGTATATGTATATGCATATGTATATGTATATGTATATGCATATGTATATGTATATGCATATGTATATGTATATGTATATGTATATGTATATGTATATGTATATGTATATGTATATGTATATGTATATGTAGGTTGTGGAGGCTTTAAACGGCACCACAACAGAAAGAAAGGTCCATACATCCTGGGGTCTATTTATGCACACTGTCCACTTGTTTTCATCCAGATTATGGTAGCCATAAAGCACAAATCTTCATTCTCTACGGAAGAAAAAAGGAATAAGAGAAAAAAAAGCAATGCAATAGTAGTAAACATTATGTGTGATAACGAGGAACAGAGAAGGTCAAAGTATGCGTTCCTCTCGATGTACACAAAAGTGTCAATGACTCACTGGTAATGACAGCACAGTATATACACAGTCTGGCCCTCTACCTCTGTTCTGCAGCAGCTTCATCTGTCACCACTGCTGTCACACTTCAAAGCCCAAAGCATATTGAGCTGTTTTTCATTTCGAGTAAAAAAAAAAACAGGGTGGGAGGAGATCTTTGCTGAGAGCCTGGAGGAAGCTCTATTAAGTCTACTGTTCTTCACCTGACAATCCTACAACTTCAAGAAATGACAAAAGCCTTCTTTCCATAAACACAACACCAGCCCTCCTCCTCTCACACATGCAGACACACTGCACAGTCCCCTGACAATTCCTTCCCAGCAGGCTCCACTCAGCCTTTATTCATTTTTTATACATCGCCTCCTGTGAGTCTATTGCATGGCACGCAGCAATCGCTGCACTTAACCCATTATGCGAGGTAGAGCTCCCCAGAACGGTCGCTCCCTCCCTGGGATAAATTATTAACTTCCTCCACATCCCGCCATTTATCACTGAGCCCCATCGAGCAGAACAGGAGAACCATTGCTCATATCCATGGCAACAAGGGCCCATTTGTGCTGCAGTTGGATGCTACTGATGATGAGGGGAGAAATGAGGAAGAAGACAACAAATAGCACCTGCTTTTATCAAGCTCTCCTTTGTGTGCATCAGATCATGCTCTTTTCTTTGATTTCTCTTCTGCCGTCTCCTCTTTTCACAGCCTCTATACGCTGCTCCTCGCCGGCACCTCTCACCGGCACCTCTCGCCTTCCTCATGCCACCCAGCCCTCTCCTCACGTCTGAGATGGTAGCGGTATGGGTAATTAGATCAGAGCTTTTCTTGTCTCCATGGAGATGAATCATACAGTAGAGGTGACAGTCTGAGCTTTAGCACTCCAGGATAACCCAATCAGAACGTTTGAACCCCAGCCAGAGCGGCAGCATAACCTAATAATACTAACATGAACCTGCAATGACCTGCATCCCTGCACAGCAGAGCACACACACACAGGGGTGACGAGCAGGTCTGGTTAAACACACCCGGTCACATCCCAGGATATGCTTGTGTGTTTATCAGTGTGTGTAATGTGTGTAAGTGTCTGAGCCAGGGAAGAGAAGGCCTCACAGGTGTCCTAATTCATGAGCAATCACAGTTCATGAATAATTAAACACCAAATGCAAATGTGCTCCTTTGATCATTTACATTCACGTCTAACAGCATTAATTAATCAAACAAACCTTTTCTTTATCCCCGGTGGAATAGATGGTGAAAAAACACACCAGACAGCACAAACACGCACACACACACACACACACATACACACACACAGGCAGACAAGTCTACTAGGAAAAGAAAAATCAACAAACTAAACAAGTTTAATGATCACAACATTTAGCCACATCTGAAGGCTCCAAATTATGTGCGCTGAGCAAGTTAGCATGACTCAACCCTCCACCCAGCACATGTGAAGGTGACTCACTGTAGTATCTCTCTCTCAAGTGAGATTACTCTAATCTCCTCTCGTAGCCTCATGCACTGTATGCTAATGCAGCTTTCACAAAAACAGAGCAGCTTAGGTATGAGCTCTACGATGAGCCATTACCAGGTGTGTTAACATGGTAGTATGATCACTGTGTAGGTGTTCAGCCTCACTACAGGACTGTACATCAGCCCCCTTTGTGACAAACATAAGTGCAAAGTAGACATTTAGACCAAAAAACCTTTCCAAACCACTCGAATCAAACCATTCGGAGGGCACTTGTGTTGAAGTGGCCCTCAGATGGATACAAAGAGGGGAGTTTGTTGTCTAAACCTGGGAAAGGATAATGTGTAGTGATCAGGTGGTTATACAAATTAGAATCCTGTCCTGTCTCACCCTAAAACAACTCAAACTCTCCATACCACCCATTCCCTATACATTATATCACTTATAACCAAGCGACCAACTACAAGCTCACAAAAAACATTAACATTTGGTTTATAAATATGTGTTCAGTGTAAAAACAAAGCAGTTCCTCCTTTTCCGTGGTCAACAACAATCAAATGAAAAAAAAACTACTATTCTTACCCTCCATGTTTAATTGAATGATACTTCAGCAGGACTTCTGCATATATATGTCTACAGTTCTGTCGTCTTTAGCTCATCTTCATCTCATACCTTTAGACACAAATGAGGCAGATTTTTCAGATTTCACTGTCCTTTTTAGATTGGTTTGTTTTGTAAATCAAGCCTGTTGCGAGACAGGAACTAACACTTAAAATATCCTCCATGTTTTTAAGGTTACCGGTCTAGAATGCTAACTGGAACTATCATTTTTATCTTTTTTTTTTTATTATTTTTGTTTATTTATTTTGCCACAGTGTCAATAGGCAATACTAAATGAGGTGGATTCTTCTCTGAAAATTGATTTGTGCAGTGTTTTATAAGACTGATAAGGTTTCATCATTGTTGTTGTGTACTGAGTTGAGTGAACTCAAATTTTTGCATGGGTTTACAGTCTCAGTTCTCCACAGCAGTATCCAGGTGACTTCTTTGTCTTCCAATCCAAAATGTCTTCCATTATTCTATTTGTAAGGACAGGAGATCAATACACCTCCATCTCCAAAAATAAACCACAGGACCTAACCTCTGGAGGAGTGTCCAAGGAAGTGTGGATAAGTGGGCCAGCTGACATGTAGCTACACTTTATGCTAATTCATATGGCACCATGTGCAAAGAGAGTCAGGATCTGATTCTTCTATTAGAGGGGGAGACAGATGGTTATAAATGGTTCTGATGGACAACACAAGTACACAGAAATACACACAGCCCAGCAGACCGATCAGGGTTTCATGGGTTTTTTGATATGCTCACTCTGAGGGACAGACCCCATAAACAGTCTCTCTTCAGCTGACCTCTTCTTTATAGCCACAGTATCATACACAGAGGGAAGGCTTGTAAAGACACAAACAGGTCTGCCTCTCTCCTCCTCCTCTTCATCAGTCCAGATCTCTCTCACATTTTTCCTTGATTATCCGTCTCCTCCTTGCCCGACCTGAACCAACTCCTTTCTCTCTTGTAATGAGTCTGTTTGTATGCCGTGCACACTTGTACAGGCCTCACACTAACTCAGACTCGAATACACACAGCCAAACTCCTGCGACTCCCTGCCAGCTCCACTCCCCTGCCTGTCACACCCTCCCGTCATCAATTTCTCCTCAGTAACAGAGAGAGGCACGTCTGACTTATGGAGGATATCAATATCTCCGACACAAAGAGGTGGAGGGAGGGGCGCACACCTCAGGCTTCTTTTAGGACACCTCATAAAGCGAAATGATAGTTGAAGGGGACGAGAGACGGAGGGAGGAAAAGCCAGCGCTGGTTGTTAACGTGATGGCAGGGGGTCGTAAATAACCGAGATACAGATCTACAATGTGTGTGTGATGTTCAAGTGTGAGGTATGGCTGTGTGTGGATGCTGGCATTAAGAAGGTTAAAAAGGACTGAGTGCTGGACTGAGTGATTGCTGACTGTATGTGTGTGTGTATATTTGAAGATTTACGTTAAAGCTTGGTAGACAATGTGTATAATACCTGGCTGATCCCACTGGGGAATTTATGCTAACTGCCAGCATCCCAGGCGTCCAACACCAAGCTGTAAATAGCTGTCTGTCTCCGCTGACATCGCCAAACAGTCCATAAACCTGTCACCTATAGGACACTTTCAGTCGACACAGGACAGGACGGGCCAAGCAGCCATTAAACTATCAGTTTACACTAAGAAGGGAGGGTGTATGTGTGGGCAAACGTGTGTGTTGGAGAAAGGAGCCAGTGTTGACTGTGTAAATGCAATGCAGTAAGAGGGCAGGGCGAGGGCTGTGTGTGCCTTAATATTCATGATGTGGTTGAAGGTTACAGGTTGAACAGTTGAGATTCTCTGTGGTTTTTGTAAACAGGTATATCACACTACGTCTGGGCCTTTGACTCACACAAACACACACCCAGAGGTAGATGTACGTACAGTTGTCAACACAAGCGCACACACTGAGGTGTTTCTGAGTGAGGTCAAGGAGTCAGTGTTGAACTGAGGAGAGGATCAATAGAGCGCTGAGTGTTTGTGCACCTCTTGCCTCCCTCCCACGGTGTCTATGCCTTTTTGAGATCTCTCCATCAGTCTGTTTCTCTCTTCTTCTTTGGTTCTCCGTGATATGTCAAACCACTACCTCCAACTCGCACACAGTTAAGTAGCAGCATTAAAAGCTACCAAGACAATCCTGAGAAGTCTTTCAAATCTACCTTTGTTTCAATCTGTTTCGATAATAATAATTCTGATTATTTTGATCTCATCCCATCTGAAGCATGAGCATATATCAGCATTGAGATGAGCTTGATAACACTATTTCCTACTTGAGGGATTCAACACCAAAGCTGGAAAAAACAACAACAACAACAACAACAACAACAACAACAAATGTTTTAACCCTGATGCCCTGTTTAGAGTTTAAGGCCAATCCATGGTGTGGACATTTCATGATTTCCCTACAACAACCTAAATTAAGTGGTCTGTACCCATAGACAGATCATCAAGGTGCAGGAAATAAGACAATGTTAGATTTCTGAGTGTGTTTTACAAAATGTGGACAGTGGTGCATTGAATCACATGTATATCTGTGATTAGATTGTTTTGTTTAATTTGTGTTTTTTAAGTGCAAACAAAGAAATACAGATGATGCTCATTTATTTCAGACTTTGCCAGATGGTCACAGCATAGACTTGACAGAAGCCTTTTTTTAACAGAGTTTAAAGCATCTAAGTGCACAACAAATATAAACTGTACAGAGCATAAATAATTTGTTAACCTGAAATCTTGGCGCATGTACAATACACATAAACTCGACCTTGCAAGGAGAAAAAAATGTGCTTCAAAAACATCCACATACTTGATGGGACAACAGGTAGATGCGAGATCTGTCACCTGGATGCTGCTGGGATACACTGTTAGCACTGACGTTACGGTGCATCATTTGCATGTTTGTGCTTTTTTTTCTGACATCATGATATCTGCATCCCAACTGCCTGGCAAAACGTAATTTTTGTTGTTAACTTTGAGGCTTTTAAGCTGTGATTTAGATTCAGAAGCTGACGTTTGACGTTGTTATTATAATTCACAATGGGTTTTTTTTTGGTTTTAATAATGTCCATGTCCTCTCTCCCTCTTTTTCTCATTTCTCTTCTCCTTCACTGTTGCACATTTGGGAGTGTGTTACTAAAGGTTTGTCAGATACACTAAAAACATTTTTTTTTTTAAACTTTTTTTGAAAGTAATGACACCCAACGGTCGCATACGCAATGAATGGTTCTGTTATTTCACAAAGAAAGCTACTCAGTCCATTCAGTCTTGTATCTGGAGGTTCTGTGCTGTGGGAACAGATCAGCTCATTCTTAAATCTTATATATCAATAAGTGATTTGAAGTCAGTAAGTGATTCACGTTTAACCAGCCCTGCAGTTGTAGAGTTCAGTAATCTGATTGGGAATCTATGAAAGACAAGAGATCCCCAATACATTCAGTGAAATGTAAGCCCTTGTGTCTGCTGTTCTCCATCTCTGATGTGTGTGGTATAGCTGTCAGCACTGCTGTGTGAGTGTGTCTGGACATGTCCCAGAGGCTGTGTTCAGTCTTCTCTGAGAGATCTGTGGCTGATGACTCCAACTCGCTGGCACCCCATGAGCAATCGCCCGGATGTGATCGGCAGATGAAAAGAGAACAAGGCAGTGACAGAACGACAAGCCGAGCAGAGGCAGAGGGAACATGTAAAGGACAAAATGCTTTCTTCCCTGGATGGGAGCATCTCATTTTTTCTCATTAGAGGGAACTCATCTGAGCTCAGAGGATAAAAGGAGGACTGATAGCCGGTATTTTTCTCTCTCCCCATCTCTCCTCTCGCTTTTTTTTTCTCCCACTGTGCACATGCCACCTAATTAATTACACCCTAGCACTGCTTTGCTACAACAACCACTAGCGGCTAATTAACAGCACGCCTCAATCCTGACCCCACTTCAAGGGTTTTGGATGTATTTGCATGTGTGTGAGATGGAACGATGGAGGAGGAGGAAGAGGCAAGTATATGTGTGACATGCATGAGGAGAAGAAAAAGCAGCAGGAGAGAGGGAGAGAAAAGAGGAGGTGGGGATGATAAGATCTGAAACACAAAGTGGATGAGAAGTTGCAAAGAAAAAGTGTTGAGGACAGCAAAGGAGAAACGAGGGAAGGGAGAAAGGAGGAGGCAGCTCACTGACGTGTCAAGAGGAAAGAGGAGAGAGAGGGGGGCAGGAGATAGATGGAGCAGAGCCCAGCTGGACTCTATCAGCCAGGCTGGAGCCAGAGAGGCTGCTGGGGACTCCCAACTATGGGGTGGTTCACCCCGGACACGTCACTCCCAATCCTCCCCAAGCCTGCCTGAGCCTGGCCAGACCTCAAGGCTGCTGCAGAACTGGCACCATGGCTCCTCCTGCTCTAAGCACACTCATACAGATCGTATCAGGGAGAAAAATGGAGCGAGGCAGGACTGACGACAACACACGCAGGCTGTACAAGCTGAAAACCCCACGTAGACCACATGTTACATCCTCATAGTTGATTTGAGAGTGAAATGAAATGAGAAAAGAGAGAGAGAGAGAGAGAGGGATGGAGGGGGGAGAGATATATATATAATTTGTTTAGTGAATGTGATTGCATTACTGTTAGGGTCAAATTATTCTTCACCCGTGTCACACACACGCAGAACTGAAGCCCAGCGGGGCAATCACAGTATTAATAGTGCTTGACTGGGCCTTGACGCACACACAGACACACAATTACACAAATGCACACAAGTGTTCCCTCTGTATCCACTCAAATGTTTATAATGGGAATAAGAAAAAAAAGGTGGAGGATGGAAAAAATGAGGCGAAAAAATAATTATATGAGAGGTTAGATAAAGTGTACTAATTGTAAAGATGGCACAAAAAAAGCAAGTAAAGGCTCTACCAATCCATTCTGAGATGGGAATATTTGTGCGTATATGAATCCTAAAAGAGAATCTAAAGTTTTCCATCCGTGAATGTTTGAGTTGACTAAACAAATCTAAACCTCCAGCTTTCATTCTGAAAATTAAATGATGGTTCAGATGAGTGCTGTTACCAAGAAGTAGTCTAGTGAAGCATAAACTTGAGAAATGTGATAAAATAGAGAATTTGATCCAGCTAAGAGAGGAGTTAAATTTAATATTTGCACACCAAAGCAGTCAAAGGAAGTTAATAAGAAGAGAAATGAGGTGAAGGTGGCCATTCATCAATGTTATTAACATTTAATGGATGTTAAACCACCGTAAAGAAGAGTGGAGGAATACTGATGAATTCATATCACCCCTTAAATATTCATCATTTTCCATTTTTAAAGTTTATATTACAGATAATTAAAGACCAAGTGTTCAGTTTTCAATTCTCTTTTTTTTTTCTTATACTGCAATTAGAAATAAAACAATGTTGACATGTAGATGTTGTAACAAGAGGATCATGAATGTAAATGTGGAGGAACAAAAAAAAAGAAAAAAAAAAAGAGGACAACAGCGAGAGAGAAGGCGGGTGAGAGTGAAACAGAATGTTCTAGTAATGGGCCAACAGCCGAGCAGAGAGGCCATGTTCACTGTCAGCCATTAACATGGCCGGGACTAAATTATTCACCGCACCCTGTCACCTTACACAAGTCTGGGCCAACTCACACTAAAGAGACTTGTGTGTGTGTGTGTGTGTGTGAGTGTGTAAGTGTGTGTGTGGATGAACTTGAACTGTGGCTTGTAGGAGGAGAAAGAGGATTCCTTTAAAGAGAGAGAGCTCAGTATTGCCATCCTGTGGCTACAACAAGCAAGGTACTGTGTGTGTAAAGTATAGAAGACACACACGCATACACACACACACATATACCAGAATAGGAATATGGATATTAATAAGTCTGAAAATGCAAACAGTGCACAGGCTTTAACCTTTAGCTGCCCTTTGAGTGTAACGGGCAGTTACACACACACAAACGCACACATATCGACATACACACACATAGACTGTGTGCAAACATACAGAGACAAGAGGGGGACAGGGAACTGTTTTATGTGGAGGAAGCTGATTTCCATGCAGCCTGCTGGTTTACTGTGGAACAGGAGGGACTGGTTAGCAGCAGCAGCAGCAGCTGGGCAAACAATACAACCTCACCTGGAGTCATTTACATGGATTATATGTGTGTGTGTTTGTGTTCCTGTGTTTATGAATGTGTCTCTATGTGTGCGTGTGTGTGTTTGTGTGTGTGGTTGTTATGCTGAGAGGGTTGTCTCCTGTTGCTGCTCTTCTTCATCATGTTCCTGAAAGTGCCGTTGGCAAGGAAACCAGAGAGAGAGAGAGAGAGAGAGAGAGAGAGGGAGAGAGAGAGAGAGAGAGGGAGAGGGAGAGGGGGGGTGAGAGACAAGTCAAGGAGCACCGTTTCGGGTGAGAGCGAGACGAAATGGGGGAAGAAAAGGCAAACAAATGAGAGAGGGGAAATAAAAGCGGAGGGTCTTGGAAGAAACTGGTGGTGGTGGTGGCGGTCAGAGGGAGACGGAGGGGAGAGTTAACAGAAAGGAGGCAAAGAGCATGTGACAATGCGACCCATGCCTCCCACTGACAAGCTTTATTACAGCCCCACCTGCAGAGAGACAGCAAAAAGCACTTAGCCTCAGCAGAGTCGGCTGACAGAGGAAGACAGTTTGAGAGAGCGGGGGAGGGAGGGAGGAAGAGATGGGACAGAGGGTGAAGGAAAAGGGGGAGAAGAAGAAGGGAGAGGAGAGGATGACAAGCTGAGGAATGAATGAGAAATATAGAGTTGTGTAGAGAGCTCACATTACTCTCCATGTAACACCCTTTTCTTAAATCTGAATACGCTCAGATTCTGACTGATCTTCGGCTCTTTTAAGGCCTCGGTTTGCTCTGCTGTTCTCTTGCTCTATGTGGTTTTCCTATTTTCCTCCATCTGCTGTCAATAAAGGGAGACAGATATAAACACACACGCTACACCGCCTGCTGCCGAGCTCTGAGCATGCTGCCAGTCAGGCTTAATCATGCCTGAACACCTGTTTCCTTGTGAAAGTGAGGTCGAAGGTCAGAGTCTGGAGGTCTCTCACTAAGTGCTCGCCTGTTTTCAGGGCTACTGCTGAAACATGTCTGTAACCTGACCTCCCTGGCTCTACACTGAGTTTAACCTCACATTAGGTGGCCTCTACAGGGCCTCAACGTAACTGCCTCCAAGTATAAGAGAGGAGTGTTCACTATACATTTTATATACATATCAAAATGTATAGTTTGTAAAACATTGTGTAGACAAGGTGTGAAAAAGTTTCCCATTTTCCCCACAGCCAGCTGATCACTCCAGGTGGGTACACCTGTGCCTGAGTGGTCAGCATGGAGCTCCTGAGTGTGTTTCCTCAGCACCAAAGTTAATTCTTTGTCTTAATTTTGATTAAGCTTTGTTTCTTATTGTACATATTTTGAGTTTGCACTTTAAAGGGATTAATTACTTGGCGTTTTGCTTTAGAAGGATTTGATTTTCTGGTTTACCTCTCACCCAATTGTTTTCAATCAGGGTGGGGCCAGGGGGGGCTTCAAAAGAGCAGCCAGCCATTCACTCAGGGTGTGTGTGACTGGTAACAGCCTGCTGTAAGGCTGGTTTTTTCTTTTCTTTATTAGCTCTTCAGTTTGGTTGTTTTGATTGAATTCTTTTATATTTTTTTGATAAAACAACCACGTCATGTGACTGCTAACCTCTCAGTGTTTTTAATATCTTGTGGCTGAATCTGGTGCTGTATAAGGACTATGAAACCTCATTTTGGTAGAGGTACCAGGAGTAATCTTACACAGGGGAATATTTTGCCTTGAGAAGCATAAAAAACTCTGAGATGTTTTGGGTTTTCATCATTTAGAGCTACTAGTGCAATCCATGAGCAGGAAATAATTAAGGAGCTGAAATGAAGAGAGCTTTATTACTTCCTGATCGGCGACAGCTCGCATCTATTAGCGCCGCAGCCTGCTGATGTATCTGCTGATGAGCTATGGCCAAGTAATGACGTGCTCTGCTGGCTGTGAATCCATAGGTCTCTCCCTAAGTCGACTCCTTCTGGCTCCCAGGCTCTGGATGGAAAACCACAGTCAGTAAATCAAACCCATCCGGAGGAAAGAAGAGAGAGGGAGAGGGAGAGAGAGAGAGGGGGTAAGCGGCCTGTTTCTCAGCCTTTTCAGAGGGAGAGGAATGTGTTGGAAAGGGTACAAATCAACCAGAAGTGACTGCACAATGAGGTCAGTGTGATCAGAGGAGAATCCTGACTCAAATGCTAGACACGCACAAACACACATGCACAGAAACAAACACATTAGGCACACACATGCAAACACAGTGAGTGATTGAGCTGGGGCATAACCCCGTGCCCACCCCGTGAGCGGCTAATAACCGTGGCCGGGTGCCAAACCCACTGTCTCCTGACTAATTCCCCCCATGCCCGCCAGGACTGGCGCCACACTGCCGAACAGAGCTCTGTTTTCTCGAAAAATCCTGTGATCAGTACTTTGGTGAATCACTCAAATAGATGGAGGGGAAAAACAGGCACACAGGCCGCGCAGCTCGTTGCCCCCAGAAGAAAAGATATAATGGAACAGACAATGAGGGAACTGTGAATTAATTTTTGTTTGTTGAGACTGCTTCCCATCACTTAACAAAAACTCTCTCTCTCTCTCTCTCTCTCTCACACACACACACACACACACACACACACACACACACACACACACACACACAAACACACCTCAACGCCCACTGGAAAAAGAGGGCAGCAAGGTGGCACTCTGCCAAGCGTGGCACTGCCAAAAGACTTGGTATTTCTCGTCCCAGAGGCATTTTCATACACACACACACACACATACACACACTTCCATCTGCTGTGCTTCATGGGAGCTGTGGCAAGCTTGTCACTGTCATTCCAAGTTAGCCCACCCTCCTGCAATTCCCACTGAGGAGGACAAAAGATGAGAGGAGAAAGAGAGGGAGAGGGATAGGAGGAGGAGCATTCCTCTCCTCGCCTCCTTTGACACCCTCTGATCTCTCTCTCCAAGCACACACCCTCCTGTCGTCCCCCCATTCAGTGTCCCCATCCTCCTCCTCACCATTTTCTCCATACCTTCCCCACCTCCCTCCTCAAATCACACTGCTCCTGTCATTCCCTGAGCTCATTCCTCCTCCTGCTGCTCTCCCCTCTGGATAGCAGCGTTAAGTACAGTCTGTTCTCACTCACATGTCCTCAAATGCAGCAGCTTGGTCAGTGGTATCATTTGTTAAATGATATGATGCTACAGGTGCCCCTGTGGTGTCATTTCTGAAGGCTGTTCTCTGACTTGTTTGGCTGTGGTGTGTTGTTTAAATCAACATGAAAAGAGCAAATATCACTGGTTAAAAAAAATACTTTCCAGAACTCACAGACCCTCCATTCAATAAATTACCTTTAGAGCTCTTTATCATATTTCATTCATTTGAGAGGTGTCTGAGAGGGCATCTGATTTCATTCTGGCGTAAGAGAAAAAAAATGATGACTTAAGAGGGTTTGGTTCCTTTGAAATAGGTAATGTGAGAACTAATGTTAAATACACATGTGTTTCATTTTTTGGAGTTAAATTATGAATGGATTTAGTGATGATTTCATATTGTGTAGATTACTATTGAGTTTCAAAAAAACATTGAAAGATAAAATAAAGGATTACAATGTAAGATGAATTAGATGTGAAAGGGTTAGGATCAATAATTTAGAGTAAATCATGTGTTCTGTTTTTTCTTCTTCTTGGTATTACTGATATTCTGGGTTATTCTATGGTTTGTACAGGATAAGCCTCAGCTTCAGCCTATTACTTTTTTCAGTTACAGAGTTTGTTAAATTTCTTTCTTTTTTTTGTGTGTGTGTGTGTGTGTGGGGGGGGGGGGGGGGGGGGGGGGGTCAGTGCAGGCATGTATGTGCATATGTGTTTAAGTATGTATGTGTATGTATGATTAGGTATGTGTATTTATTTTTGTATATATATATAATCATTATTATTTTTGTTGGTAGTACTATTATTGCAGATTGTAATTGAAATAATATATCATATTATTAATATTATTTTATCATTCTACCCACAAAGAGAACCCAAGGAGGCACATCATCTTATCCACCAGAAACACGCACAGGTGAGCGCATTTATTTTATGTTTTATGAACTACAGGGCATCCAAGAAGGCACATCCACAAAATATATTCAGACATCAAGGAACAAAAGGCATTTAAGGCTTTTTACTATTTAAACCAGCATTTACGCTTACATGTAATTCAGCAGCTCAGTGGTTTATAAACATAACCAAACTTATTCCACTTATTACACAATATAAACTAGTTTAAATAATTATGCAATGGTCAGAAGTCATAAAAAAGGTTTCAGCACCCATCATTTGTAAATCCAATCACATTAATTATTTATAGCTAGCCAAACTGCTCTGCTTCAGTAGTCCAACAATATGTTTGATTGTTTTCCTTCCTTGTCCCAAATGCTCTAAGCATGAGTTAGAGCACATGGAGTAGATGCCACTTAACAAACTTAAAACATAGTTGTGCTTGTAAACACCCTCACATAAAGGGACTGTTTTTTTTTAATGTGTGCGTTTGTGTGTGTGTGCAGTGTATGACCTTTATAACATGTCTGTTTATAGGTTAAAGCAGGCAGCTGCGTTCTCCATGCTACATTCGTAATGTGAAACGTTAACCGAAGCAGCTCAAGCAACAGCTCAGAAATCGATCCTCCTCCAGAGCAAATGTGGGCTGCCAGATACTGTGAATCAACCCCCCTCTGTGGCCCCACCAGCACCCTCAGCCCATCTTCAGCGGTGCTCCATGCTCCCTCGGTGGCTAATTGTAATTGTATTGAACTGGCCTGCAGCCAAGAGCTCAAGACTGCCAAGTCCAGCTGTGCCATTGCAATCAAAACACCCTCACAGCTTATCTTTTGACAATTACATCATCAGCATGCGTGATTCCAATTCAAGCACACACACACACACACAAAGATACACATATTTCTAAACATATTTGCTCAGTATGTGAGAAGAAGATGAGTAAAAAGAAAGAAGGAGAGATTAATCAGAGAGTGAGGCTACATGAACACAGGACTGACAGATGAAAACGAAGAAGAGGAAAAAGGTGAAAGTTCCACTAAAATATTTCTCATGTGTTCCCCTCCAATATAAGGATAAGAGTTTTGTGTGGGCAAAAATGCAGCTATAGATGTGCCTTATTCCCTCATCTCTGATAGCATTGTGGTTGTTGAAAGCCTGGGTAGCCACTGATGGACACAAAGTGTTGAGGCCTGATGCACAATGTGTTCAATCCCCAATGTTACATCTTTCCCACTGTGGTCTGTCTCCAGTTTGACTGAGGCTTCACTGACCTCAAAATGTTTACACTCTAAGAAAAAGAGATATCTTGCATTGGGTTTGTTTCTAACATATAAATATCAGACAAAACATAATTCAATATATCATTTTACTAAAAACTGGACTATTTCAAACTAAAGTTTAGAAAAATTTTCTCCTATCTTTGATTGATTTATTATTGTCTGCATTTATTGCAGGGTCAAGCATGAATATTTTCTATAATTATCTATAATTGTTGCTATTAGCTGTGGTATATTGTCTCTTGTTTGTTTTGGGTTTGAATCTTCCTTGTTGAATATTTAATGCTCCTCTAAATCTTTGCCTGTATGAACCACTTTGTATTGCCTGGGTGTTAAAAATGTGTGATTTAAATCATCTTGCCTCCCTTTGCCTTTAAATCCCCACAACTGCAAAATTTAACACTGAACTAACAGCATGGTGAGTGCATTCTCATTTATTCAACCTCCTTACATACGTCTCAGAAATCATAAGCCCACAACCTTGATGTCTTTGGTACATTTTTTCCAACAAAGCTACCACAAGATCTGTGAAATAAGAGGCAGTAGTGCATTAAGTGCAGTCTGTCCTCTTGTATGTCAGAGTTCCACTGCATTCAACAAAGTCTGCAATGTGCAGTTTATGTGCAGCTGTGTAGCTCGTTTTCTATACCATCTGTTTTTTTCAAACCATAAAGTTTTTTCAATTAAATCAGCACTCCACAAGATTTATTTACTGAATAGTGTAAAACTGTTTTCTTTAAATGAAATAAAAGCTGTTGTACAGTGGTGCCAACCTTGGTATCCAGCATGTATTGCACAGTGATGAGGCCTCTTACTTCTTTGAGCACCATCTTCTGGGTGAGATACTGCAACACAACTGAATCCCTCTCCTATCCAAAGGCATCTAAATACACCAAATTGTAATGTTAGCTTGCGACTCCAGTCCCAGACTTAAACTACTCCTCAAATCCAGACCACTGCTTGAATTATGCTCACACCTAACTGCTGTTCAGATTTTTCATCTTTATGAGGTTAACATTCTCTCACATATTATCAAAAAAACCACATCCAACATGTGTGTAAAAGCACACTGCTCTGCGCACCACTGGTCAGTACAAGTCCAGATTAGAGCTGAGACCATCAAGGCTTTAAATATTCACACATGTGCCATTAAAACCCTGCAGGGATCAGACAGCAGTAGACAGCAGGACTGTCTCCCTCCCTCTGTCCTCCCTCTAGCTGTTGCAGAGGGGCACTTTTAATGATTTAAACCCAGCAGTCTTAAGATCATGACTGATCATGCACCTCTCTGCTCTGCTCAGTGTGAAGACCGCGAGCGTGTCTTGTGTCACGTTCCTAGCCTGAGTGGAGGAAATGGGCCGTGTCATGTCAGTGTGAGCTGCCGCGAAACACGCATGATGGAGAGACCTTAAATAACTCATGAAAAGCCTGTTCTCAAGCCACACTAGACCTCTGGGAGGAACGCTCTGTATGTCTGTATCTGGGGATATGTGGTGGCCTCTTTCGTCATGACTGTTCAACCAAGTGTCGAGGAGTGTGTTGTGGTTGTGTGTGTGTGTGTGTGTGTGTTTGTGTGTGTGTGTGTGTGTGTGTGTGTGTGTGTGTGTGTGTGTGTGTGTGTGTGTGTATGTGGGCTCAGTAAAAAGGAGTAGAGATGAGTTTCTGTACACTGGCTGGGGGGCCCTCACGGCTAAACAGGAATAGCCTCCGAGAAAAGTGAGAAAGAGGCTCGAGCAAGAGAGCCGGGGGAGACAGAAGTAGAGAGCAAGAGGAGAGGAAGTATCAAAAAAGGAGGCTAGAAATTAAAAGAATTAGATTTACAAAACTCCTGTGTTTATGAGAGTAAACGTTGGTGTAGAAAAGGGAGGAATAGGAAGGGAGAGGGAACAGATACCCAGTGAAAAGGCAGTGCAGCTACACTGATAAGAGGAGACAGCAGCACTTTCCACATAAACGCACTGAGCTCCAAAACTCACTGTAGTGATGGCCTCCCTCGGGGCAAAGTCACACACAAACACACACACACACACACACACACACACACACATCATTTTTCTTTTCTGTGCCTGCTTTATCGTGACGTCTTCCAACTCTTCTCTTTGGTGCTTTACCACCATCACCACTAATGACCACAACAGGGGTGATGGGTTGATTGTATGAAAGGAGATGCACTAAAACAAACCAACAGCCTCTTTTTAATTAGACATAACAAGGACTACAATAAATCAGTTGTTTGGATCACCAACACGATTCTTCATATAGTAGCAAAAAAAGTGTGAGGAAGGATGTGTAGGGGTGTGCTTGGGCCCGTCAGAGTCTATTTGTAAATGCTTAATGGACAGGTTGGGTTTCCTGATTTGCATTGTTGATAATACAAATCAGTTGCCATTAAACAATGAATTCGAAGCCAGGGAAGGAACCAGATCTCCTGAATATTTGCAAAACAAACTGCAGGGAAATCATCGTCATCTCCTCTAATCTCACACACAGCAGCATGTATTGGTTAATTGTTAAACACTCAGGGATGGCAAACAATGAGTTAATATATCCTGGATGGAGGGTGCTTTTGTGGCTATATACCCATACAATACAGCATCAGCGGTTGTGGAGTTTAAACAGAAGGACTAGAAACAAGTCGAGTCAAATAAAATGTTTGTCACTTCATGATTTGAGTGTCAGAGCTGCCTCAGACCTCATCCCATTCACTGCGGGGGTCTGACTGCTTCCTGTGTTATTACACAGCAGGGTCAGGAGGACATCTTACGCAGGAAACAGGAAACAGAGATAAGTTTGCAGCTGAGTGAGGAGAGGGCTTTTCCTCAGTGGTATAACAATAAAGGCTGAAACAAATCATTTCCTACTGAATTTAAGATGAACTTTGGGCATAAGTAATTAAACAAGGTTGAAACAAATGTTTCTTTGCCGTGGATTGCACTAAAATACAGTACTTAGCAAATTTATTAAGCTACCACCCAGTGTAAGGTGTTTGCAACCACTGCCTTAAAATTACAGTAGTGGACTACTAAAGCACTTTTTATGTTTCTGTAATGGTTAGTCCAACAGGATTCGTAGGGATGCACTGATATTAAAATTTTGGCCAATACCAATATCCAGTTGTAAATTTCTGTCATGGTCAACAACTGATATTTCCTGATATCAATAAATGTTTAAAATTAAAGTCACTGAGATGAGAAAATTCTGAACAGACTGTAAATTATGCAAACTGAATATTTCACTGTCTTCCTTTATTTTCAAAAGGTGTTTCACTTTCAAATAAGAACATTACAAGGCTTGCTGCCTCCCAGTTAGAATCCCGGTTCGGGTAAGGCGGGCCTTTCTGTGTGGACTTGCATGTTCTCCTGTGTATGTATAGGTTTTCTTCAGGTACTCCGGCTTCCTCCCACAGACCAAATACATAGTGAATTCATCAATTCAAACCAAGCTTAAGAGGCAAAAAATGACTGAATGCATTCAATTTAAGTTAAATAAAATTAAAGTTCTGTTCTTAAATAGAAAAAGGTTTTTGGTGGTTTGTTATTACCATTAATTTCTGATTTCCAGAGAATTCCAGTTTTCTGGCTCAAATTTGGGTTTAAAAACAGTTTGAAACTTCTCACTCCTGTTCAAAATGCTGAAGCAAAGGAAAATCTCTGAAAAACAAAGCTTCAGAGTTAAAGCACTTCATGATGCTGAGTGGTTTTCTCATTTTTGTGACAGGTGGTTTAATAAATATGTTAAGCACAGTACATCAAAGTGTAAATTGGTGCAAGGGAAATCTTATGGCCTGTACTGTCACATCCCATTAACACATTTAAGTGTACCAGACAGCACTACTGAAAGCCACAGCAAGTGAAAACAAGTGTCAACCTCCAGAGAGGAAACATGAGGACGATACTGAAAAGCAAAACACTCAAGTTTCTCTGGAGTCCACCCAAGACTGACTCCAAAAAGGCAAGAAAACCCATTAGAACCCATATTTAAAAGCTTAGAGTTAAACTTGTTTACAGTCTGGTGAAAGAGAAAAGGTTTTGGCCTCAGTAGCCCATTCTGTTCTGTACCCTTGAGGTCTTTGCTGCTGCTCTCCCTGCCTTGGCTGAACATTTAAGCACATGAAAGAAAGAGGTGGTGTGTTCCTATTTCAGGCTTTGGTATTTCACTTAGGCATATGGAAGGGCAGGGAGTTTCCAGAACAGAACAAATTATGCATACAAGTCATTCATTCTTATGTTGAGAGGGCTCCTGACTGTATAAGGGGCAGGTTGATTTGACTGACAGGTTGGTCGTTGAATCAGGTTCGACTGCTGGAAGCAAAGCTATGGCCTCCTCTCCAATACGGTGACCACAGGAACCGACAGACTAACATTTTAGTCTGTCATCTAAAGTACTCACTGGAAGATGGGCGTTCAGCTCGGTCAGCTTTCTCTGCCTCTGATGTCACCGGGGGAGTTGGTGTATGGTCGACTGCAGGCTGTGATGGCTCAGAGCCGCCGTCCTTCCTGGCCCCAGCTGCACTCTCTACTACAGTCCCCACCTGTAAGATACAAAGACATCATTAACACCGAATGAAGAGAGGAAGAGTTTTAGCAATTCAGTGCCCTTTTGTAAGACAGAGGTGGAGTTAATTAACTACAACTGAATCAATGAGTGTCTTCAATAAAAGTCCAGAACACTAATTACACACAAGTCAAGACGCAGTCTGATTCTGCTGAACACACCACCATGCAAAGGTTGTCCCTCCTTTATTTTGGCTCAACACACGGTTGATGTAATTATCAAATAAAAACAATACAGACACTCAGGAAGTTGCAAATATAGCAATGAGCTGCTGTTGT
Organism: Labroides dimidiatus; assembly: GCA_030710495.1. NCBI lineage: Eukaryota > Metazoa > Chordata > Actinopteri > Labriformes > Labridae > Labroides > Labroides dimidiatus. The sequence continues at coordinate 23,022,158 of CM061144.1, read as the reverse complement.
AGCATTAGTGCAGCCATTTTTAGCTGCTGTCATGCATTTCTGCTATAAAAAGACAACAACTAAAGGGGATGCAGCGCTGGGTGAAAAAGTGTCCCTTCCCAGAAGTGACAGAGCTGCAGAGCAGACAGATGGAAAGACAGAATCAAAGATGGAGAGAGACACAGAGAGAGAGAGAGAGAAAGAGTTTTTCTGACAGCCTGAGTCTGTTTGGATGTGCTCCGCTCTGCTCTGCTCCCCACAACAGCTGAAAGAGGAGAGAGGGATGAGTCTTCAGGAGAGAGACAAGCTGACCATAAAAAGCAGAGGGAGAGGCAGAGGGTGGCTGTCAGCGAGGAGTAAAAGAGAGAGAGAGAGAGAGAGTAGAGAAGAGGAGAGTTAAAAGGGGGCTGTGATGGCTCCCTCCATTGACGAGCAGCAGAGAGACAGGCAGGGAGGTGCAGCGTATCTTAAGACAAAAAGGCACCCTGGGCTTATGAAATATACATAGCTCTCAGCTGGAGACAGACACACAGAGCGACAGAGCAGAGGAAGGGGCCCTGAAGACTGACGAGACCCCTCTAAACACACATGGCTAAAAATAAAACACACAGACACATTGCTAATGACTCCTCATGAGAAACCGGAGGGAATAGTTACTGCTGCTTCCCTTTTTAAGTGAGTGTGTGTGCTCATACACCCCCCCCCCCCCCACACACACACACACACAGACACATGCAGGTGTTTTTAGCATCAAGTTGCATCAATACTTCCTCCTACTGAAACAGACTGAGTGGGCAAACCGCGACTATGACACAAAAACTGACAAGTGTTTTGGCTGTTGGCCTGTATGTAAATCCACCTGCTGGTCAAGGGGGGGTAGGGTGGCGGTGTTAGGAAGTTTCTTTCAACTGCCTCCCTCAGACCTGCCCACCTGCCCTCTCTTCAAGTCCAGACAGCTGCCTCAGTTGAAAAGCAGTTAAAAACCATTTAAACAGACCTCACTTAACAATAAACTCACCCTTTGTGCAGGCAAACGATCCACCTCTCCCACGCACTCTCTGTAATGGCTAAGCCACTGAAGAATTGGGATTTACATGCAGAAGTGTGTGTGTATGTGTGTGTGTCTGTGTGTGTGTGTGTGTGTGTGTGTGTGTGTGTGTGTGTATTCATTCTACTGAGTTCCCTAGTTTATCCTGTTCCCTTCATCAGACAGTTTGGGTGTGCCTCCTCTGTCTCCATCCCTAACACCTCAGGTGTGAGCAGGTAAATAGTCATGTCTGAGCCCGGGTATTAGCTCCACTCCAAAAGACAAACACATCAAATATGCCTAAAGGTTGCCTAACCTTTCACATCCATCTCAGCTGCTTTGCTGCCATATTTTTCCTGTCCTTGTACTCTGAGTTTTTGAGTTTGGAGCAAACTACAGGTGTCTGTTTAGTAACTTCCATAACTCTGTTTGAAAACTCGAACAAAGAGAGGAGGCTTGAGAGAGAGGGAAGTGAGTGTGTGAATTGCTCTCACAGGTCAGGGCCATGAGCCCGGAGTACTTAATCACAGAGATATTGCTCCTCTTCATGGCCAAAGAAAACAGATGGTGGTGAGTAAAACAAAACACACTGGCCTTAAAGAACAAGCTGGGTGCCAAGATTTGATGCTACACATTGAGATGTTACCACCAGCTTCCTCAAAAAAATCATTTATGCTAACGGGTCTGGAAGAGACATGATTACTCACTGTTCGTCATGATGAACAACACCATGTTGCTGTGGACACAATCATAACAGAGTTTCAGCAAAACTAAGACTCAACAGAAGTTTAACCAGCTCTGAGAAGCTGAACCGTTGGCTGTATTTTAAATGGACATCTTTTCATTGTGAGACGAGAAGTCAAAACACCACATTGAGATGTGCATAAATGCATTACACTTATCACTAAACTGTCAAAGATGCCTCAGGAGGGTCCAGAAGTCCACAGGAGAGCAGATCCATGAAAGTCAAATACATTTCGAGTCAGTTTCCTCTTACTTTTCCTCATCTACTTTGTCTGGTATTACAAGATAATGATAATAATAATGATAATAATAATATTGATAATAATAATAATAATAAACACTGCAAGAGCCATGTATCGAGAGAACTGTCAATCTTTTTAACATGAGATAACTCTCTCTCTCTCTCTCTCTCTCTCTCTCTCTCTCTCTCTCTCTCTCTCTCTCTCTCTCTCTCTCTCTCTCTATATATATATATATATATATATATATATATATATATATATATATATATATATATATAAACTTTTCAAGAAAGAAAAAAAAATCAAATAAAAAAAATCAATGCCTGAACATTATTCAGAATCATAAAAATGACTACAGTTGATATGAGAACAGAGATATTTCACCTGTATTTAATTTTAGCTTGACCCATGTCCCAACAGTGAACATAAAGAGGGTTGAGCTCATGGCCGTCACTGCAGCCAGTCTGCAGGGGGAGCTAAAAATACTTAGGCTTCACAATCTTTGAAGTCTTGCGCTGTTTTCAAAACCGCCTACTTTACTAGCAGTATGCTCTGGTCTGACAAAATGTAGAATGCACATGATCACAATCTGCAGTGTGCCAAAAATACCCAGGGTCCTACAGACTAGAGAATGTTTACAATGAGCCAGTGTTACCTCACATACTGTTTCCAACACTGCACAGTGCGTAACTTGTCCTTGTTTTTCCTTATGTGGCATGCGACTCTCATTTCAAGCAAGGGGCAACATCTAGTTTTAAAAAACATGTAGCCTACGTGGATGCTAAAAGTTGCTGTCCATTAAGAATCCGCTACAAACTGACAGCAGAAAAACCAAAAATCACATACACACCAAGCCCAAAGCCCCCCCCCCCCCCCAAAAAAAAAAAACAGGACTTTTACAATGTTAAAAACTTATCTACAGCCTGGTACATAAAAACACTTGGAACTGAAATGCCAATTTTGCAATCAGTACACAGTGGGTGATTTTTTTTTCAAACTCAGTGTTTTAGAAGATATTAGGATTACGAGCTTGTCCAATCAGAGGCTCGGCTCAGCTTACGTGACTGACGGGTGCTCTATAGCTATTAGAAAGAAAGCTCAACGCCGGCATCATATCCAAATATGGCCCCGACCAACAATCGGTTTCATTTCACTGTTTCAGGAACAGATGAGTGACGTAGTGGAGAATACGTCCATATTTTATACAGTCTATGGTTTTAAGTGCATTACAAACACATAGTGTTACAGGTACAACTACAACAGTAAAATGCTAAAAACAGTCCTTAACATTTACAGTGAAGCAGTGTGAAAGAAACATCAGAGAATCTCAACATGTCTTACGGTAACAGACGTGACACCCACCTCATATGGTAACATTTCATGAAATTATAAAAGTCAAAAATAAGCTACTCATTCACTTCTTACAAATCATGACATGATGCTACTGAAGATGATTTCTACCAGCATTACTTCCGCTTTCCACACCGAAAACCAAGGGATCTTTGTACTATATTTACAGGTATCATGTAGTGGATAGTTTAAAAAGACTCTTGACTTATTTAATAGTCAGTGCATGTGATATATTCAGACAGAGCAAAGCTTTATGCTAATGCTAACACTTTCACAATGACACAATAACATAATACAATTTTTGTGTATCTGCATTCAAACTAAAACAAAAGTAAAGATGGTACTGGGTTATATATAATTGGCAAACTGTAACATGACCTAATAATGACACTCTGTGTAAAGGGGTCTGCAAAAGTTTCTCTTGGAGCAAATGAAATGTTTAACTCCCTAAAACTCCAACTGAAAGTTGATATAACATTTTACTCCAAACCACTAATTCACCTGGAGTGCTTGCAAAAGAGTTTAAGAGTGCAGTGAGTAAAAGTCATGATGTGGGTACTTGAGCTTATAATGCAGCTCATGTGGATATATGCTCTCGGAGCAGAGCACGAACAGAGGGGGGACTTGTAGGATGCAGCACAGGAGTCAGGAGGTGAAATGAGAAGAGTCTACAGAGGAAGGACTAATTGAGGTTAATTCCAGAGTTCAGCATTATCTCCTTTAATCAGTAAAGAGGGAAGTAAGTAATGGAAGATGTTGCAGGACAAGAAGAGATTCTCACACAGCACAGTACGCCCTCAAAGGATCACAAGACATTTGCAGCCGAGTGCAGATCTTGATATGAAGGTGCAGATAAACAGAGAGTCCTGAGGTGCCTGCAGGCTTACACACGGAGCACGGAGAGCACTTGGGTGCTCGAATGAGTGTGCTGAAGAATGATGACTTGTCAGTCAAGGCAGCCTCAACCTCTCCATTCATTTGCATGTCCCGAATCTCACCTACCACCCATGTTGACACCTTCTTGCACACAAGCATCCCACTCAGGGCTCAATATCAGTTCCTGGAGGTGACACACAGGGAGTGATGGGGCGCTACACATGACATCTCCCAGAGACACCATCCAACAATAACTCTCGCTCTGCTCAGTGTGACCCCACCAAACCTCTCCAGGAACAATCGCTTTTCTCACAGCCGAGGCTGTCGATTGCTCGGCCCTGCATTACATCTGCACTGCAACACGTACAGGATTCATTAAGGAGGAAGAGGACAGAGTCAGAGGGGATACGTCGATAAGCAGAAGAGGTGGGCACTGATTTCAGTGAGTGTGCCTGTTTGTGTGCCTGTGTCACTGGGGGGCAGGGCCATCTATAAACACCGCTGACAGCTCAGACAGGAAATACACTTGAGGATGTCGATAAGTTAGTCATCAGGGGTGAGGATGGATCAATAGGAAGGCAGGATGATGTCAGCTGCTGCAGATGAGATCACCTGATGCAGCCAAGGATCTGAGTGAGGACTTCCGATTTCAAATGATTTGATTAATTTCAAAATGTTAACAGGAACAATGGAGCAGTAATAAAATCATTGTTCGCTGCAATAATTAATGAATGAGTCCTCAAAATACTTCTGAGAGTGACTGAGTGTGTTTTAAAAAGACCTGTGTGTACTCAATTATGTAATTATCCCTCAGATTCCTTCTGGTGCCAAATTCAGAATCCTTTTTTTTTTAACATCATTTCATGTCATAGAGTAGCAAAGTAGAAGTTTATTCATGCAAAAATGCCACAAATTACCACTTCAGCATCTTGGGGAATAAATTCCTCCATAGGCAAAACAAAAGTGCTTGTCCCCTGGAGATGTGGGAAAAAAGAAGATGAAGCTGATTCACCCACAGGACGTGACTGCCCTACATCACGTTGTATTTCTTGCCTGTGTGTGAGTGTGTGTGCGTGCGTGCTCTTGCCGATGTGTTATTGCGTGTCCTCGGCTCTACTGACATTTCCTCAAACGTGGTTGACATTTCCAGGGGATTTGAAGATTTGATCCCCTCTGTGTTTGAAGAGTTGTGTGCTGCCCTCCTCAAAGCACACAGGGAAAGGCTGCAGCAGCCCGCAGTGTGGCCTGCCTTCAGGGTCTTACTCCGTAGCATTACGAGCAGCCCCCGTCTCACTCACCCCAAGTGTGATCAGGAGGAGACTTGCTCTATACATCGCCTGCCTTTTTAGAGATGACTGGTTCACTGCTTGGTCTTTTACTTAGTCTTGCTGTTTTCCCCTGAGCTGTGGAGTGTTTCTGCTCCTCTCAACTGAGGCAGAAAAGCTATCACCAAAAGATATGAGAGCAGAGAGTGGATAGAGGTGGTGTGGGAGGGGAGAGAGAGGAAGAGAAGGCAAGAAAGTGTGAGAGTGAGGGAGTGAGAGATCTGTTTCTCCTGCTACAGGCTGGTTAGTGGAGCGCACTGACACAGACTGACATCTCTCTTCCACGGAGGCAGAGTTAAAAAGAGACTCACTGCTCTTTGTCCATTACGATCTCTCTTTCTCTCTCTCGAAGTTGCCCCCCCCTCTCTTTCTCTCTCTCCTTCTTCCTCTCTTCTTTTTCTTCTTCCTCTGTCCACCCTGCAGCTCCCATGTCTTGCTTTTTCTGCCTGGATGGACCTTGCAGCGGCCCTGTCCTGGCCTGGGGCTCGTATTACACCCCACCACTCCGTGCAGGCCACACTTGCACAAACACACACACATATCGACACACACACACAAGCCCATACATTAACCATGAGGAAGCCTAGGGCCCAAATACAGGTCAGGCTCAGGTCAGTCAAGAGCAAGAAGACAGGAAGGCCCACAGAAGCAAGAATCACACTTAAGGCTGATCAGAGAGCAGCTACATCGACACAATAAGACCAGAGACACAAAAATAACACACAGACATCCTCAAGCATGTTCACTTTCCTATCAGCCATCTTTAGACAGTTGCCTTTTAGTACATAAAGGACTTCTATTTACAGAGTAATGGAGTTAAAAACACAAACAACATTGCATATGGTTATGAATAGACATTTTCACAACACAGAGCAGGGTTGAAAAGCCAAACAGGTGGACTTAAAGTGGAAATAAATAACAAACACAATGGATGCCAAAAGGTAAGATCAGGAAGACGCGGAACATTAAGATACAGGAATAAAGAAAGCATAACATTAAAAAATATAAGAGCAAAAATAAAGTGACTTTTAGATACAAGATATATTAAAAACATGCCTTCACAGCTAAACTTAACCTTAAAAGAAGTAGTTAACATTGTCAGCTGTACTGCAGAGAGGCGTAAACTTCCCAGTGATGGTTTAAAAGTGTCAAAAATAACAGAAGAGTTTGAGGGTTTGGGCTCAGTTGTTCTGGATGAGAAACACCAGAAGCCTGTTGAAAACACAGATTCTGCCGCCTGGTTGAACACATGGAAACCAGGTACAGTTCACCATCACAAAGGTATTTTTTCCTACACTTGCTCTCTACAGGAACAGGTGCAATCACCTCACAGTACTCAACATAGTTAAAGTAACAGCCATGGGCACAAATATCTAAAGTTCTTACTCTCTTCACTCTGATGTCCACAGTTCATATGTGAGCCACACAGATAAGAAGTACAGAGATCACATAACAGTGACCAGTGAGTGCGAGAGTCAGGCTTGGCAAATATGAAAGCAGCTTATCTAGAGTTGCCTTCTGAGACTAGCTTGCATATAGGGTATAGGGTTAAATCTGATCAGAATGGGTATCTACCTAAACCAAAGCCCACGTAGCACTCCAGCATCTGTTTTAGGACTAACAAAGTAGGACCTTTTTTGTAACTCATTGGAGTAATTCGAAGATGGCGCCGCGGATCGTCTCTTCACAGTCATCCAAAGAAACATCTCAACAATCATTATAATTGCCAATAGCAGAGTGAATCAGCAATCTGCTTTCACCTGCATGTTAGTATCACAAGCTAAAACAGATTCCATAGTGGAGCTGGATATTATGCCTGATCTGAGCCTGGGGGTATAGATGGATTGGTTAAACTAGCAGTATATAGTTTAAAACTCTTGAGTTTCTGTCGATATATTGTTTAAAAACATGCTTCACTGTGGCACCACAGTTTGTCCTTGGGCTACCATTCCAATCTTGTTCGGCTTCAGACGCAATGCTTCATACACAAATAGCAGAAAGATAGTCACATGTACACACAAACACACACACACATATGGAGAAAGAGAGAGAGAGCTAGTGACTGGGCTGCAGGGCTGCATCTTTCTCCCAAGTCTGTTGGGAACTCTAACAGGAAGAGGGTAAGTGCTATCGATTGGCTTCTTCCTGCCTGGTCCTGCTGTCTGAGTAAAAACAAGCTGACCATTTGACCGACTGCATTCAGCGCTGCCCCAACCACATGTACACACACGTATAATCACATACTCAAAAACACACATGGACTCACACATTACTTGCCTTACATGGGGATATCTAGAGTCCATGATTAAGTCAAACACAAATGACTCTGTGGTGTGACTTTATGAGCAGCAGAGGTAAAAACTGATGCGACTTAGTCCTGTTGATCAAATTGGTAATCGTGAGTAATTGCCCATCATGACCCTTACAAGTAATCAGAATAATGTGTACATTAACAACTCATTCAGGCTTTAATTCAGGGAGTCACAATGAAGAGTGGCTCACAGACTTTCCCTGACACTAACAGCAGACGTGTTGTGTGCACTGCTTCCGGCTGTAACAGCAGAAGTAAGTTTGCAGACAGACGTATGGGTCAATAAAAAAACACTCCTCTGGGCAGCACGGTGACATTATGAGCAGAAATCCCTTCTGCTCTCAGCTCTCTCCGATGGCATTTAGATACAAAGCGGTGGGATAGAAATCAGGAGGAGGGATAAGTGGACGGGCAGATTAACAGACTGATGGAGACGGAGAGGCTGTAAAAATCAAAGGCAGAGATGGAGGAAGAAAAAGGAAGCATGTGTTAGCGTTTGTGTTGGTTTGAGTGAAATGCAGTAACACACACCCTGGTTTGACCGTGAGCATATCCACGTCAGTCTTAAACAAAGACACTACCTTTACAGACTTCATACGATGAGTTACTTCATAAGACGAATGATTCGTTATTTTACTGTTGCTCATAAATCCCTCTGCAAGTGCAGAGGATTAGTTTTAGAGGAGAACTAACCTTGATGATTTTTCTTTCTGTTGTTTTTAAATGAGGGAAAACAATAGATTTCTTAATGGTGCCAGTCAAGCTTTGTTGGTAGAGCAGGCACCCCATGTATAGAGGCTGCAGTCCTCTTGTGTTTGAATCCCTAATCACTGATGTGCTTAACATCCCTCTCATCACTGTTTGCGTTATAAACACATTGGTTGATCCTCTTTGTCTGCTGGTAGATTAAAAAACTGGCAAATCCTTATTTCGATGTCTATTTTAGGTGTGTTTCCTTCATATCTTCATCAGGTAGAAGAATACAGGAAAGTACACTCATCAAGTCCAGTACTTTTTCCTACTGTCTATTCCAAGGTCAGAACTGTGATGGGTTTAAAGGAGTTTGAATTTGTCGCTCCTTCTGCTTGATGGAAATGCAGAAAGACCTCAGGCTGACGCTGAGCTGGTCTCATTGGGTGATTTTAAGGCTATTTTTCTCAGTTTGGATGTCGACAGATTAGGCTGTAGGTGACTTGGTTCAATATCAAACAACTTTTGCCATGTGTTTTTGTCATTTAGTGAACATTATTTGGATGCTTTGCGTGTGGTTTGCCACTCTTTGTCAGCCAGAAACTTTGACTGTGTCTCAAATCCGAGTACTTCTGCACTCACACTTGCCATTTGGAGTGCATTCACACTGACAGTATGGAAAAATATAGTGCCATTTGACTCACAGTCCCTTTGACGACCTCAGATGACTCCCAGTACAATCATTTCTTACACAACTCAAACGTGTGTTGGACAGTAAAAAGTTAAAATGATAAAAAAAAGCACTTTGAAGTCTTGGTCCTGACACAGACACAATAAATCATTGTATTATTAGTATTGTTCCAATTCATCCTGGGCCTCATAGATTTCTGTCAACACAGGCAGTAAAACTCAGCCTGATGCTCTTTTATTCGCCATGGTTTATCAGAAACATCAAAGGTGCACACCAAATACCAACATCTTCAATATTAACTATGTTTGTATCAAAACGTCATTTTTTTAATGTATCGACTTTACAGCTCCATTTGCCGGTAAATGTGAAAGGCTGGTGTCAGCCGAAAAAACCCTGCTGCATTCATATCTCTGTTGTCAGGCCTCTGGAAAATATATACAGCAGGTAATACAGTGTGTAAAGCAGAGCACAGCAAAACAACTCTATTCTCCAGAGGGCCAAGAAAATGGGGAGACAGCAGGAACAAGATAGAGAGATATACAGAGAGAGAAGGAGTGGGATGGAGGGAGAGAGAAAACAGAGAGAGAGAGAAAGAGAGAGAGAGAGAGAGAGGGGAGGGAGGCACAAAAGGCCGTTTTCTGCTGGGTGGGTAAAGTGTGTCCAGGGGGCAGCTGAGTGAGCACACACAACACAAAGCCTGTCATTAGTCCCAGTTTTCTGCAGACACAACAAATGTGTGTGTGAGTGCATGAGTGTGTGTGTGTAGGTGTACGAGTGTGTGTGTGTGTGTGTGTGTGTGTGTGTGTGAGTGAGAGAGAGAGAAGAGAGAGAGAGAGAGAGAGAGAGAGAGAGAGAAAAACAGGGAGGATGGTGCATGCATGTGCGCCTTTGGGTGTGCGTTAAGCCTTTGTGCATATGTGTGGAGTTTCAGACGTTGACAAAAGCTTGTGTTGTTGTGCTTGTCTTCTCTGATGTACGGCTCCTTCAGGATCACAGCACTGCTCAGTCAATACTCACTCTGCCTGCCTGCCTGCCTGTGTGAATGTGTGTGTGAGATTAGTTGCAATGTATAGCCCTTCTTCTCCTTTTTTCATCCCTCTTTTTCTTCTCCTCTCTATCCCTCTCTCTATATCCTTGCAACACACACACACGCATACACGCCTCGTGTCTACCAGCTGCCACTTTGCAGCCATTCATCAGTGCTATGATTAGTGAGTGCAGGAATGTCATGTAGCTACTGCTGACTCCTCACCCCGACCCTGACCTTTCAACTCTGGACGACCCTGGATGACCCCCGGGCGGCAGCAGCTGCTTTTACATTGCGCTGACACACTCCATTAGGCTGACACCTGCTTCTTCGTCTACACACCTCTCTGAAACACGCACACACACATGCTTACACACAAAGATGCACAGGATGATGGCAGAGGCAAGTCTCAAAACAGTTACTTATGCGCAGGCACACACAGGCACAAACACAATGGCCTTTACACATGCTAATGCATCGAGGCGGCTCTTTTATGAGATTACACAGTCATTACAGTGAGAGGGGTCATGAGGGGCACCTGTAGCTGAGCCTCTGCACAGTCTATCAGGAGCTTGTGCGTGTATAAGTGTGTGTGCGTGTGCATGAAGGTAACATAAGAGTATATGTGCTATAAGCAGACACAGAAGATAGTTTAAGAGCCAATACAAGCGCCATTCTGTGGACACCGTGCATATGTTCAGTGTGCAATAAGACACTCTTTGTATGAGTGAGTGCTCCTCTCTCTTTGTGTGTGTGTGTGTGTGTGTGTGTGTGTGTGTGTGTGTGTGTGTGTGTGTGTGTGTGTGTGTGTGTGTGTGTGTGTGTGTGTGTGTGTCTGTGCCTGTGTGTGGGCCCCAGGCTGACTCTGACAGCTCAGTGCTAGCCATCTGCTGGCAGTCACACCAGGAGAAAGCAACCACAGCCAAACAATGGAGAGCAATGACAGGCCAGGATTTGTGGGGAGTTTTTGTGTGTGCGTGCGAGTGCAAGTGTGTGTGCATGTGTTTCGGTGTGGCGTGCGCGTATTCCCTTCAAAGATCCAAATGAGCCCCTCTCTATGAGCATGTGCAGAGGGGCGTGGCTGTTGTTGATAGGCTGTCTCTGTTACCAGGCGATAGATTAACAAGCCCAAATGGCCATCTGAGGAGGATAGATAGCATGGGCGAGTGTGCACTCACTTTTTTTTTCTTTTATTTGTCACTTGCTGTCTGCCGACTGTTTGCGTGTCCACCCCTTTTTCTTTCATCTTCAGGCTTTCCTTTTATTTTTTCTCATTGGAGGTGCATGTAAATGTGCAGCTCTGAGCTGCTTCTCCACATAAACCACACTTACATTCAAGCTTTTCTTCTATTCACGGTGTAGACTATGTTTTTCAGCCTCTGTCTTTCAGGTATAATGCTGTTGTGGATGCAGACAGATGGTCGGGTGCTGTGAGGAAGCTGGCTCCACTACTCGTGACATGCCAGTCTGACAGCAAGCATCATCCAGCTGGGTGGAGGCCTGCAGTGCCTCCTAGAAAGAGCATGCCAGGTGGCAGAGAAACAGGCGGCTGGTGTCCTGCAGCCGCTTCACACATAACTCCTCTGGTCACTTTTCTGAGAAGTTACCGAAAGAGCACAACACGAAGAAGAACAAATAAGTCAAGAGTGGGAGTCGGAAAAGAGGGGATGAAAAAAAAAGAGGAAGTTTCCAAGTAAAGACAGGTGGCAAATGGCTGATAATGAAAAGAATCTCTCTCCTCTGCTCTCCATTTGAGGAAGAGTGTTTGTGCCCATGTGCATGTGTGAGCCGGGGTTGTGTGTGTTGCTTTGGCCGTCCATGTTTTTGTATGGCAGCACTTCAAAGACCGCCTTCAGTTAGTTTGTGCTCTTCCACCTCCCGCTTCTGCTGGTTTGTGTGTTTCTGGAAGTGTGTGTATGTGTGTGTGTGTGTGTGTGTGTGTGTGTGTGTGTGTGTGTGTGTGTGTGTGTGTGTGTGTGTGTTTGTGTGTGCAGAGCAGTGCCTCCTGGTAGCTTAGGGCTATGGCTGATCACCACCACCACCACAGTGAGGCTGGCATGGCATGCCCACTGGCACACTTACAGGGCACACCTATTTACACAGGCCCAGACTGAATGGCAGGCATTGTCTGGGTGAGAATGCAACACTTAAGCTCCTGATTAAGGCAGAACAAAGCCCTGAGGGGCAAGAGCGAAGAATGCATGCAGCAAGAGAGGGAGGAAAAGAGGAGGAGGAGGAGGAGATGAAGGGAGGTAGCAGAAGGAGGCTCTGTAAAAGGGGAATCTCATCTGCTGTTGCTGCGGGAATGCAAGAAAGGAGGGGGGAAAGAAGGGCAGAATGGGAAATAGGCGAGAGGGCAAGATTTGGCAGTGATGCAAGGGACGAGAGGAGAAGTGAGAAGAGGGTGAGCAGAGAAGCAGGTAAGGATGAAAGGAAAAGGCAGGTAGGGAACCAAGAGGGAGGCAGGGAGGAGGAGGGGGATGAGCAGAGAGGCAGGCTTGGGAGGAGATAAAAAGACAACAGAAGGGGAGCCAAGCAGAGAGGAGAGGAGAGGAGAGGAGAGGAGAGGAGAGGAGAGGAGAGGAGAGGAGAGGAGAGGAGAGGAGAGGGAAGAGAGGAGAGGGAAGAGAGGAGAGGAGAGGAGAGGAGAGGAGAGGAGAGGAGAGGAGAGGAGAGGAGAGGAAGTGATACTACATTAGAACAGCAGAGGTAAACAGACAGATAGCGCCCTCTAATGGTGCACATGAAGTGAGAATGTGCACTCCTTGCTGCCCCCTAACAGCAGGCAAGAAGGACAGCTTAATAACTCCTAAAATTTCAAATCAATTAAAAATTATTATGAACTCAGTGTGGCACCAAACTAAAATCCCTCTATTAAAAGTGTCTGAAAAGAAGACAAAATGCTCCTCTAGTGGAAGAAATAAAACAACAATCAGGATTCTGTTTGTAAAATCAGGACAGTTCCTCCTCATTCTGTTTCATATGGACCAGATCACAAGAAATTAATGTGTGTGCATTAAGTGTGTGTGTGCAATCAGTGGCACCCTGGCAACGTATGGGTACAAACAGAATGTGTATGACGAGGGGTGAGCTACTCCCCGAGTGTGTACGTATCCTAGCAACAAGGCAGACGTAGCAGCAGTGCACTGAGCAGCTGGCAGAATGGGACACAGGGCCATGATGGATTCATCATTAGTGTGTGTGAGTGTGTGTGTGTGTGTGTGTGTGTGTGTGTGTGTGTGTGTGTGTGTGTGTGTGTGTGTGTGTGTGTGTGTGTGTGTGTGTGTGTGTGTATGTGTGTTGAATGTATTAGCTACAAAGACTTCAGTGTGTCTGTGTGTGCACATGCTCAGCCTCCAGACATGTTTAATGCTCAAACATTTATCATTGCAACAGTCAGCGTGACTGTATGATAACAAATCAACAGACAGCCACTGATATCAGATCAAATTAAATTAAATTAAACTAAATTAAAGAGAAAGTGAAGAGACAGCAAGTTAATAAGAGAAAAAAATGGAAAAAAATATTTCTTAGATGCTTTGCAGTGGTTATCGTCTTCTTTGCTTTTTTGTCAACTTCATCTCTCAAGCTATGCGCCACTTGAGGCCTGCTATACTGTTGTTTTTCACTTGCAAGAAAATAAAAATTAAAAAAAAAATTAACATGATAAGGGATGCACCAATTCGACTCTTTATGCCCCAGCACCAATGACAGTATCATGGTTTTGGTTGCTGCCAATACTGTTAATGATCTGACCCTTTCTCTATATTTTCATACGCAGATGAGACTGAGAATTATGCTTTGGCTTTTTTACTTTGTAAACCAAAATATAAACAAACACATTTTAGCTATCTGTATTATTATTTTCTAGAATTATAAGTGTGTAAATGTGTGCTGAGTACGTTTCTAATACTATCCAGACTTATAGTTTAAGTGTAAACCTCGGGGTAAGAAAGCAGACATACCAGTGTTAATGTGGTAAATGCATTTGGTTGTTGTAAACAAAAATGAGCATAGAACCTGAGTCTGAATCTGACCAAAACCTGATACCAGGATCGAATTGGAACATCCCTAAACATGATGTCAGAATTAAATATATGACAATAGCAGACAGGTTGCTTTTTAGCTAATGGCAGCAGTAACAGACTGTTACTGTTTGAGTCATCACTGCTTTCTTACCCTAAAAACTGGATGCACAGTATCTGGAAAAAAAAAAGTTAACCTACAAAAGTCAAGCCACTCTCTCATTCTATCTTATCATACAGGGATGTGTTTTTCAGACTCACAGGAAGAATGCAGATCTCTCTCTCTCTCTCTCTCTCGCTCTCTCTCTCTCTCTCTCTCTCTCTCTCTCTCTCACACACACACACATACATAAACAAACATCGGTTGCAGTGCCAGTGATCTTGGGCCCAGCTGTGCACCAGTAACTGTGGAAGTTCCCCATGGTGAGAAAGGGGCTGGTTTCCAAACCCTAGACCAGTCGGTGGGCCCTGGCCTGGGCAGAACTCTGTCTCCATGGGCCTCGCTGCCTGCCAGCTTCTGCTTCATGGAGGTGCAGCATGCTGCTGCTAATCACCAGCTCCAAACTGCTTCTGGAGTGCAGTGCCAAGCCACAATAAGGAGATAACACATTTCACTAACCCGACTGCAATCATCTGACCTCATACCATATGTCCCTGCGCTCCTTTCTGTCTGTCACAGACACTCAGTGAAGGGGTGAAAGAGTCAGGGTGGATGACTCAGAGATGCGCACACACATCTCCACAGATCTGGGTGCTTTACTTGTAGTATAAACAATAAGAAAAAAAGGACGCTTTCAAGGGGAGAAAGAAAAGAGACTCAAACATGTGAGCTGCTTTGTTCCTGTTTGACTTTGTGTGGTACGTTGTCGCATCCTCAGTCATCCCTCACCTCCACCTCCACCACACCCTCCCTCTTTTCTTTCCGTTTCTCCACTGGCTGTCTTGGGAAGTGTGATGTCTTTTTAAACAGCACTGGCTTCATGCGTTGTTGTTTTTTTTTTTTTTTGTCTGCTCATAAAATAGTGGCTTCCTCTAAAGTCTCCTTTCACCAATGACTTGTGTGCGCTCTGCCACAGGATGACAGGCAGCACTGAAACTGACAACAGAGAGAGAGAGCGAGACAGTGACTGATAGGCAGAGAGATAAAGAGTTTCAAAAGGAGACAGTGATCCCATCATACAGCAATCTTGATCAGGGGTACAATCACAATTCTCTGATGAATTGATTCCCAAACCTCACCCTTGTGACACACTCCTCAACTGGGAATGGAACAATCTACTGAACCCAGAACAATTCACGATGCTTGGTCCACAATCTGATGCTCTTTAATTTCTTTTAGAGTTTTTTTGTTAAAGGTGTAAGTAACCTAGTTTAAGCTTAAGATGTAGAGAAGAGACAGCATTATATCAATGATTCTTTAACATAACCAATTGGCTCACATGCAGACCAGAGACGCGGACCTCAACCTGACCAAAGAATTTCAGACCACACACATAAACACACAAAGTTTCTCTCTGTGTGTCTCTTTTTATCTCATTTTCTTCATCATCCCACAATCCTCCTCTTCCAATCCTTGTGAGAGTTTGTCCACGGGCTTAAGAAGATCGATCACTCCTAACTCCTTGTACTCCTTGCTAGATCAATGGCTCTTTGTCTCGTTAAGCACTGGAAGGAACTCTTTGCGTGTGTGTTCTCTTTGTGTGTGTGAGAGAGAGAGAGAGAGAGAGAGAGAGAGAGAGAGAGAGACAGAGACGCATTAAGAGAAAAGAAGGGAGAAAGCAAGAGTTTGGTACTGTATGGTGTAATGTAACAGGAGAATCTAACAGCAGAACTACTTCGGGTTTATCCTAGGACACTGTGGCGATTAAAAATGAGCTGTGATCTGTATCCTGGGTGGAGGACAAGAGGGCAAAGAGGGTGGGCAAACTAGGTTAAATAAAAAGGGATTTTTGTCTGATGGGTCAGTGCAAAAAAAAGAGAAAGAACGAGAGAAAAGAAGGTGGATGGGACAGAGAATAAGAGACTGTGTGTGTGTGTTTCTGAGAGTGAGTGTGTGTTTAGTGTTGTGAGGAAGGAGCCAAACCTCACCGCTTACTTGGCCAGGGCCTCTGGAGCCAGAGAGAAAGCCCTGCTAACCACAAACTCCCTTTCTGTGTGTCTCTCTCACACACACACCCTTGCTCAAAGTGTCTCTCTGTGTGAGTACGTCATTCCAAAACATGCCTTTCTGGACGGCAGAGCAAGGGAAGTAGCTTGTGAAAGAGAGACGGCTGTGAAGAAGGAAAAAAGAGCGGTGGCTTTGGGACAACTTGAGTGCAGAACAACTCGGCAACTCGCTCTCATCCTGTGCAAAGCAAACAGGAAACAAGCACCCACCCCCTGTCCTCCACTTGTGTCACCCTCTCTCATCTCATGCCCTCACCACTCCACTGTATTTAAATCCCCGTCGTTGGAGCTCATTATATCTCCCAAATGCACCAGAGTATGTGGTTGCATGGCTGCACTTTAAGTCAATAGCGGGTCTGCAGAGCCATGAAAATGAGTCAGGATAGGGGCTCTTCACACAGCAGCAGCACTGTGTAAAAAAGACCCGCGAGTGCTCATCTACAGCTTGGCTGCTCTCGGCCCATTTATATTTCACAGTGACACTGCATTAGCTGCCCTCGGATGAGCACACAGTCTGCAATTCTCACTCAGTCTCACCCTGAGCACAGACACAGGAAAACACACCAGAATGTATGAGACTGAGGAATGTGCAAAACAGGAGAGGGAGGAAAATACAAGCAACAGGTACGCTCCAGATGCAAACAGAACACACCTTAAATATCGTACACACACAGGAAATAAGACAAAAGAGTGTTAAAAGAATATGTAGCCGACCTGCTTTAAGGTCTCTCAACTCCAACTGGTCAATCTGTCTCCACACGCCGAAACATAATCAGGCACACACATACACACACACCCTGTCCGTGTAACACAGGCTTGTTGTTAGGTTGAGTGGTGCTAAAGGGGTGTGTGTGCAGGCTTCTCTGGCATGTTTGTTTTTGTTTTGCGTTTTTTTTTCTGATGCTGAAGGTTGAGGCAAAGCTTCACAGAGCAGTGTGTGTGTGTGTGTGTGTGTGTGTGTGTGTGTGTGTGTGTGTGTGTGTGTGTGTGTGTGTGTGTGTGTGTGTGTGTGTGTGTGTGTGGTTCAGAGACAAAAGGAGCATATGGCAGCAGCAGCCAAAGCTGTAAATTAAACATAGAGGAAGATTAGGTAATGAATGTGCGCTCTGAGACTCAGACACAGCACTGAGCAAAGGGGGCGGAGCGGACCATTTAGAGAGCAGAACCAGGAGTCGGGGGTGTGTACAGTTCACGTGTGTGTAAGTTAACCACAAACCAACATGACAGCAGAGTAAACATAAAAAAGGAATAAAGTCACAAAAAGAAGTGGAAATACTTAATCCCTTCATCCTGCTCAAGAAAGATTAGCTACAGACAGTGAAAACTAAACAGAACACAAAACTGAAAAAACAGACATAAGAAAAAACTCCTGCTCCTTTTAACTGTATTTCTGCATCTTCTAATAATTCATTTATCTGTACACCAGGTCAAAGTGTCTCAGTTCATGAAATGTGCTTTATAAAGAAAGCTTCCTCACCTTTGTGTGTATTCTGAAGATTTAATGCTGTTTTTTTTTATCTCATTGTTGAAATGAACCTTTTTATTCTTAATTGAGAATAAGGTTATGCTGTTGTGAAAATTTCCTTATTTTAAATGAATTAAATCAAACTCACAGGTCAGAGAAAATCTCTCTGTTCGTAGTGAATATGAGCACTGAGATGACAACAACACTTGAAATGTTCTCTAATGTGAAAGTTGATATTTATGCAGTTTCTCTTTAAAAACAAAGATATATATATATTTTTAAATGGTACATAAAAAGTGTTTTTTGACACTCAAAGGGTCCTGGGAAGGACCCTAGAACCCCAATTACCCAAATGTTTTTTGTTTTTTATTTTGTGCTGAATGTGTAAATTTTTGGTGATAACAGATTTTTTTAAAAATGTTTAACCAAAATGGGGGATTATTTATATATTTATTTGTTAATGTTTTTTATACATATTAAACTTATGTATTTTGCCCGCGTTACCGAGGAGGCACAGCATCCGTCTCAACTCCATATCTTTGCATCATTCTTACTTGACTGCAGCTAAACTGTGTTCAGCATTTTCAAAATGCTTTTCTTTTTTTAAATGACACTTATGTGAATTCGTCCTTTCTTTGATTACACACTTGTCAAAACTGTGCAGATTTATTCTTTCTTTCAGAAGTTTGTAGATTTTTCTCCTAGATTCTTAAAAATAAAGACAATGATAAACTGCTGTCCTAGTTGTTTAACCATAAAGCACTGAGCATAGTCACACATATTAGACTGTAAGCATCTCTAATAGATGTAGAATCCAATGGTAATCAGCCCAGAATGACGTGTTAACAAAGGTAACTTCATTTTGATTACATACATGATATTATTCCCAGAGGGTGCTTCAGATCCCCACTGATGTTAATTCTCATTTAGCTCTACCTGCCAACTCGCACCCAAATTGGCACTAAATGTCAGACGCAGGATTAGAAACAGAATCTGTAGCACATGAACCTTATCACAGCCCTGTCACCTGAGCTCACAGGCTTACACACTTCAAACATAGCTCACACATCTACACATAGCACTGACAAACTGACACTCATAGCAAACCTCTGTCTCTGTGTGAGAGGGGGGAGACGGGAGAGAGAGAGAGGGAAGAGTTTGAGTAATCAGTCACTGTCTTATTACTGGGCCATATAAAGTGTGGGGTGTGTGGGTGATGAAATAACGGCAAGAAACGACGGGAGAACAAGAAGAGTAAGGGAGAGGAGGGGAGGGGGAGACCAGGTTCTCCTAATTCAATAATGTGAATCAGCTGGGAGCAGATTAGGCTGATGTGTACCTAACTTGAGATCCTGTTAAACGTTTGCCTCAAGAACAGCAGCAGCGGCTCAGGGAGAAAATGGGCTTCAATCATGACTCAGAGCTGGTTTCATGAATATGAATGATTTACATTACTTACAAATCAAGCAATGCTTGCATAAACTGGGTCTCTTCTGATACTTATGATTGTACTATATTAAATAGAAATTGACTACAGGAAAGTATGCGTAAAGTCTTTAAAACTTGAACTTACAAGACACACTAAGAGTCTGGTCTGATGATCTGTCTCATTTTGGTTGAAGCTAAAATGTCTCAACAAATATTAGACTGTTGTGAAAGTTTGGGCACATTTATGAACCAAAGTGATGCATCCCCCCACTAAGTGGTAAAATCAAATGCTCTCTCCAGGGCTCTAAGGGCTTTCACACTGGCATGGCTCTGTGCTGGTTCGAGTTCCAGAACCCAATTTCAAACCAGCCAGAATGTTCAGACCAAACAAAAACTGGTTCGGAACCTGAAAAGTTGGTTCACAGCTGGAATAAAAAAAAAAAAGTCGGTTCCAGCATGGAACAGTGACATCATTAGTGGGTGCGTCAAATTCTCAGTTGAAAAAATGAGCAGGAAGTTGAGGTAATGCCCTCCGACATTTGTTTTGCTTAAAGTGGTATGAATGCGGGCTGGTTCACTAGAAAGCATCAAGGTTCTGAGAATCCTGAAGAGAACCGGTTCCAGAGCCAGAACTGTGCCAGTGTGAAAGCCCTCTCAGAGGACAGTGATTGGATGTATTGGCTAAAAATGTGTCCAGGATTCCTTACTTTGTACCTCAGAGGCTGTGGCTTTCACTTTACCCTTGTTTTAGCCCAAATCTGCAGTCACGGTTGTCATTTAGTGTTACTCAACAAGTCTTGGATGGAAAATCTCTATAATTTGGCAGAGACAATAAAGTCTTGTTTGGGATTATTTGTGTTTTAATGACGGAATTACGAAAATAAACCATTTACATATCTTTTTTTCAGTAGACATGAGTAGTATGTGAAAGCATGCATGAAAGTTATGAGCATATTTTTGAATAAATAAGTGTTCCCAGTATACACATTTGAGTGGTTTGTGTTCTAATACATGTGGTAAGAAAAGTTTCAGCATGGTGTAACAAATGATCAGGAGCTCCTGACATGTCACTCATCGAACCTTTCAGAACCCCGTGGTTACTTGTGAGCCAAAAGAGCTCAATGAAAAAGCTTTTTTAAGCACACACACATACATCTCTCTTTGTCTGGATCCACACACACTGCTGTAAGGGGGTAACCATAATCACACACACACACTGGAGGTAAAGCTGATCTGCTGCAGCCATAATGAGGGAACACTGTTGTTGTGATCCTCTCACTGCAGCTCTGATTACAGCCCAGCGTTCAGTTACAACGCTACGAGTAAACACACGAGAACACGGGCGCTGTTGGGAACACATGAGCATCACACACACACACACACACACACACACAGGTACACCATGCAACAAGAGACCTCAACATGAATGACGCGTGGTGCCTCCATGTGTGTAAGTTTAGCAGGCTGCAGCCCAACACGCACCACTTTCCCCGCTCGCCGTCTGTCTCTCCAGAAAGACAAAGCATGGCCTTAGTGCCCTCAGCTCATTAGCAGCAGCAAGAGAAAAACAACATGTATGTACACACACACTCATATGCAGAGCTGCTTTCCTGCTGACATGTGTTGGTGGTTCAGTCACATTCTGTCAGAGAAAACTGTAAAGATGAGCAATCTGTATGCAGATTTAGAATAATGAATGCGTGTATGGACTCATGATTTGTTATGAAATCACTTAACTTTATCTGTAACATTCTTCCTGCTCTTGTGTACAGAGAACTATGTTTTTCCACAGCCTATCAGTGACTTCACATAGCCTCCAGCCTGCCACCAGGGATTAGTTAATGCACAATTCTCTATTTATCTCTCCACTACACGCCTTATATAGGATAGATCTGTATGTGTGTTTGAGAGAGAGAGAGTGAACACCCACGTGTGTTAATGTGTGTGTGTAGATAGACTCTGGGGTAATATTAGTTAATCATAGCCTTCACTCAGCATAAATAAAGAGCAATTACTGAGCTTCCCCGTGGACCCTCCACTATTAGCACACTAAAGACCCCAAAGAGTGCAGCCCCATCGCCAGCACAGCCTCAGCACCGAGCCTGCTGAACTTCGATCATGAGCTCTGAGAGGAGGACAAACACTATTTCAAAAGGACTGGAGCTGGATTAGGAAAGATCAATGAGTGTAAAATCAAAACAAAAAAAGGAGGACAGTCAGGATACTTGAGACAATGAGAAAACGTTGGAGTTACCTAAACAGACACATTTGTTTTGTCGGACAGTAAAGGATGTACTGCCTAATATACTAAACCCATACATGCAACCCTGCTATGCACACAGTCCGTCTCCTGTCCCAGTAAGCAGGTTTATTATGCCGTTACATAACTTACCAGACGTCACATCAATCCCAGTTCAAGAGGTGAAATGAACTCCAGCTTGTAGATTTCAACTTTCACTAAATCCGCTTACAGAAAATGCAAAAATCACAGGTACACAAACACAAACGCATGCACCCATCACTGTGAAAGGAAGGACATCAAGAGAGCGAGACTTTGCTGCAGGTTAACAGAAGTTAACAGAAACATTGACGTGTAAAGCAGAAGACAAATTATTTAGAGAAAAGATAAAACCTTGATGAAGACAAAAGCTTTAACGGCTTCAGTCCAATTGTACTAGAACAGATGTATACGACACATATACCTGATAACAATCCCACCACTTTCCCACATAATAAGGCTGAGAAAATAAAACTTCAGAATGGAGATGAGATCTCCATTTTAACACTACTTATCTTTGTTCAAGACAACTTTTTTTTACCGGATACATCAGTTGTCAACAGTTACGCAGCGCTGTTGTTCGAAATGTGACAACAAGCAAACTTTGTCAGTTTGGACTGTATATAGACTGTATAAAATGTGAACATCTCCACAACGTCACCCATATGTTCCTGAGCTAATACAGTCAAATGAAGCCAATCCTTGGACAGTGTTTTAGCTTTTAGCTCTAGGTTTAGCCCTTTAGCTTGTGCTTTATCACTCTCCTGTTTAGCTTTCTTCTGCTCTGACATCCTTTTTCCATCGGACAGTTCAGCTCCAGTGTTCACCAGCACTACACAATTAATCCCAATGTGAAATCTTTTTCAGCAGAGAAAAACACAGATCTCCCTTCTCACTACTACACTTCATCAGCCGGCGAAGTGTTGTCATAGAGATTTCATTTTAAGTTCACAGAAAGTCCTCACAGACCCTTTAAGATGTTTTCACTTCCTTTTAATGTGGGTTTGTAATTACTATGAAAGCAGTTTTTGAATTACTAGAAACTATAAGTTTCAATAAAAGTTTCTTTGCATTTCAACATCAGATTTTCTATCTGCAGTTAGTGGTTGTTGGTTGTGAGAGGTCTTAAAAAGTGATACTTAAAGTTTCTGTTTTAACAATTTGTTGTTAAAAAAAAAAGGGGAGGTGGGGGGGGGGGGGGTGTCGGTGATGTCATCTTTTGGTTTCTGAAATGCTGACTCGAACTGACCCTCAATTACTCCTGTTAAACAACTACAGCGCTCTCATCTGTCAGTCCAATAAGACACATCCCTGTGTCTTAGAGAAGAGACCAAACCATGTTTTGTACTGGGCTGTAAACATGACTTCACTTCATTTTCTAACAGTGGAGGTTGCTGCTTGACTTTAACTAATGGACATCATCACACTGAGTGTATAAAACGCATGAGCCCCCCTTGCAATACTACATTTTAGAAAGAGAGAAGGCCAAATCTTTTTCCTAAATCATAAATCAAACAACTTTAACCAACACGATATCAAACACGATTGTCTTCTTAAACAAAGTTACTAAATTTAAATGGACTAAAATGTTGTCAAACATAAACAAATCATCTATAGTTTCAGCTTTTACACACTATTTAATGTGAGGTCTACACAAGGTCTGCTTATAGCAAACCTTGAATGTGTTTGTCAGAAACAGACTCACAATCCTTCTTTAAGACGATCTTAACAGGCATCATCTGACATTACACCCTGTGACCCTGTGTAATAACTCTCCATTAGTTTTGGTTGAATAACTTATTTTTGTGCATTTTTGTCAAGAAAGTCACTCAGTTTTCATCCTCCTGGCACCAAAGCAGTGAGTCACAGCTGGCTTCCAGTCTTGAGGGTTAGACTCGTTTTACAGATAATTGGTGCTGTCTGTTGTAACTAATATTCATATTTGTTACAGCACTAAACTCCAAACACATTTTTATTTTACTTTCTCAGATTTATTTCAAAACAAAAAAAGACATCTTATACTGAGGTCAGTATGGTGCTTTACATCGTTTTAGTATCTCTGCAACAGAAGATAATACCTCTGAGGAGGTCTGGAGTCATGTGGAGAACAAAACACACAGACACACCTTTTAACAAGCAAATCCTGCAGTTAAGTTTAGACCTTTGTTTATCTTTTGTACAGCCAACTGTCAACTTTGTCATGTGATATTAAACAAGTTAATCATACACTGTGACACCAGCATCACAGTACCATCTTCATGTCCTTTCTTTGGAGGATATTTATGTGCTGACAAGTGACACAGCAACTGGAGACATGCATAAATGTAAAAATACATACACACACGCACACACACATACACAAATAAAGTGGACCCTTGCTGGCAGCCACTCATCACCCAGAGAGGCCAACCTAATTTGGAGGACAGGCTCCTCTCTGCCTGCTGGGGAGGCAGCAGGGATTATGAGCCTTTATACACACTAATCTAGTTTAGCCACGCTGGGAGAGGGAATCTGTGTGTGCATATGTGTGTGTTTGTGTGTGTGAAAGGAAAAGCAGGGGAAGGAATATACATGAATGGACAGCATAAGCATGTGTGCATGCACAGTGTGTGTACTCTCCCCAGTCACTGTTTGTTTATGTGTGTGTCTGTGCGTGTGCGTGGGTTTCGGACGCATGTGTGTGCTTGTGTGTGTATATGTGTGTACGTGTGCCCAGCAACCCAGTCTGTGTGAGCAGAGATAGGGAGGTTCTTAAACTGGTTAGAGATGTGGCTTAGCCTCTTGTCCTCTGATGACAACTGGCACTAAGTACATAGGAACACTGTCACACAAACAAATAAACACACACACACACACTGATATGCAAACGAGCAGACTCCTGCTGGTGTGATCTGATACAAACTAGCATTTCATGTATGTAATCGTGTTGGGTATGGAGACTACACTACACAGAGACTAGTCCTTGAGGTCAAAGGTCAAGGAAGCCACTATCTGAAATCCCAGATTTGGCTGCACTGGACCACAGCTGGTCCACACACACACACACACACACACACACACATTCATTCAAGATGCTGACAGGGCATTTTGAAAGCCTGTCTGGTATGTGTTCGCTCTCTGCTTCAAATGTGTGTATCCAAACAGAGTCATGTGGTTGGCTCAGTCAGGCTGGTCAGAGAAGCCAGTACATTACGATATCTCTATTTGAGTGTGTGTGTCTGGGTGTGTGTAGGTGTATGTGGGGGGGGGACTGGGGGAATGGCTGGAGGTGGATCTGATATCCAAACCAGGGCAGGAACCACACTGGGAATCTCAGAGGAAGAGTTTAGAGGAGAGAAAGAAAAAGAGAGAGGAGGGGACCACAGACTCTACAAGCATACAGAGTGTATGAGCGTTGGCTTGAGTAATTACAGGCTTGCCTGGTGTGTGGAGCCGAAAGTCTACCACAACACAGCCCCGAGTGATGACACCATACACCACACACACTCACACTCGCACATGCATACACACACAGAGACAAACACACAAAACAGCAATTACTGTAGAAAGCATTTAAACAGCTGTCCCATATCCCCTTCCCTCAAAACCACACATACATTCATGCACACTTTCCAAGCCGCCCGGTAGTGCAGAGTGACATTAACTGTTGCACAATGGAGCTGATATCTGTACAAATACAGACGCATACATCCACATGAGCTGCAGAAATGATGTTCTGTCTGCTGTAAATATGTCTCAAAGACATGACTGCATCCTCTTTGTGTGTATGCTCTGACTGAGTCTTTGTTTTTGATAAAGTGGGAGATCTCCACCTTTGCCTTTGTCCAGCATCAGGTCTGTCCAGAGTGGAGCACTGACACCATCTGGTGGCTGATGGTAGAATTACAAATTCTTCAACTATCTCACATCCGATCATTAAAAAGGGAGACCAGCTTTGACTTTCACCAACCTGAGTAAAAACAGAGAAGACCCGTAAATCCCACAACACATCATGAGGGAAAACAAACCGTCTCCAGCATGCAGAAAGTCAAAACAGGAAGTTCGTCCAGCCTGCAGACACTAGGAACAAATCAAAGACTGACAGCAGACGCCGGTGGTTTAGATCTCTGGAGACAGCCACAGGGACCCAACCTATCCTCTAATAAGATATCTGATGGAAGCACAGCACTTCCTGACATTGAGGACTACAGCACAAGCAAAGACATGGAGGGTGAAAGAGAAGAGTATAACAGCTCAGAACTGGAGGCCAAGATTGATGTCACAACCCAATGCCACACCTGTTATCTGGGATAGGTTTTAAACTGACTGACATGTTTATTTCTTGTTTATTTTTAGTGATTGACCAATGTGCTGTACTCTGCAGAAATACACACACAGCTAAAACTTACAGCGCAACACACAGCTGTGCTTGACACACACTTCACCCTCCCCAAATTTTAATGCCGAGGTTGCTCAGCACTCATTTTCTATCCACACACACTTGCACACATAAACTGGGACTCTACAGTAAATGGAGCCAGATTGATGAGTCATGGTGGGCACTTTCCTCTCTTCTCTCCCCGTTGTTTCTTCACTAAACCATCTCCTCCCTCCTGCTCGTCCTCCTGTCCCACCTCCCCCTCCTCCCCTGACTTAACACCTCAACCTTTCTTACAGCCTGTCCCTCTGCACCTTCTCCTATTCTCACACGTATCTCCCTCTGTGAGATGTCAACCTCCTCCTCTGATATCCGTCACATGTGGAATCTGTTTCAGAGACATTTCCTCCAGCATCAGAGCAGACAGAGAGAAAGAGAGATTTTTGCTTAGAAATAATAGAAGTACAGAAAGAGGATTAAAAAATGAAGTTTTAATAAAGACTTTAAATTGTTCGATTGAGACAAAAGAGCAGAATGACTGATGTAAGGATCTGACAGAGAAAAAGACAAGGAGGGAGGAAGGGAGGGAGGGGGAGCAATATATAATATTTACAAGGGGATTAGTGTACAGCAGAACAGAACATGAAGACCCCCACACATCAACTCTGAACTTGTAAAGGTAGAACATCTGTGCTGGACTGGGATGGAGGAGGAGAAGGGTGTAGAAGAGAGGAGAAGGTCAGGGGTAACCAGAGAGAGAAAGAGAGAAAGAGGAAAGGGAGGGAAAAAGCAGAGTGCAGATCAAAGCGTGAGAGCTCCACGCTCCCTCTTTTGGCAGGAGTCTGCGGCTGTGGATGTGTGTGTGTGGGTGAGCACACACATGCCTGTGCTCCTGGCGGACTCAGACTAGGCATTAAAATTATTGGTGCCGCCAGCATGCCGCGGCCCCCACTGAAAGGGGGAGGGAGGTGAGCGGGGAGGCCAGGGGGGAGGGAGTCACCAAGTGCTAATCAGACCCATGTGTGTGTGGCCAGAGCTGCTCTGAACAGCTGTTCCCAGGCTGAGGAGCTGGACACACACACACACACACACACACACACACACACACGCACACACACGCGTACGTCCGGTTCAGCCACAGGGGTTTAATGAGTTTGCTTCACGAACACCAAGAACATATCTGTGTTCTTATGTTAGAAATGCATGATGCACCTATTCTCTAATAACTTATGAAATCACCTGTGGCCTTACAGTTCTCTATTTTCACATACACTGAGTTCCTCAGGAACATACATTTCATTTCGCTGTTTCACACAACAAACCCGAAAATAAGGGTCGAATACTCACAAACAACTGACCTGATTTTAAGACAGTCTTCGTGCAAACATAAATGGATGACTGTGATGTGACAGGAACAGTTGCCCCTGTGGGCTCGTCTCTGAAATAACGAGCTGCTGTATTCAAATCGACTGCCTTTAACGGCCATCCAGCACAAGTGACGCCAAACGAGATATGCGGTAGTCAAACTTGTGGAGTCACATATCCTATACCCAGTATTTTTATCGTGTAAGCTAAGAAAAAGACACTTTTTTACGATATTAAATGGCGCCATGTCTTTGTGGAGTCGATGATAGTCTGTTTGTTCCTGTACTCACCCTGAAGCTGCTTTGACGGATACGTTGCTAATTTAGCATTAGCGGCTGATGCTATCTCAACATGGTGGTAGTGAGTAGTGCCTCGAGCGGTTTTATTTCCAGGGTGTCGATTTAATGCTGAACATTTAGTTAAAGAAAAAAACCTAAGTCAAAACTTTAGATACACACGCTGACAGTGGTTTCTAAATATATATGACAGGTGTTTCCAGGTGTAGATCTGCTGACGTCACATGAGAATAAAACAGCTCCACCATGTGGACTTGACAACCTAACGATTTAATTTCTCCAGTCCAGAGACAAATTTGATATTTTGAATTTGATATGATAAATCCAAACAATGCCCGTGGTCAACACTATAGCTTTTAACATCCACCCCTAAATTTCTGATTTATTAATCCATGTTTTTGTTGATGTATTAGTTTGAATTTAGAATTTTCTATCAAAATGCCCTATATTAACATGAATTTTAACTTCTAACACCACAAGAAAAATTATCAACAGGTAAAACCGAGGAATTATTCAAAATACATAAGAGTCAGAGACATCTAAAGAGGTGTGTGAGTGTCTTTTCTGCCCTCCACTGAGGAGGACAACAGGAAGAGTCAAAGAGCAAAGAGAGGAAGCTCAGGTATTTATTCTATCAAAGGATGGAGGAAGAGCACACCACACCTTACAGCCTTACATATCACACACACACACACACACACACACACACACACGAGCATGCACACACAACCCAACCCAAGACTTCTGGTACAAACATTTTTTGTTACAGAGCTGTTAACTTAATTGGCTCAAATCTTTTTACACACTTCTGTGCTATGTGAATGTATAATCACACACGTGCATAATGAACATGTGAAGGAAAGACACAAAGAGAGAGAGAGAGAGAGAGAGAGAGAGAGAGAGAGAGAGAGAGAGAGAGTTGACCGGACAGACCTTACATCCTCTGGGGAGATTCCTGACATTCCTCTACTTCCCTGCCCACTACAAAGAGACCCGTTCCCCATGGCTCATCACAGCTCTGCCCTGTTACACACACACACACACACACACACACACACACACACATGCACACACAAATCCTTCCAAAATAGTTTGCTTAAAGCTGATTCGGGGAGATTGTTGAAGACTCAAAAATCCAGTTAGGAAGCCTGGACCAACCAATCTTAAGGTGCAAAGGTGAGTGGGCAGCCTCATTACGGCACCAAGCTGTGTGTTCGATTGGACAAAAAAGAGTCAGTGGTCAGGATCGAAGAGCTCTAACCTTTAGATGCAATGTTTCATTTGTTTCCTGTTGTCAGAGGTCATGTTCATGCGTGTGTGTGTCTGTCTGTCTGTCTGTCAGCCCCAGGCTAGGACAAATCCCTTGCTGTGATGAAATTTCCAGAGGTGATGTTTGTATCACAAAATGTGCTGGCAGCCAATCAGAGGGGAGCATTCGGTCGATGATGGAGCTTTTGCGGATCATGAGTGAATTGAGGTGAGAGACGAGGCAACGTAAGCATGCATGTGTTGGTGTGTTTGTGTGTGTTGGTGTGTAAACCAAACGCAGATCTCCAGCAGTGCTCTGCTCTGCATCAGGCGAAAACACTTACGCACGTCCACGAAGACATGAGTCATAGTGGCACTTGGTGGAACCAAAAAGGAGAGATGAGATAAGTAAAGAAGATAAAGACACGCACGTATCTGGAGTGAATCACTGGAGGGAGCATACGCTCTGTTTGAGAGTGTCACATCACTGGTGGTGGTGTTACACTGTGACAAGAAGTGGGAGAGCAAAGTGCAGACAAGTACCGTCAGAGCTGAAGGGTGTGGAGAGCCTACACAGAAATGCACAAAAGCTACATGCTGCACAAAAGCACAGATTTTGCTCACACATGCCAAACAGATGAAGAAGAGAAGCAAGATGTCCAGAGGATGAAAAGAGAGAAAGAGAGAGAGGAAGGGAGTGATGCTGTGAGTGAGTCCAGACTCCTTCAGCAAACAGATGTTCAGCAAAGCTCACACACACACACGCACACACATACACATACACAAACGCACACACACACACGAGCAGTGAGTTTGTCACTGTAAACACACATTGTCTCCTCATGGAAACTGATATTGCTCATGTCCATCGACTGAAAGGTTTTGTAATCTCCTGTGATTTCACAACCGCCGCTCACCGCAAAGAAATATCAACACGCCGACCCTCACCTCCCTGTCTCTCTCATTTTTATAATCCATTTGTTTTTCTTTCTTTCCCTCTGAGACAAAAGGAGGAGGGAGAAAAGAAGTAAGAGAAGGAGAACATGGTGCTTGGGGAGTGATATTTGGAGACCTGGCAGGCGGATTTTCCACAATGAAACGAGAGGGTGCTGAGATGTTAGAGGTCAATGGCGCAGGACAAATACAAATTAAAGGTATTAGTCCCACAATTTTTAGGGCTTAAGTTACAGGTTGTGTCATGAATCCATCACTTGTTCACTCACCAAAACAGGATTCAAATTTAAAAATCTATAAGATGGGAACATCTGCAAAATATTAAACACTTTTTGAACACTAGTCTAGCAAATTTGTTTGTTTATAACCTTGGGCAAAATGCATATAAAATATCTCCTGTTGCATCAAGAAATGCTTGACGTTAGATAAATAGGTT
Organism: Labroides dimidiatus; assembly: GCA_030710495.1. Lineage (NCBI taxonomy): Eukaryota > Metazoa > Chordata > Actinopteri > Labriformes > Labridae > Labroides > Labroides dimidiatus. Next base: position 22,991,878 of record CM061144.1, on the reverse strand, counting down.
AATGGAAGTATACTGGACATGATGGTCAGCAGTAAGTGATTTTGGACACAGCTTAAGTGAATTCAGTCCACAGAGAGTGAGGTAAGCTGCTGCAGGACAGAGAGAGAGAGAGAGAGAAAAACTCAGTGACTGTAGCAGTGGTTTGTTAAGTGGATCACTTCACTTCCATCTGTGGCAGCTTACAGGTACTTACAGGTGTTAAGTCTGGTAATGATAGTGTTCTTTCCAGGCCACTGAGCCGCACTCCACCTAGACCTCCGCTGCTGTAAGGATCAGCAGGAAAGAGCACCAACAATGAGCATCTCACACAGCCAAAAAAAAATGTTTTACTTTCATATTTCTACAAAGTGAGGGTTGCACTTTTTGATGTGTATAGAGTAAATGCAGCACACAGGTACCAGGTGAATAACGGGGCTCTATTTATGTTTTTTTCACACTAAAAGCATGAGCATGTGCAGCTTCTTTCTATGGCTCCTGTCTTGTAAGAAACTGTACCTACCATAAAACAGCCCCCCCCTCCCAAAACAGACAATAAAGCTCTGCTAGCAGCCCCAGGACGCGGCACCGTTCACACTTTAAAATAACCAGCAAAGAGCTATTTAAACAGGACCAGGTTACAGCCCCTCATAAAACAAATACACACAGGAATAATTGTATCTACACAGCAACCTGGCAGAGGGAAAAAAAAAAGTGCCTCTCCATGGGGGGCACTCATGGACGCTCTGCCGGAGAGTGGCAGCGGTGTTGAGGGGTGGTGTGTGGAAAAAGGTGGGAGGGAAAAGGAAAAACGGGGGGAGGAAGAAAAACAGGTCCCACAGAGCTACCGTGCAGGCGCCAGCACAGACAGCAAGGGTGGAAAGGAAGGGAGGGGGATAGGGAGGGATGGAGGGGAGGGGGAGACCCTGGTGAAACTCTCAACAGATGCGTGAAGCCCTTGTCAGCATTCCTGCTAGGTAACGCAAGGTCAGGAGCAAGCAGGAAGACAATATGAGGACTATTTGGGCTCCCTGAGCGCCAGATGTGTTTTAATAAGACGGCTGCCCTCCCAGCTAATAAGGTCAGCCTCTGGCTCCAGCCAGACGAGCAAACAAGTAGACTCTTGGCAGGAATTCAGCTCCAGCTTGGCACAGCCTCCCTCCCTGCTTCCTGCCTCGCTCTCTCACTCTCTCTCTCGCTCTCTCACGATCTGAGAGAGATCGAGGGAGGCAGATTTGTTCTCTCTCTCTCTCTGTGCATGTGTGCATGAGTCACTCCGACTCATACACCCGCCTTTTATTAGACACTTCCCTTTTTTCTGCAAGGGGAGAGGGAGAGAACTACTGCCTGAAAACTCTTTGGAACATCTGTGCTGGGATTGTGCACTAACGTGCACGCGCGCACACACAAACACACAAACACACTCATACAGCTTTGTTCACAGCGCTGACTACCTTTTAACGCTGAACTTGGAAAAAGTCCACTCTGCTAATGTTAACAGATAAGTAATGAAAACTAAAATTAGTTATAAAAATAATCATTGGACCCATAAATCTGACTCCTCTAGAGGAAAAATAAAGAAGCAGCATCGGCGCCAGAAAACACTGGCCCGCTCTGCGCTGAGAGGGAGACAGAGGAGGTGAAGAATGCGGAGGAGGAGGAAGAATGAGAAACTGAGAGAAAGACAAAGATAGAGAGATCAAAAGTGAGAACAGGGACTCTTGGCAGCTCTGGTTGAGGTTCTGTTTACAGCAGCTCCTGCCAGTTGCTTATTGGATACAAAAAGAAAGTCATTGTCAAGCTAGTCCAAACATTGTCTGGCATTAAAATGTGTTTAATTGTCCAATAAAAGTGTTTAGAGCAAGAGAGCCAACAGTTACTGGAACAACAACTTCCCACCAGAATAACTCTGAATGCTCAAAAAGCATCTGAGTGAGACTGAGCAGAACCCAGGTGCCACAGGAGGAAGAGAGGGAGGATGTGATGGAGGGGATGTCAGAGGCAAAGTGCTGGGTAATTTAGTGTCAGGTAAACAAAGACACACACATAAACAAACTCTCACACTCACATGATCTTCTGTTCTGAATTTATAAAAAAATTGGACCTATTTTGTGCACAATACTTTGGTCAGGCTCACTGTCAAACACTCTTCTCCTCATCCACAGCCTCACACTGAATCAGCTGATCAAAGATGGACCTTTTCCTAATATTTACCTCAGGGTGATACCACACACATGGCCCCCTGCTCTCACCTGTACATCCTATTTACACAGACCAAGTTTGGACAAATAATTAGTCAGTGGCCTGGAGGCTCGTGGAAAATATACCAGGCTAATGCTTGACTGTGATTGGCCAAAATCCAGTAACAAAGTGATTAATTGTCAGCAGCAAAACCAACACAACCAGATCAGATATGCTAAAATAATAAACAATGGGAACTCCTAAAAACTATTCCACAGAATGAGATCAAGACTATTTCACAAATGTCTGTTGACACCAGGGACTTAAACAATAAGCAGCCCCAAGATATCACCATCAGGATGATTAACTCAATGTATTTTTTTTTGCCATTTTAAAGATTTTGCCATATACTATAAAATTTAAACACTACATGCTGCGATATATCACAATTAATCATAGTCATATCAGTAAAGATGTGAAAAGTTGTGACAGTGTTTAAGTTAAAAGGTGTTAGATGCAAAGCTCTCAGCAAAAGGAGGAAATAAACCAGCCTCAAGTGGACACAAGAGGTACTGCAGTATGAAGCACTTTTTAATAATTGAAAAAGTTTAATGCATTTAATGATCATATAATCTTTTCCTTCAAACCTCTATAATAAAGGGAGTTCACTGATGTCCAGCCCGCTCTTTGAGCCCATTTCTCTGTTTGTTGGACAGATCTTCCTCTTTATAAGCTGAAAAACAGCAAACATTTGACTATGTGTAAAACTTGCTGACCTCATCACAGCAAGCTTGGGGCTGTAAGGTCAGCAGGGCTTATCACTCAGCAGCAGTAGACTCTGTTTCTGCTTCAAAACGACCCCCACTGCACATTCACTCACACACCACCACCACAAACGCGTACTGAAACCCAAGTGTGTCTGTGTTCCCACGGGCTGCAGCAGGTCTACAGGTTGGTGTATAGCAGCTTGTAAAGCTGGGCTGTCATTTAGCTTTAACAGCCTTTCACAGAGACCTAACAGGACCACAGCAGTCCATGCTCAGGCTCACGGCCCAGAGTCCGGCTCAGCAACACTCCATAAAAGCAGCTCAGACTCCATCAGCTCTGACTCAGCCCACTGAAGCAAAACACACCAGGCTTTGATCTGCACTGACAGATACTCACACAAGATGCTCTAAACTCAAAACACTCACACACGTGTGTCCGTCTTGCACACAACTAACAGCTCTGACACCTGTGGAGCTGCTGCATTGTGGGAGCCCATCCAAAGCCTGCAAAGCATCCAGCACTGAGGACACATGTTCTGTATTGGGTGGAAGTCAAACAGTGTCTGATCAGGCCTCAGCCAGCGTCAGTCTGTCTGAGGGTCTGGTTTGAAGAAAAAAAAAACACGCTCACTGCTCTCCTCAAGCAAAACCAACAGGTGGACCAAAACCAAATCCTCCATCTGGCCTGGACTACACACAGTGTGCTCATACTCTCAGGACAGTGAGGACATGGGTAATAAGATCTTATGGACGTCAATCTCAACAGAGTCCACAGTCAACAGAACACCATGTGTTTTTTGACGATTGTCACATTGGATTCATCGATCGGCGGTGGACTGGACTGGAGCCGCCTTGGGCTGGAGATCAAAGATGACTCAGTGTTATTTTAGTTGAAAAACACATGTAGGGTAACAGACCGCGAAGACTGCTTGATGAATCTCACAGATCTAGTCATGAAAATTTAACAACAGCACAAAATAATAGGCTTATAAGAGTGAACAGTTTCCTACTGGAATAACAGAGTTTGGAGGTTCATTTTCATTTTCATGGCTTCTTTGACCAGGTTTGAAGTATCGTTTCTTCTTTTTTTTTAACAAATACGCAAGTTTTCATAAGAAGGCGGTTAAATATGTCTTACTGCAAATACAGTTGAACAGCAGAGTATTTAAGAGGGCTAGAAGTTGATAACTTTCAGAATCAAATAATTCATTGTGATATTTAAATTTAAGAACAACTAGTATTATATCTATCTAAATTGGAGGAATTAAGTCCTGTATGCCTGTTTTTATTGATCATGTAATGAGTTGACTTACTCTTGGAGATATTTATTTTCAGATGTTTAAAACTTGCACAAATGACTCTGAAATGTCAGTCAAGCATTTCTCTTTAGAACAAATTGCGCAGGAAGAATGAGCAAAAAGTTGCACCAATATCCAGTTGGAAGTGTAAAAACTCAGGTACTGTTGGTAAATCTCAAACTTTTGTAATAAACGGGGGTAATAAGGAGGGTTAAGGGGGCTTTAGTCTCACTTCAGCTCCAAAAATAATGCACAGAGTCTGTATAACAGACACAAACACACTTGGAGTAATGTCAAATCTGTGTCAACCAAGTGTAAATAAATATTCATCAGTGCGCTGCTGAGCTACCTGACCTTTCACCTTCCTCTTCCTCGCCTCTCAGGGTATCGAAGAACAGTGCTGCAAGCGGATATGAAGCCTAATAAAGAATTTTCTCTCCTTCCCCCGTCTCCTCTTTTTATCATCTCCGTTTGATGTGAAGCTCGCCTGCATTTGAAGTGCTTTTCAGAGAGACGTGCGTGCTGCAGGAGAGAGGAGATGTCACACAGAAAGGTCTCAGAATACGTCACAGGAAGAGTGACGTTAGAGTCGGTCCTACACTTTGCTACTATAGAAACCAGCTCTAGCACTCTATTGTTGTGTTTGTCAAATTATGAATGACAATTAAGAACATAAGACAGAGCTGTGTTTTTCCTGATCACTGAACAGACTTCCTCACTGTGCCATCACAGTGAGATGGGTCTGATGAAATTAACATTGTGTGTTTCATCCAGAAGACACAGGCAAAGTCTTATATTGTGTTTCCTGGTATCTCTACCTGGTCCAGAGATGTTTTAAAATAAACACATAAGTGTATGGAGAGGACATCTCCGTGGTCTTCCCCTGTGTGCAACATATTCTCACACTCATCTCCTCAGACAGAACAGCCTGGTCAGTGGCCCTAAGCTTCAAGGTAGGATGATATACGCAGGTATCACTCTGAAGTTAGTTCTGCACCTGCAGGGTTTCAAAACCAAGATAGCTAAAATTAATACTCAATGTCCTTTTAGTCCTTCAGAGTAAAAACGAGACAAGCCACCAATGAATCAAGAACATCTGGTTAGAGACTGAGGCCAAGAAATATTTCAGATTTAATGACTTTTGAATGTGCAACAACAACATTTGTATGTCGTTGCAACATAGTCCCAGTTTAGTGACGTTTAAGCACCAGAGTTTAAGAGTTCTCTGTTTGACTGAGGATATAAAAAAATGAGTTTGAGTCACAGTGACTGAAAATCTGAAAAAGGTGCATCAAGAAATTGATATGTATGGACTGTGTTACATGAGGGAAGACTGATAAATAACCTTAAACATGTACTAAACTTTAGAGGAGAAGTTAACACTTATAATTCTTTAATGTGGGGATTGAACCCTCCTCTCCTGGATGACAGAGCTGTATGAGTTTGACCCACTTATCACCCCTGACCTTAGCATAAGCTACATAACTTTAATATCACAAAAAAACAATAAGCAGGAGGACATCATGATACCTTCAGGAAGTCAAACATGTCGCTCCTATCATTTTCAAACTCTTAGCAGCTTACGCAACTCAGATAACATTCAGCTGTGAGTGTCTGACCTGCAGGCAGCACAGGCTGGAAGAAAGACTGATGTTGTTTTAAAGGAAATACAGACCTGAGACAAAGAAACCTGAATGATCCATACAGTTCATCAAACACGTTTATTATCTTTTCATGTAGAAGAGGAATATGTCCTCTCCCTCAGTTTGTATAAATATATATATATAGCTCTTGGTACTGTTTAGTAAGATATCAGTATTACTGACACCCTGATTGTAAAAGCAAGGGATGAAAACCAATACTGATGTTTAAAATAAAATTAAAGTAATCCTTCCTCTCCAAATGTAAGACCATATGTCTCGCATCTTTCCCAAATGATGTCATACTTCAACACTGCAGACATTTTCCTCAGCGTTTGACAAAAAATTAAAATAAATAAATAAAAATAAGAGAGTAGGTCTAACAGGTGACATATTAAATTCAGATACACTCAGATACACATATGCTGTTGATGATAAAGATCATGTACATTTTGTGACATTTAGAATTTACTGATGAACAATGCAGCTGGAGGAAAGAAACATATTTTCACCAAACTGACTCAAATAGTAACAAAAGAATAAGTCTGTCATTTCACGTTTGTGCACCTGAGTGCCTGCTGCATCCATTATGGGGAGGGGTTAATAGAGACATAATCTATCGATATACAAATTTCTTAATTTTAAAAAATCATATTAAAAAAAGGAGGGAAAATAATATACGTGTAATTGTTAAACAAATCAAAAGTTGATTTTCTTTAGATATTGAAATTATTTGACATTTTTGAGGGATTGGGATCCAAATATTACTACCAAACAGGTAGAAAACAGGGAAGATTTGCATGGCATTCTGTGGTTGATGAAAAGACTGAAAAGAAAAACAAACGGAGAGCTGAGCCGTGAAGAACAGAGCGTAAAACTGCTGATTGCAAATGAAGCAGCCGGCCAAATGCTGTGTCCACAACTAAAGAACTGTCATCGTGCACATTTATGAAAAAATCTTCCGCTCACTTCAGCGTGTCTAATGTCCTCTTTGGGCTCTGCTTCTTCATCTGATTTTGATCAAATCACCCTAAATCTTTCCTTCTAAGGTCTTTGTGATGAGGAGGAACAGACGGGGAGGACAGAAAGGCCAGGAACAGAGGAGTGAGATAAGGTAAAAGACCTGAGGAGTGGAAGGTCACCTAATAGGTGACCTAAAGTGATGTTACAGATGTGTCATCACCAAAGCACGGACTTCAAAACTCAACTGGACTCGATTGTGTAACTCATCTGCTCCATGTGCACATATCTCCTTTCCATGTGTTTCTCGCCTGAAGACATCCTGGACTGTTGCAGTGTGACATGCAAAGTGTTGTTCATGTGGTTGTGTTCAGGAGACCCCCTCCTAAACCAGAATGGACATCTCCTCAGCCTTTAATGCCCCCTCCTGAGGTGTGAGGTCATGTCTGCAGCAGGGATGTTGCCAACAGAACAGAGAAGTGTGTGCAGACCAATGAGAGTGAGTGTGCATGCCTGTGAGTCTGCTTATGTATGTAAGCATGTGTGTGAAGCAGATGGGAGGAAAGAAAGAAATTAGAGAGGGGTAAAAGGAGAGTAGCGACAGAAAGTCTGCAAAAGCATGTGCATGTGTGTGTGTTTCTGTGTGTGTGTGTGTGTGTGTGTTGGACTGAGGGGGCTGTGAGGGGTTAGGGGGAGGCAGAAGGGAGAGGAGAAGGGGGAGCAGTGCGGTTAGGCATCCAGAGTCAGTGAACATTTTTCTGGCAGGCCCTCTCTGTGCTCCTGGCCGCTTGCCCGGCTCTGAAGCAAACTTAAACAAACTCCTGTTGCAGCCATCTGCTGGGCCCGCGGGATAAATCACAGCACTGCTCCACTCTGTACCGCTCAGCCGCACCACTATCAGGTTACTATGTTAGTGGCCTCACACACACACATAGACACACATGCTCACACTCACTCTGAGGCATGCAGGCACACACACCAGTGACACACACACACACACACACACACCAGTGACACACACACACACACACACACACACACACACACACACACACACACACAAACACTGAGCTACGCGTCAGCCTGGAGCCAGGGCCTGCCATGGAGCTCACACCACCAGGAGAGGCCAGCAACATGTGGCCCCACTAATACCACAGGGAGAGATGACGGGGGGGTCGAAAGAGGGGAAGAGAGGGAGAACGGGAGGGATAGAAAGAGGAGGATGGAGATGATGGGGGACAAGAGAGAAAGGGAGAAAGATGGACACAATACAGAGCAAAGGGAAGAAAACCAGAGGGGAAGAGAAAGGAAAAGGAGACCTCTGACACTTAACTCAAGCCAAGTGCTAGTTTTGCAGCCCCCTATTGAAGAGGAGAACATAAAACACTGAGAACTCCTCTGCTCTGTGGTCTGAAAAAACAAGCAAAGTTTTTTGTTGTTTTTTTTTTTAACAGAGCCTATCTTTGAGGACACACTCCATTTTTACTTCTCATCCCTTTCCCTCACACTACAGGAATCTGCTTTCTTTTGTTGCTGATCATGTTGACCATAGTCTGGCCCTTTGGGGTCAGCAAGCTAGCATGCAGCTGCACCCTAAGGCGTTAGGTGATCATCAGCTCCGGTGGCTAACCACTCTGTGGCCTCTGCACATTAACCGTGACTAGCACATCGGTCCACATTGCACACAACCATTGCTCATGTGGGAAATGCCACTGACCAAGTTGGCAAGTCACATGCTAGCTCACAGCTAGCCTCACAGCCTTGGATTAGGTAATGCATGCTTTCAATAAGTCTTATACAAAACAAGCAGTGGTTAATAGCCTCATGCAGTCTTTATTAATACCATTTCAAAGGAGCAAATGGCATACTTGAAAGACAGAGCGGGCAAAAAGTAACAAATAAATGATGACAGGCCTTGGGGAAGTATCTGTGGTATCTATCTGCCACACAGATGGGGAAACTGTATCGGTTTATTTCTGACTCATAGGATGGTCATGTCACTGTGGAGACTCTCTCTCATGGAAACTATTCACAAAGTCCCTGTAGCTCCTGACTGTGTGGGCGTGTTTGCGTGTGCACATGCATGTCATGTTTATGTGCCTGCAGACTCATTGCTTTGCCTGACAAAGCATCTCTTTTGAAGTCTGTGGTGACTGGCTTGAAATCTGGGGACATTTGTGTCAGTGAAGTTTTCATGGAAGTTTAATCAGCAATACTTAACTCTGCATTCATAGTTTTTAGTAGTTTCTCATTCATCCACTTTTCACGTGTTCCCTGACACTTCCTGCAGTCCAGGACTATCATTGGGGATCAGCTGGTTTTAGCTATCCAGTAGCATTTTGTCAACCAATCATCTTCTTCCACTGCAAAAAAATTGAACTCTAGGAGAAAAAAAATCTACCAATGGGGTAAGAAAACTTGTCAAGTTTCTTGAAAAAAAAAAAGGAAAAATTCTTAATACAAGAAATGCGTAAAAATTTCCTACCCCATCGGCAGATTTGCCAATCACTTTTGCAGATACATTAGTTATACACTCATCAACCACAGTCTCATCAAAATCACACGCCATCATCCCCCTCACTGTTTGGACTGTGGGAGGATTTACACTCCTGCAGCTCAGAGCAAACATCTGTTGATCCCGAAGAATCTCCTTGCAAAGAACTTCTGTCCAATTATATCATCACAGTATTTGTTCAATAAATAAGTTTCTTCTTGAACTTGTCTCCCCTGACTGAAATGCACATATGGTATTTAGTTTAGTCTTACTATTTATCCACAACATCTTGGTGAAATATGATGTGTGTTTAACTTTTACAGTACAAAAGTATCTCAGTTTTCTGTTACAGTGCCTCAAGACTCTAGAGGCATAGCTGAAGCACAGTGACGTTACATGTGATCTACTGCAGTCCTGAACTCAATGTTTGGCTCATCTGAGTCAGAATCTTAGCAGGAAGGAGATCTGCCATGCTAAAACTATTTATATCTACTTGCTAAACAGTGTGATAAGTTACTTCATAATCATCACAGAAAGCAGTGAAACACATCCAGTTGTTGTGATTCCCCTCCTCACCTGTTTTTTTTTTCTTATTAACAGAAATCAAGTGAAAAATTGATGACCAAATTTTCACACACAACACCACAACCGTCAGTAACCATCTGCAGATCCCAGCACTTGACCAAGAGAGCAATGCTAACACTAAGTGTAAGAAGATAAACAAATTCAGACTACATCCACATGAAGCCAAACACGGTTTCATTCTTTCTCGTATCAAAAAAGTTTGCTGTGAATGTGGAACCCTCACAAGAAATATGGGCGTCCAGAAACCCACTGAAACCGCTTTAGTACATACGCCAGGGCTGTAGGTGGCGCTGTGACGCTCCCACAAAGTCCACCAAAAACAGAGAATGACACACAGAGCATGCGCGTTTGACTCGTGCGAAGACAGCAATGAATACAAGAAGTAAGTGAGAGGCGGGGGCATTGTGTCATCATTTCATAAAGTACCGGATAGTTTGTCAACATGGAACCAAACTGATGCACAGTTTCAGATTCATCCACTCTAGAACCCGGTTTGAAAAATGATCGAATTTGGGCGGCCAAAACGCTGGCTTTGTTTGATGAAACTTGCATGCGATAAAAAACTTTTGCGGATACACCTAAACCCGTCTTCATCTGGGCGGCCCCTCAATGTTTGTGGGCATTTCTGGGTATTTACAGCAACTTTAGACAGCTTTAGACCCTAACATGACGATATTCATTTTTTTTATTTAAGGGCTGAAGCTGATTTTTAGGGCTTATTGCACTTGGTCACCAGTTGTTCTAGGTACACACTGAGACAACATTGCACTGAGTGTGTCAGGGCTACTGTACAGTCTGTGAACTGCATTCTTCCTCAAGTATCACAGCCCTCAGCTTCAAGGGAGGCTCTTTCCAAAACTCCCTCTCCGTCTCCTTCCCCCCAGCTGTCCCAGAGCTGGCAGGACAAGCTGAGTATTTGAGAGACCAGGTGGCTGGATGGCATGTGTGCAGGGGCAGGAGGGTCGGGGCCAGGACTTTTGGATACTGATGGGAGTAATCTTAGGAGTGAACGTCTTCTTCAGCCAAAATAAGCTCCTCAAAGATCACCATGCTAATCATTATCCCTCCTCCAGTTGGCTGACACATGGAGGAGTGATGGTATCTAGCGCCTGGTTGGTTGGAGCCAGTGGTTTGTCTGTGAGCTGAGTGTAGGGCAAGAGTGTGTGTAGTATATTTAGTTGACTACAGGGGAGTGTTTGGGCTCCAGCTGACATCTCGAGTTGTCCCGACGGAAAGGTAAGAGGGAGTCTCTTCACCCAGTGAGAAGTGTCAGCAGAAGAAAGGGCAAAAAAAGAAGGTGAAACAAGGTGTGAAAAAGAGAAAGTGCCAGAAAGCAGAATATCAAATACACCCATACCTTGCGCTGCACTTGGGAGGTCTTCAAAAAGGAAAATTAAGGAATTTAAAAGAAATGAAAAACATCCAGCAAACTGAGAGCATAAGCTTCATGTTAAATGTCTGGCAAGGAAATAGGTTGCTATTAGCTACTGTGTTACCACACGCTCCAGCTGTGTCCAGGTGCAAAGCCACGCACGCACACACACTCACACACACGTATTACATAGTCATACATGCACAGCTGTGGCACAATCCAGCTGCATTTGCCAGCACGAGAGCAAACACCTGCCAGTGCTCCCAACCACCTGGCAGAAACACGTGTGGGTGCGCACACACACACACACACACACACACACACACACACACACACACACACACACACACACACACACACATTCACACAGGCATACAGCTGTTCTGCATGTAAATGATGATCACAGATTATACTGTCTGTGCATACAAGCAAGTGCAAGTGCATTATGACCAGAGGGTAGCTGACGAAGAAGAGAGCTGAGTGGAGCTATAGTTTCATTACAGACTGGTCTCTGTAATTACAGGAGTCAAACCAGGTTTACTGCTCCAAAAGCCAGACTCCAGGCAAGTGGAGCTCGTCTGCTTCTTAAGTATCACAGGTCCTACATATTGGCCTCTTGCCATGCGAGTCTCCTGTGTAACACCACTAAAAAAAAATCATCCACAAAGCAGATGTACAAAATTACAAATTCCTACTCTTCAAACATCCAAGTTGCATTCACACATGCGCAATAATTCTGAAAAGTTCTTGAAATGTTTAGGGTGGGCTGTATATTTGAGCATGTTCGCTTTGATTTCATTCAGATTATTCCTTACAACCCTCAGAAAAATGTCTGCTAGATATTTGGGTTAGCTAATGTGAAATCACAGCACAAAATATTCCCCCAAATCCAGCAAACATAAGCAGGGATAATGACATTTAGTGAGAGTAGAAATTAAGTAGAAAAAGATTTCTTCAGATTTCCTTCCATTTGGCATGGATATAGATGCAAAACTATCATCCTAGCGTAGATGTTCATCAGCCAACATGCTTTAACATTAAAGCACTCTTTCAAACACTCTTTCTTTCACGGCATGGTTTTAATGTCATGTCCTGCATCCTGAGACTCACTTCTCGTCTCTTTTGCCCAGAGACTGCACACCATGAGGGTCATGTGTGACAAACAAGTGACAAAGCTCTGGAAGAAAAAAAAATTAGGCTTATGAGGAAGTACTTAAAACTGCTTTTAAACTGGAGAGTCAGCTACAGGGGTGTTGCAGAAACACCAGAAACCATTAAATTTTTTAGAGCAAAATAAATGCCTGGTTCATAAAAAGAGGGTTGGGTCTGAAAGGCTCAGTTCTCTATAAGCACATACTGTAAGTAGTGATGATTTTTTTTATAACTTGTTCCTGTTAAAGTGACTAAATTTACAAGTTTTGCCCATATAAGGGCATGGCTTATGTGACTGACAGCAGGCACCCTGTAGCTCTCTGCAAAGACGCTAAAGGTCCTCCTCTTTACCTCATCCTATCTCAAACAGGGTTAGGTTGAGTTTTGAGTTCAGCATTTCTAATATGGCCCATGCCAGCAATGGGCTTCAAGCTTTTGTTTCTAATGGGTGATGTCATGGACACTATGTGGTGTGAACATCTGTTTTTCTGTTGTTGTTTTTTTTTAAAACATGTCAGTTAGTAACTTACCCAGCATTACCCACCTAGAAAGAAAAGCTAGCAAACATTTTATTTCTTTTTTTTTAAATAAAAAAAACATTTTTTAAAAAAATCGATCCCATGAGGTCAGATTAGTCTTAAAATCTGGTTTCATGAAGAGCACTGCTGAGACTTGGGGAACATATTTAGTTCATTGACATTTGGTTTTGCTGTTTATTATAAGTGAAAAAAAGATGGTGGCGTGCAGAAAAGCCGCGCCCATACTTCAAAACATCTCTTTTTTTAAAATGACTACGTCCATGTATGGTCTACACCATGCTCCCTCATGGTGCAGGTAGTTATTTACTATATATGGGTCTGGTTCTATACTGTAATTGTCTTTAGTTGTACCATAATGTAAAGGCAACAAGAGAGGAATGAGGAGGAGGAGTGATTTAGTCAACGACTTACAGTGTAACACAGTCCAGTTCTCACTACAGCGACTAAAGAGGGAAACACAGCAGATTGATGTAAACTGTATGAAAAAGAGGACAATGGCTAGAAAGAGTTAGATATTGTTAAACTATGAAAGAGAAGCAGTAAAACACTTGTCCACTGTGCATAACACCACTTAGGATCCTGATTACATGCCAGACATCACACAAACTCATACTGACACTGTACTCCCACTCACATGACTCGGTTCTCACAGCCCAGCTTAACAGTTCACACATAGTTTATTAGACTGTGTCCCTGGCCTGGCCCATTGCATACACACAATTTGGTGCCAAATGGGCATCCACAAAAACACTTCTGAAAACAGCCCACAGCAGGGTCTAGAGTCTGGGACTTCAGGAGGACACTGCTCTGTCTGTTCCTCTTTCACCGTGTCCAGTCAAGTGGAGTTAGACATTTATTTTGATGGAGTAAAGGTTGTCAGACACAATTAATGATTGATAAGTGAATGAACGAATGAATGAAGAAATTAATAAATGAATGTATATGTATATTTTTTGTGTCTTTGACGTAAACTGAAATAAATCTCTTATATCTACATAAAAACTACAGTTTGTTGTGTAACATCTTCAGCCATAAAACAAGGTGCCATTATACCTCATCAACTGTGCCAGGGTTTTTTTCACTCTCAAAATCCTTGTTGACAAGTATTTCACTTTGCATAACACACTTTTTAGAAACTAAATCCAGTCAGACAAAAAAAAAAAAAACTACACGGCAAATGGCTTTGCAGATGACATCATGAATTATTTAACTCTGAGAGTGACGTCACAGCCAAAGCCTGCCCACGTTAGCCAGAGGTCAGAGCAGGGGAAAAACAAAAACATGAAGAAAATGTGACAGCTGAGGGAATTCTGCAAACCATCGCAGGTGTTTTCAGTCATTTTGTCTGATTAGATCTTCTCTCAGGTTAAAGGTATCCTGCAAGGTACTGGGGATCACAAAGGTGTTAGTTGTCCCACCTTAAGAGGTACAGATGTCGTACATCAGTCGAGAGAGCGGATACAGTCCTGAGATAGAAAGGGTCTAAACAGCCCTAATAAGTGAAAACAGCTGTGGACTGAAGGAGCGCATGAGGTTTAACCTCAGCGGACTTAATGACAGTGTTTGAAAACCAGTTGTTGTCGAGTGCCATCAGAGGCTGTAAGTGTCACTTTGGTGTGATATGAACAGGTAAACTGAGTAAAACAGCTGATAAAGGTGCATCTATCATCAAATAGCAGTATGAGCCATGTTCACTATCCGAACAATGTACCATCATGCATTGCGGTTCAAACAGAAGAAATGGCTGATCACATGATTACTGATTCCTAATAAACGCCAAAGAAAAACACTTATCTCTCTGTTTAACTCTTGGATGAGCTCATCTCACAACTCAGAGCAAAGAAACACACAACAGAGTTCCTGAACCATGCATCGTGGGTGATGCATGGTTCACAAACACAACATAAGTTGTGGCGCAAATATATGGTTGGTATTTATTTATATACTGAAAATAATGTGTAATACATTTATTAATTATGTTTGAATATTGTGGGAAAAATACACCAAGTATAGTATTAAATATGAATTGATTATTGAGATCCATGCTGTTTTACAGTATTTGAGAAAAATCATATCTGTAAATCCCCACCTGTCCGTGAACAATGTTTTAGTTGTGCAAGAGTGATTACATCACTGACAGCAGCAGGGAAGTGAGTGAGTGGACTATATCACCTAAATCTAATTCGCTTTATAGTTAGTAGGGAGTCAGGAATGAGTGAGCGATTTCAGACACAAACCAGGTTTCTACTTTTTCAGGCCTAAATTGTGATTATGAATGAAAAAGAACTGGATTATATAGTTATAATAAAAGAAGAAGTTTTAAGTCAAACAGGTGTGTCAGAATCCTATATTGGCCCCTTCTCTCTAATGTGACATATAACCTTTGCTGACCCTGACCCTGAGTTCTGAGCCGGTATCTATATCCCCCCCTGTGCTCGGCTCTGCAGGGTTAAAAGGTCAGTGTGCCTTCATCTGTCAGCCACAAACTAGCCCGTAAGTCTACACCCAGACCCCCCCCCCCCCCCCCCCCCAGCCAAACATCAAATGCCTTCTGACAAAAGAAATAAACATTGTCCCACAGTGATATCGTAGTGAAAACCACACCATCATTCATTTTTTTATGGGATACAAAATGTAACTCTCATCAGAATAACATGGTGATGGATCATGACCTCAACATAACAAAATGTGATTGAATTGTGTCTGTTCTGAAACACTGTAGCCCAGGCTGATCTTTGACAGTAAGGGCTTCAGGTTCAGGGTAACTAACGCCGATGTGTTAAAGGTGGCAAAAACACAGGAGTAGGAAGTGAGATAACTTTTTTGGCTGTGTGAGCCACTTTTGCTGGAATGGATGAACGCTGGCAATACTCCAAGATAAACAGCTCAGATATTCTGACTGTATGTACTGAATGCTATCAATGAGAGGGGTTAGCTGCAGCCATACTGCAGGATTGTTTTTTAATATGTTGAATTTTGGTATTTGGCCAACTCAAACACCATCTGTGACACGATAAAAGAGCTCGAGGGTCATGACCTGCACTTTAAAACAGTCAGCACATTAACCACAGTGCAGGAAAGGTTTAAGGTGTGCTGAAATTCAAACTGGTCCTGGAGATTGCCTACGATTTAGTCTTTGCAGGATTGAGACATAAAAGAGGACATAACAATGTAACACTGGATCACCTCCATCACATTTGCTCCACACAGGATCTGATGTCTCCATTCGGATATGGGCAGGAATGCAGCACCGAGGGATGTTAGCGGGAAGAGAGTGATTAAAGCTTTGAGCGCTAAATCAAAACCCACCTCCAGCAGCTTTGAAATTAAGCTCCTTGAATACCAGAGGATTCCCTGTGAAACGCAAGGCTGTCTGTCAGAGAGCACTGCAGGGAGAGGAGAGGAACACAGCTGCAGGAACTCTACAGCGTACGTGCGATATGAGCGGTTCAGACTACACACACTTACGCAGATACACACGGACGTGGAGAGAAGATCTCACCATACGTTTAAAAAAACCCAACTCACATGCCTCATATTAACACAGTTTTAACAGAATCCTCCCGGTGTCCAGTTTGCTGTAACATCTCCCTCTATGATGAACTGATGAGAGTGGGACTACTTTTTCTTCTGCTTTCCTCTGGCTGCAATTTAAATCCCATTAACCCCCTCACCTCCTCTCAGCCTCCCACTCAGCTTTTCTCTCTCTCTTCTTCCAACAACTCCCTCAAGATAATCATTCTCTCTCTTTTTCAACTTCACATCCACTTTTGAAGTGTAATTTTGCCCTCACTCCTTCCTTCACTGAGCTATAAATCTTCGTTGGCGACACTGTCAAGCAGCCGGTATGTTTTTCCTGTGACAGCAAATACCTCCTTCACAGGATATGGGCCATGCAGTGAGAACACACTCAATCTCCTGCATAAAACACACATGGAGAAAAGAGCAGCAGAGAACATGAGTGATGGCACATACACACACCCCTCAGTTCACACTCTTCTACACACAGAGGCTAAATGACTGAGCTCAGTGATCATCCACTCGAAACAGTCACTCAGCAGACCACCATATGAAGAAAAACATCCATTTGTGGATACAGATGTAAATTTAATGCAGTCTCTCTCTCTCCCTCTCTCTGTGTACATATATTTATAAAATTCTAAGTGAGAGAGAAACACTTATAGGTTTATATGTTGTATTCTAGGATTCTGCAGTCCCGTATATCCTGGCAAGGCCTGACTAGTGACAGATTTATTAGCTGTTTAGTTTTCATGTCATCATATGAGCTGGAGACATGGCTGAATAAAGAGAGGCAGTGGGATTAGCTACTGGTTTCAGTTATATGCATATAAAAAACCCAAGCCATTAATCCCAATCCTGGCAACACAGATCCTGTGCTGTTATCAAATCATTTTGAGAAACATTTAACTGTGATGTCATGAGTTAAATTTGGTCTAAAGTCTTGCAGCATCACACGTTTAGCATGTTTATGTTTATGATTCAGTAATTCATTGTGTACTTGAGTGCTTATCACACTTGTTGGTAGATCTGTTCCTTGTTCTGCCGATTGTAAGCTCATGATTCAGCTGAAAAATTACTTTAAACTCTGCGACATTAAGGAAAACATTTTCTTTCTTAAAATTTCTACTTCCTCTCTGGCTTCACTTAGACTGTGTTGTCACTTGTCACAGTTTCTCTTCATGCAAAATCAGAAAATGTCACAACCCGCTCATGTTTTTAAGTGCAAAACCTCTCAGAACTTGGTCTCAAAATCACACCTACAGATGACCAAAGCCAAAAAAGCAGTTCCTCATTCAAGTTCCCGATCTTTCTCCTGTCATCTTATTCATCTAGCAAAAGCTTTAATATATAAAATGTTGCTGCAGTTCGTTGGATTTTACAATCCCTAAGACGCCCGGTGGTGGTCAATTCTCACACCTGTTAAATGTTATGTCCAAAGTAATACAAACACAGAGCAGCAGAACAGAGAACATGAGAATCACACGTCCCCTCAGTCTGTCACAGTGTCCCTGTGGCAGATCTTATTTCATTAGCTAATTCAAATTCTTACCAAGCAGGGAGCTCAGACAGCACAGGATCAACCAGCCTTTCACACCTCACAGGATACACATACAGTCATGTTTACACCAAAGAGAGCTGAATAATGACTTAAAAATACCATCTTGAATAGGACTTTATGCACACCTGTCTTGGTTGGAGTTATTTCTCTGAAATCTGGAGCTCAAACATATCATCACTCAAACTGACAGAGCACAGCAGCTCTGCGTCAGACTGAAATGATAGAACGACTTGAAGCGAGCAGAAAAAAAGGTATTAGTATGTGAGCATGTGATTATCTTTATACAGCCCCCCACCAGATGGGCACTCCCTCCTGACAGCCTGAACCCAACCGATGACAGACACTCCAGAGGATAACATGATACTGGAGGACAAGGCACCTGTTCCCCCGCTGCTCTTTTCTCACCTCCCCTTCCCCACTGACACACACACACACACACATTGGCACTTTCTCAGCCATGAGGTCACCCGCTAACTTGGGGCCAAAACTGGCAGTGACACCTGTGACACCTCCCAGCTCAAAATGATCACCCAAAACACCGCCTGCTGCAACACCCATATCATCCCTCTGGTCTTATGATTCCTGAGCCTGGCAGGCAGAGAAGCTGCTCCCATAATTAAACTTTGCACCAGGAGAGTCTCCAAAGTCTGATTACTAAGAGCTCAAGTGATGTGAGTCGTCAGACACTTAACAGAAGCCTAAATTTGGAGATCGTTAGAGCAACAATGAGAGAGAAACTTACAGCGATTAGTTCTGTTATTGATTAAAATATATGATTAGAATGAAATCTCAAATGTTGGGTTTTGATAATTCTTTTTAAAAATGAAAACTCCAAAGTGAAAAGTGTATTTGGTCTTTTATCAAACTAAAACATAAAAACCCAGAAGCTCATCATTAACTATAATCATTAATAAATTATAAAAACTCAGTTTGTTTTCTTTCCTTTAGACTAATCGGCCAAACAGGATTTAAATTCCTGTTAAAATTATTAGGAAATGAGTCATTTCTGAACATACCTAGTAGTGACCCAAGCTAGCAAAGCTTGGATCAAAGCGGGGTGGGCTAGCCCCTCTAATTAGCGTCTGGGTTCCCTCTTCCTTCAGTTCAGTTCAGTCATTCACACACACACACACCACACGCACATATACACACACACAAACACACGCAAACAGTGTCTGATTGATTTTGCTGTCACTCAGGGCAGACACTGTCCAATTACCCTCTCTCTCTCTATCTGCAGAAAGTGGACTGAGAAAATTCTCAGGAAGTTTGCACTTTTTTTCAACACAGCGATTCAAATAATGGCAGCCCTGAATCAGAGGAGTTACAGGAGTAAAATCCTGGATCACATCTGACAAAATAGTGCTTAAACTCTGTTTTCAGTTTATTCGCTCTCAAGTTTAACTAATACGAAGAAATTCTGACAGGAGAACATGTAAGGCAAAGCAACAGAGAGTATTTCTCAGATATAATCTGATTCAAATACTTGATGCTAGCCACTAGCAAACAATAATAGTTTCCAAGTTATTTATGTTCATTATGTCAGGAGTGTTTTCAAACTGTTGTCATTATTTATAGCCCATCTAGTGCTGCTTGCGACTTACTGTGCTGACAGCTGTTTTGGTTGAGTCCCAAAATGTGAGCCCTTGTTTATAGCTAAGGGTCAAATTAAGTCATACAAGTTGAAATCAAAACATCCACTGGCTTGATTCACTCTAGTTTGTTCAGACTTTTTCTTTTTTCTTTAAGTGTGAGGAAAAATTTAAGAGTACTGTAATCTTTAGAAAATAATTTAATTCCATTGCCAAGAGATTTCAGCTAAACCCATTCAGCAGTAATGTCATTAGTCCTGGAGCTTGTTAATGGACTGTGAAGAGAGTGATACAACGGATGTTAAAGGCAATGACGTCTGCAGAGTAAAGTATGTCTGATTAGCAGGGTCAGCCTTTCTTTGTGCATTTGTGTTAGTGTGGCCATTGAAACCCCGGGGCTTTGACCTAACTTCCCTGAAAACACTTTCCAACATGGTCAAACCAAAACAAACCGTTCAGCACTGGCTGAGAGACACTGTCACGCTTGTTCAAATAAACACAGTGACACACATGCACACAGCAAACACAAAGCTAGCCTTGGCCCTCGGATCCCCACAGTTATCCTCAAGTGTTTGTAGAAGGAGGATTTGATGAAAACGTCTGTCCATCCCAGCTGTTTAGACCCCTACAGCGCAGCTCTATTGTCTGCAGTCATACACACACACACACACACACACACACTCACATAAACACACATTACAGTGAAGATGTTATCTGCATAAAAACACTCCACCGTGCAGAATGAAGTCTGAAGAATATTGTTCATTAAACTGAAACAGTTACAATGCCAAGAGAACAAAAAACACCATGTGCATCACAAGTATCAACCAGCTGTTTCTTTATCACAACAATCCTTTTTTGAAAAATGTCAAAATCCTTCTTGTCACATGACCCAGAGGTCAGATCAGGGCGAACACACACAGACTGCACTACACTGTGGGAATGTTCGAGCATAAAAAGCTGACAGAGGATAGCCGTTGTAACGTAGCTTTTGAAAGCTGTTTGCTGAATTCAAGAACACTGTGTCATATCAAGCTGTTTGTTTGGGCTTACCTTCTGTCTCCGCTGTGGGGAGGCGGACTCTGGTTCTTTCCTCTCCCCCTCTGATGCTCCATGCCCCAGCCGATCCCTGTCCTGTTGCATGTTCTGTCCCACCTGTACCAAAGCTTTACATTCCACACATGATCCAATCACCAGCTTCCTCCCATCATCCACGAGGAGTGTGCGTGAACTGCGGGGTGCATACAGGAACACTGGAAGCCTGGCTACAGTAACAGCACACAGCCTGCCTAACCTGCGCTGCTCCTGCCTGCAGAAGAAACACACAAATGCCTCACAGCTGTACTGGCGCGCCCATGGGGAGCTGGGTGGCTGAGGGGGGTTGGCACTGGATAAATTAGAGGTAGACAGGATGGAGGGCCCCTTGATTTCATGCTGGGCCCACTGGGCATGCAGGTCATGGTAGCAGAGGTTACAAGCTGACACCAAGCCTGTGGCATCAACTGGCTTTGCACGTGGAGCGGGAGGATGCACCGTGAGAAAGGGGAAGAAAGGTTCCCTCTCCCCACAGCGGCCAGGCGGGTTGACATGGAGCTGGTACTCTCCTCCTGCACACAGCTCAGCTCCACAAAGGTAACACACTGACACAGAGCTGTTAGGGTGCGCAGGAACAACCGACTGGGGATTCGCTGGTCCAGGACCCTCAGATGCCATGACAGCATGGTACCTAACCAAGAAGGAGCTGACTGAGGTAATGAGTTCCTCACTGAGGCTGAGACGGTACGCGCTCCAGATCTCCTCCAGGATGTGATGGCACTGTGGGCAGCAGTGCACACGGCCATCCCTCACCGCCTGGGCTTTAGGAGGGCAAGGCAGCATGCCGATGAAGGGAAAATACATTGCTCCACGAGATTTACCGACACCAGCCTGTGCATATGCTACTCTCATATCTCCCGCGCACTCCTGACCACAGAGGAAACAAGCCTCGTGGGAAACTCTGGGGTCAGGGATGCTCTCCGTGGACTGTGGAGGTTTCCCCTCCTGGGATGGATGCAGAGAGCCAGCAGCCTGGTTCAGAGGGACGACATACAGGCGCTGGAGGACAGGAACATCCGCCAGCTGGAAACTCTGCCACTGCTGCATGAGGGAGGTGTGGCAGCTACCGCAGACTATGGTGGTACCTGAAGGACTGATGGGCACTGCGCCTCTGGGAGGAGAGTGAAGCCACAGGAAGGGGAAGAAGGGTTCCCCCTGTGCTCGCTCCTGTTTCTGAACACTGACTTTAAATCTGCCCTCATGTCTGAGCCCAGAGCCACAGATGAAGCACACACAATCATCAGGACTGACATTCACTTTCGGGGAGCTCTGGCTTGCTGAGAGGTCTCTTGCAGGTCTAATTCGAGCAGCTGGACCTGCTTTGCGCTCATGAATGTCATCATCACTGGTAATGTTAATCTCATCTTCATCAGAGTTGTCAGAGTGAGCCTCTCTGGTAGCAGCTAGGCTGCGTTTAGTGCCAACAGATGACAGTGCAGTGTTGGGGTGACCCTCGCCTCTCCCTCGGTGCAGCAGCGATGGATGTCTGGATTGGGCACAGCTGCTGTCGGCAGTCCGCTGACTGTGACGCTGCTCCACATGTCTGACATTCCCCTCCTCCAGCCAGCGCCTGTTGCGCATAATGACTCCGTTGTCTTGCACAGGTGTGTCTGACAGAGGACTGTCATAGCACCGTGGAGGGAGTCTCTCCTGAGACTTTGCCAGAGATTCTGATGATTGACACATATTATGCATAATTTTAGCTCCGCGCCTTGCGGGGAGAGCACTCTCCGCTTTTGGCGACCCCTGCGCCCCATAAACACCCACCGGGTAGCGGACTGCCCGCAGAGAATCCGGGCTGTTTTTAACACTGATGACATTGTTTTTCCTGCCAGTGTCTCGTGGCGATTTGCCAGAGGATTTCAGGTACTTGTCTCTGCCTCCACAGGCTCTGTCCACTAAATCCATCTCCTGGTCTGACATGTTCTCGTTTTCAGAAAAAGATGAGAAATCAGACTCTGCTCCCCCGTCGTAGTTGTGGCTGCTCACACTGATCCTCCTCTCCAGATCATAGGAGATGTTCCACTCCTGTGGGACCCGCCGAGAGTCGCACTGGTAGGGTCGTTTCAGCCAGTACATGCGCTTCTCAATGGGCGTCCTGCTCCGTTCAAACGAGTTCCACTGCTCCGTCAGGAAGCAGTGGCACACAGCGCACACCAGCGTGTGTCCATCCGGGCTCACTTCACACGCGCCCGGGGCTGGCTCCTGATTCTGTAGAAACGGGAAAAAGGGAAGCCTTTCTTTCTGGTATGTCACTTGTAGCCTCAACTCCTTTCCTGGGGTGACTCCACTTCCACATATAAAACAGTGAACCAGTCCCCCTAATCCGTTCCGATCAATCCTGGAAGTGTTACCGGGCAAAGGGCTGTCCTCGCCGGGCATAGCTGCAGCCATGAGTCGGTGTTTTCGAGATAAAGGTGCCAGCTCCTTGTCACGGGGGGAGTTCATTGTCTTAAACACCCAAGACTAGACTACATGGCATAAGTTAAGTCATGCTTGTCGTCCACATTTAGCCTATCTGCGGGTCAGGAAATCATACAATCAATTTTAGTTACTCACTCAGTGATAACATAGTCCATTGAAGCGACAGCGTGCAGCGAGGACAGCAGAACAGTTATCTCTGTAAGACAGGCAGAAATCCACCCAACACGTCCACGAAACAGCTCACAAGTCCGCTTAATTGGAGTGTGTAGTCCGCATGTTTGCGCTGGAGCTTCGGAGGTTATATGACAGGAGAGTTGGAATCACAGGTCCCCTCTCCGGCGAACTTTTCCTGCCTGCTCTGCAAACTTTGGCTGCTAACTCGTTTCCACTGTACACAGCGCCATCCCCGATTCATGAGACCCGCTCCGACACCCCAAACACAACCTCCACCCCCTGCCAGCCCCCCCAAAAGTCATAATTCTGCAGGAATTATGAGACCACACTCCCGCAGTAGTCACCCTTGCGTCAAAATAAGCATACACAGGATATCCACATTTTAGCATCCACGGGGGCGTGTGTTAAGTAGACTCCCTGCATGTGGGAATTCATCTGCAGTGAAAACTTTTGGAAATTCTTCACATGTTCAGTGTTAGACTATAAGGGAAGGCATGCAGGCCATTGTTAAGTAGCATATGAAAAAGTACTTCATCATAAAAATCGATGTATGCACAAATTTAAATGACAGAATGATCAACAAATAATAGCAAATTATATATTTTTATGTCACTTTTGTTTTATCTACTCATTTTGTGAGTTATGTCTCCTTAACACTAAAACAATAACATGTTTTTTTTCTGTATATCACGAGAAATGTAATGGATTTATTTATTTATTTATTTATTTATTTATTTATTTATTTATTCATGCAAGAAAACAGCTTCATATTAGTCTTACACCTTCCCATTTTTTTAGCACAGGCAACTCTTGTTTTTGCAGTAACAAGGCAGTCTTATATTACATGTCAAACACAAAATGATTTCAGATGCATAAGTGTTTTACATCCTTTGTAAATATATACTTCCCTGTGTTTGATGTTTTTAGAGCTTGTAAGCTGCTTAAAGAAAGTACCTGTGTTTGTAAGTATAAGTTGTGTTGTGATTGTTTCAGTCCCTGTTTGTATGTTTCTGCTTTGTTTTAGCTGTATTGCTGCAGAGCACCCCTGGAAAAGAGTTTTCAGACTCAGTTGGTCCATCCTGCTATCACTAAAGATAAATTAAAAGAAATAGCCGACTTAAAGCTCCTTTGAGGAACTTTCCTGATGTGAGGATTTTGGCGCCCCCTGTGGAGAAAGTAGTAATATCTCTTATTGTTGATTTTGCCCCTGTACACTTAAAAGTAGTTTTCTCTGACAAAAAAGCTCTTTTTTAATTTTTAAAGTTAAATATGCAGTTCAAAATTAACCTTTACAAAAGATAATTTTAAAAAGGCACCGTACCGGGGCTTTAAGCTTGAATACAAACATCTTGGATACTAAATGTCTGATGAAATCATTCCAACAAATCTGTCTGAAGTTTGCTGAAAAAAGCACTCACAAATTATATTATAATATATTGAGTATAACTCAGAGATACAAAAAAAGGTGAAAGACAGACGTTGACAACCCCTGTATATTACACTGCTGATGGATAAGACTGTGCAGTTTCTGCACCAGCAGCTCAGGTTCTTCACTTATTGCAAACATGACAAAGCACATAAGAAATAGACACTTTAAAAACATTTACGGCCTCATGTTTTACATGAGGCATTTGGCTGACTTTAAAACAACCAAAGCTGAAGGTATCAAGCCTCAAGGCCACCAACATACAGTTAAAGCCAATCACATTTTGTCAGCAGAAGCAAAGGTCTCGCACTGTTACAGCCATAATAGTGGTAGAAATGTTCTGCAAGCCATCAGCACAATATGCAATAAATTCCCTACAATGAAAGTGAATACAGACATAAAGCTATCACTGACCGCACAGATAAAACTCCTGCTGCAGCCTCTTTCGGTTTCTGTGATTCAGCATCTAAAGACAAAAGCGAGGCTTCAAGTCAAGTAATCACACCTCAAGCACTCACTTTAGCGAACAACATACATGAACTGTTATGTTTGTCTCTTATATCTATGAGCTGCCACTGGCCTCTTCTGCTGTCTGCTACCTCAATGATGTCAAAGTTTCAGAGACTACGTGTTAGCTTTTTACTTCCACGCTTCCTTTTTTTCACCTCCCGTCATGCTAAATAGATTAATTTTCCTCCTTAGCGTACCCAGCTGGAAACACAGGAAGGTGTGTAATGAGACCTCTGTACCTCTCTGTTACTCCATGCCCACCCAAGATCTATTTTCCCTTGTGCATGGCGACCAAAACAGACCATTAAAAAAGAGGCATTCCTGAGTGATAGTGACTGGTTTCTACTGACAATTCTTACAGAATGCTTCTTCATTCCTAAACTACTTCATTTTCAAACAACACACCAGGAAAGTAATGATATTACATTGACAGCACAGATTTACAACACTGCCCTGCAGTGTTAATTCTTGGTACTACATGAGGAAATCTCAAACTGCACTCACAGGTTGGAGGTAAGGATGTTTTTTATTTACATTAGAGGTCACACATTAAAATTTTGGTTTGTCCAGGAAACAGCACAACTCTTAATAAGTTTATCCATCAGTATCAGTGTGTATATGTGTTTTATTTATACATTATGGAGATTTCTCTCTAAGTCCAACTCGGGTTTACATTAATGCACGCTGTAGGCTGAGGGGAATGTAGAGTGGGATGGATGATGTGGATGAGATGAGTACAGAGGTCTGTGTGTTTTGAGGAAAGGGTCGAGGGGGGAGAGAGGGAATGCAGAGGGAGAGTGATTTGAATAAAATCCTCTTGTTGAGTAGTGGAGGGCCTCCAGGAGTGTTGTTAGAAGGAGGTGATGACAGGGGCAGGAGGAGGGCAGAGACGTTATGTGTATGTGCGGGAGGGTTGCCGTATGGCTTTACAGCACCTGTCATTAAGTTGAGTCACAATCATGTGACTTTTAATGTTGCATGTTACATGTTTAATTATACACGCATCTCTCACAATCACTCTGCTTGTAGTAGAGGCAGTTAGAAGAATGCGATGGTTTATAGACCTGGGTTCCTCTCTGAAAGGTTGAGGGGTGCAGATACAGTGTATCAGGTCACACGCACACCTGATTCCACCATATATATTAAATAAAGTTCCCCACATGTGCATGTGCAGAGTAGGCGTACAGTGTGTCTGTTTCTGTGCATTACTTATGGCACCCTGTAAGCGTCTGGGCCTTCAGGGCACATCTGGGAGGCATTATTTTAGAGTTACACCACAGGACTCCATACTTCACCACAAAGACCTCCTGGGATCCGGACATGTCAGTAAGAGTGAGAAAGAATATACTTATAAGAGGAGCTACTCTTTTTTTAAAACTACCAAAGGGAAAAAAAAGGAGGGGGGTTTAAAAGCGTTTGTGTCTCATTATTTAGTAAAGTTGTCTTTTAAGACTTAATATGAGCCAAATTCACGAGACAAGTCAAAAGACAGAAATTAAAAAGTACTTCTTCTTAAATTAACATTTTATACATATTTCAAGAAACTAGACAGTTTTTTTTTTTTTTTTTTTTACCCTATTTGTAGGCAATTCAAGCAACATTTTTGTCTCTAATATCTTGAAAGGAGACAATTTGCTGGACTGGTAAATGTAGTTCATATTGAGTCTTTAAAGACTCAATATGACTCAAGTTTTTTCACTAAAAATAAGACAAACACTTGCTTAGATTTCAGTTTTTGCAGTGGATTAATCAGGATTCTAAATGCTCAGATGAAAAGATTAATCAGGTCTTTATCAGAAAAAACCAGCAAACAGACCTTCAAGATGCTATAACCCCTGACGATGAAGCAATTCCACTATGAGCAGACCATCCGAGCCCTCCTTAGTAATAGTTTTTTTGTTTTTTGTTTTACGGGCAATTCTTTAAAAAGTTCAAGTACACTAGCACAAACTTTTTTCTGCTAATGACCTTTTAGACTTTTGCAGACTTAAGCACTTTTCTTATTTCAATGTTTTTCTGCAATTTTCTCACTGTTTCTTTTTCTTGAGTGGAAAACAGGTAGCTGGTATTTTCTCATACCAGCGTAAATTCAAGACAACAAATCTGTGAGCTATTTCAGTGCTTGAATTTATTTGTTTTGGTTGTTTTGGTTGTTTTTTTTTTTTTTTTTTTTTTTTTTTAATATTTTAGAAGAGTGATTTAGAAGGAATGTTTGTTTTCTCTTACACAAGGTCTGCACATGATCAAATGCATGTGATCTGTCAAACAGTACAAGAAAACCCTCTCAAATTCAACAATGGGAAAGGCCAATACAGATTGATTGATTGATTGATTGATTGATTGATTGATAGATAGATAGATAGATAGATAGATAGATAGATAGATAGATAGATAGATAGATAGATAGATAGATTGATTGATTGATTGATTGATTGATTGATTGATTGATTGATTGATATGACAAAAAGTATCACTGTAAACTCAGCAATAATTCCTATCAGAGTTTAGAGTTTCCTCTTTGTTAAGTGATGAAGTTCTGTTGTCTTTTTCCTCTGAAAGGGGTTTATTCAGTGTTAAGCATGGACAAGCCTTAACATTGCTTTTTTTATTGTAACCCCAATATAAACATATAAAAAAATTAATTAAACAGGAGTTTGAAAAAGTTTTGATAAGCACTGTGGTCCTCAGCAAGGCAGTGCAACAAGAACTGAGGATAGGAATGCTGTGATCCTCTTTCTACCTGTAAACACTTACTGTCCTCTGTGTTTACTGAGGTTTAAAGGTAATCTTTTGATGCCAGAACAAACAACCCTGTTCAGCTGCCAAACTACTCTGCATCCTGCCAGCCGGGAAGTAAGGGTGCAACATGCCATTGCTGGGAGGTGACAGAGGAAGTGAACCAAGCCAAGGTGTCAGCAGTGCAATTCATGGACTGTGAGTCACGGAGCCAGGCAACAGGTTGAACATCACACACAGCTTTGAGTAATAAAACAGGGAGTATTTCATTTAAATAACACCTTAAGTTGAGTGTTTTTAAGAAGATATTAGGCTTATGTAATTCCCCCTGAATGAAAGAATGAAAACAAGATGCATCTGAAAATCTACCAGAAAAGAATGAAAGGCAACGGTTTTATTATTTGTATTTGCACTACCAGATGTCATCACAAAGTGCAAAGAGAGGAAGAAATAGAGATTGAGAAAGAGAGAGTGTTAGCAAACTGGACTTCTCCATGTTTATTTATTCTTTTATTTCAGCAGGATCTCTTCCCTCTCTCTGAGGTCAGGGGTGAACTGAGGAATGTGTTTCCTCTGAACGAGGAAAAACCAACATAACCAGCTCGTACGGTGGAGACTGGGACACAGTTCACTGGCTTTTCTGGACTCTGCTCCCCCTGCTTCAGTCAACATTAATCAAGAATTCTCTCCACATGGGAGAAGAACTGTGTCTGCAAACTCAGAGTATTGTAAGACATGGAGATAAACTTTGCTGAGTTTTCAGAAAAGCACTTATTGGTACTTTAATTTGTCCTTATTTGACCCAATCTTACGTAAAATCAAACTGGGGTATTTTCATTCACAACAGTGAACACACAGTTTTAAACCTCTGACATGTGGGGGAAGAAAAAAAGGAAAAGATGCAAATGTAGGCTGTCTTTCCAACCTTACGCAAAGTGGTTTTCAGATTAATCAGTTAAATAATGATGTGCAGTTTAATGGATAGTTACCATTACTTCCTCTGCTGAGCTGCCCACTCCAGCAGCAGTGTCTGTGCCCTGACAATGATGTTTAAAGGAAAAAGCAGACTGTTGACCCTGCAGGCTTTCCCCTG
The DNA here is from genome assembly GCA_030710495.1 of Labroides dimidiatus. NCBI lineage: Eukaryota > Metazoa > Chordata > Actinopteri > Labriformes > Labridae > Labroides > Labroides dimidiatus. Next base: position 22,962,784 of record CM061144.1, on the reverse strand, counting down.
TAGCTAACCCTGACACAGCTGTAGTTGACCTCTCCCCTCTTTCCCAGAGTGTTTCAGCCCAACTGGAGCCTGCGTGTGTGTGTGTCCCCTCAGTGACACAAGGTTGACCCAGTCCACTTTCACCTGTACATGTCAGTCAGTCAAGAGGCCCCTCCCCAGGCTGGAGGCCCTCCCAGAGAAGACCCTGGAAAGTCTTAACATACTTCTGATGAACATCCCTCCCTTCTCAGGTCACCGAGACCCAAAGAAAGAGGAAGAGAGTATTTCTGAGAGGAGTGAGCGAGAGGGGATGTGTCAGGGGGAAAAAAAAGACCAGAAGAGAGAGATAAAAGTGGGAGTGTGTGAGGAGGGAGAGCTATGATAAGCAGTGTTTTCCTGCACTGGTCTACATGGAAATGGAGATCCTGGGACACCTGTTCTCTGCAGCAGATGTTAACTGTCTCTCAGCTTATCACCTGCTCCAGGTTACAGTATGAAATCCAGCCTGGAGGATCCTTTAATGAAGTACAAATACAGATATTTATGTGAAAAAAATACAACTCTACAAAAGTACCACTCTTTTCTTTTAACTGACTTAAATTTGAGGCACTGACACACAGTCAGTCAGTGGATTTCAAGTTTACAACAGCTATTGAAACATGAAGGAAGTGCTCAGAACGCATAGTTTAGTTTTATATTCGTTTATGTGTCAAAATATCTTCATCAGATAAGTAATTAATGATAATTTAACAAACAGTTGATCTCTGCTGTCTTCATGCTTTCACGCATGGCAGAGCAGTCCAGTGTTTCACCAGTTTCAGGCTTTTAGAAACGACTTTGATCCACAATGGTTTTGTCACAAACCCTAGTTTGTTTCAAGTGTCAACAATGGGTCACAGAAACCATGTAGTTCCTGGGAATTTTTTTACCAGTAACTAAAAGTTCCCAGACCATATCGAAGAGCATGGATTGAGGCTCAGGTCGCAGGCCTATTTTGATATTGTAAGGAGAATTGTAAGTTGCAACATAAGATGTCATACACTAACTTACACACACTACACACAAACACACCTGCACACACAGACCCACACAAGCTTTGTAGTAGCTGAGGCCTTTCACACCCCAGCCCCTCTCCCCTTCTTTCCTCCTGCTCCCTGACACATCTCTGTCTCTCTACTCAGCTGCCACCGCTAATAACCAGAAAATGAAGGCGAGGATGAAAACACAGGACATCAGGGGTGAGAGGAAAGGCCAGCAGAATCTGAGGATGGTGCTGTTCGTAAAGAGACGCCAGGAATAATGGCAGAGGAATGTGGTGTAACGACTCCCCCAGGACCGGCTGTGCTGAAGGCCCTCTGGCTCGGGAACAACAAACGGGAAAGCTTGAAGAGAGCAGGGTGCACACATAAGGGCTTTAACAGCCCCCCCACCACCACCACCCCACACACACACATCTACACACATACTGCTGTACACTCAACCCCACCTCCCCTCCTTCCTGTGCCGACCTACTGGAGTCGGCTGTTGTTGTTGGCTGCTGGCCACCTTCGGAAGAAGCGCAGCTCTCCTCAGATTCTCCCTCCTCTCTCTCTCTCTCTCTCTCTCTCTCTCTCTCTCTCTCTCTCTCTCTCTCTCTCTCTCTCTCTCTCTGCCTGTGAGCAGCCAGGGAAATGCTGATGACATGACATCTTCAGAGAGGTCCCTGGAAAAAGCCATTACCGCCCACCCTCATTCCTATCAAATAATCCTATTTCTTCAGTTCACCCCACCTTCCAGTCCATTCAGCACTCAATATCCAACCCGCCTCCCTCGAGCTGTCTCTCCATCTCTATCACCTGTCTGCCCTCTGTGTGTGTGTGTGTGTGTGTGTGTGTGTGTGTGTGTGTGTGTGTGTGTGTGTGTGTGTGTGTGTGTGTGTGTGTGTGTGTGTTTGTGTGTGCATTGTGTTTCTTCTTCATATTAGCAGCTAGATCACTTGTTCTTTGCCCCAGAGAAGAGAAAATGTGTTTTTTTCTTGACCCCTGGCAAACACATTTACACACGCATGCAGGCACAGCTGTCAGGAGGCAGCGTTTCTTCTCAGGTTCTGCCCTTTGACTCCTGTAATCGTGTGTTTGATGTGTGTGTGTGTGTGTGTGTGTGTGTGTGTGTGTGTGTGTGTGTGTTTGTGTGTGTGTGTGTGTGTGTGTGTGTGTGTGTGTGAGAGAGAGAGAGAGAGAGCAAGAGGAAAGTCTTCAAGCAAGGTAGGAAAGCCCCTTGTCTCCTGTTCATTTTGCTCTAGTGAACAGAGGTGCTGTCTGATACATGAGGTGCTTGCCATACACACAACCTGCACAAGAGGTCTTTAATACCACATTTACACACACACACACACATTAACACACACACACACACACACACACACATATGCTGGATTCCTGGGGTGTGTTGGTCACGCGTTGAACTGTGTGAGAGCTCAGAGTGTAAGCCAGCAGTCAGAGGAAGAGAAGTTCTGCTGAAGGGAAGCAGGATGGAGGTCGGCTGAGCTGCTGTGTTTGAGCCTGAGCCATCTTTACGTTCAGAACTTTGACTCACAGCTTGGTTCCCTTTGCCAGAACCGTTAAACCCGTATGAACCTTGAGTTTCCAGGAGATGTCTTGGAAGAGAGTGAGGAAACAACTGGGCGTCTTATTTTCTGATACCTTGAATTGGAAGCAAGCACATTTGCCCGGTGTGAAACTGTAGAATTGTAGTAATGACAAACTGTATTATCATTTCCATAAACATGTGATGGATGAACTCTGTTTTTAATGTGTTGACATGTTTTCATGTCTGCTCTTTGCTCACTGACGTGATGATCAGGTTGAGAAGCCCTGTTGCTGTCATCATTTTAGTGATCGACTGTCCATTGTCTAGTACTTCATTAACATGTCACTACTTTTCAAATGATCAGACAAAGAAAAGAATAAAAAAGGAAAATGATGTCAGCTCTAAATCTGACAAAAGCTCAGATGCATTGCTGATGACCCACGAGTTAAGTCATTCAACAGCAAACTCATCCTTTACCTCAGGAGAGGCAAAGAGCTCTATGATTCTTTTCTAGTATATCAAAATTTAGTGGTAAAGATGTAAAGTCCAAGCTAAAGCATTTAAGGCTAATATTAGCTCTATACTCTTATATCCAATAGACAATCAAATGGTTTAGTATAACTTGAAACATGTCAAAATATCACCTCCTGGATTTTCATTTTCAAACAACTTGTCATTTGCTCATGCTTCCAATCCTTAGCGTCACATAAACTCAATATTTACCTTTCTTTGTAGTCGTCATATCAACCTTTAAAAATATGCTCCTCACTTTGTGAAAAAATACATCAGCAAAGGGAAACAGGACTTTGTAAGTTTGAATAACAGGACAAGTTGAAAAACTTGTACGAGACATGATGTATCTCACCTAAAATTCTGAACGGTGTGCTTGATGCTTGTTTCTGAAACAAGAGACCATTAACTGCTTTAACACACCTAAATGATGGATGAGGTCTGCTGTTTCGTGTTTTAGCCTGTGTTGTAATACTGTTGGTGCTACTAGGTTATTGGTTTCTGGCTGTGGTCATGACAGAAAGTGTGTGTGTGTGTGTGTGTGTGTGTGTGTGGGGGGGGGGGGGGTGATGCGCATCTCCAGATGTGCCAAGCAGGTGGCTTTATTGCTCTCCTCAGAGGCCACTAACAATAGCTCGTCCTCAGCTTCTCAAGTATCACCTTATACCTGATGATAAAAACAGAGCGGATTCAGAATAAGAAGCCTGTATGCTTTCATTTTCACCCTGTATGTGCACTCTGTGCCTGCAAGTTCTCATGCATGTGTGTGTGTGATTGAGCACATGTGTGTTTATCATGATGCCTCACCTCAGCTCTCCCACAGCTTCCCGGCAGTTTCCCGAGGATGAAAGCGAGTGAAACCCCAGACTAGTGGGGCTCCACAGCCAATTAGGATTGTTTATTTAGCCAGCCACGGCCGCCTCGCAGAACAGGAGCACACAGCCAGCCACACAGCGCTGCACTGGAAACCTCTCTCTTCCTTCACCCCCCTCTCTCTCTTTTTCCACTCCTCTAAACTCATTTGGCTCCATCTCTTCTCCTGCTCCTCTCCACCCTTTGCCCCCTCTCTCCAACTTTTACTGCCCTCCAGTCAGATGCAACACTTCCAAGACATTCCAGAGGTCCTAACAGCTGATAATTGTGTTTAATAACCTGGAGATCTTTTTTTTTCTTTCTCCTTTTTTATTATCTAATAAGGGATTCAACTGTTGTGGCAAGCATTAATGCGCATGACAAAAACTCCTGAAACATACAAAAGCATGAGCACAGGCTGGATGAAATGCTTTTTCTCCCCAGCTTTCTGATATTCATCCCCTAGTAACATAATAGTCTAGCTGTGGTAAGGCCTGTCAAACTCTGTAGCATTTCCAGTGGTCCAGCGTCAGCGTTTATCAAATCTTCCATTGTTGGACTCAGATCATGACAGTGCTGTGGTTTCTCTCTGTCTGAGCTTTACTGATTTCTGACCAGCATAAATCCTCCAGTCTTTTGTCTGATGTTTGAGCTGTAAACCCCCCGACATGCTGAGTTATAGCTGTACAAAGGATCTTATGCATGCTGGCAGTAGCAAAGACTGGATTTATTTATGAAAACTTGTTTGATTACACACATCCTCCCTCACTCTTAAAACTCTACTCCCTCCTGGGTTTCTGCAAGTCCTTTCACACCAGCCATCCCATGTGTAAAGCTTTCCTGCTTGAGTTCATGTTTGCATGCGATACAAAGGGGAGACTAGCCATCAACCTGCATCCTCCGTGTCATCCATCACCTCGATCAGGGCTCTACATCTTCTCCCCTTCCTCTCTTTCTCCCTCCCACATCAGCGCCTCTTTTTCTTCTTCTTCTTTCCATCAGCACAAGCGTCCCATGATGGATCGGCTCACTGACTGATGCCTGAGGGGGGCTTTGGTATAGTGTGTGCACTGGGGTGAGTATTTGGGGGGTTATTGGAGCAAGGAAATATGCAGAGAAAAGCAATGTGTGGTGAGGGAGCGATATAATATCCTACTAAGATGCATTTCAAATTGTTGGGTTAAAAGTCAGTCACAGGAAAAAGGAAAGCTTTTATTGAATTAACCATTTAAATCACATCTTATACAATCTTAGAAGCTTAGACCGCTGAAGCAGATGTCACTTTTTTGTTTATGAGGTGAAGCCAACATGAGAGTGCCAGTAACCCACACTCTTTACCGGCCAGAAGGAGCAGACTCCAAAGTGATGTATTACCTCTTCAAGCATTTTCCCAATGAGTTTACATTTTCACTTCACTGATCCAATTTTTCCTCACAAAGGATGTCTGTTGTGTGAGTTATAGTTAAAACTCAATCAAAGCAGCACTCAAATGTTAGAAATGCTGACTCCAACACACTTCTCGACCCTTCTAGAAACCAATGAAAACAGCCTCACTCCAGTATCCCATTTAGCCCTGATATAATTAAGAAAATCCAGTCCCAATGGAGTGTGTACAAATGAAGACATGAGCTACAGAGTCCCAAACCTTTTCTTTTTTGTTCCATGGTGTAACTATTTTTCTTTCTGCATCCCATATTGGTCCCATATAATGTAAAACACTTTTTTCTGAGTTATCCTTTGGTCCAAAAACATTGAGAATGTGGAAATCAAGGAGCATCATTTCTGAAGCCCTCCTGTTGGGAAAAATTAACTTCTTCCAGGCACTTTGAATCGACTCCTGTGGTGATGTAACGTCAGACGTGATGTGCTCAGGCATGCATGCAAAACCACTTCTACTCCCACTCTTTGCTCCTGCTTCACTCCCACTGTAGTTTCGTTTCAGTGTAGCTGAGCCAAGATGTCAAAAGTTAGAGCCAGGCACGCCAACTTTTGTTGCTGGTTGCAGAAACTAATGCAAATGTCTGTATTCTATCTCAGCACATCAGGACCAAAGAAAACAATGTTTGCTCTTTATTTTGAACAATAACGTGCCAATGACCACACATTGGACTGCTTTAACAAACAAAGGTCACTAACCCCTTAGAACAGGATCTTCACCATCAGTTTGTGACCCAAGGTCAACACAAATGCTAAAGTTAAGTATTGTCACTTTCTGATAGTAGAGTTAACTACAGGAAACATTTGGCTTGATACTAGAGCGAGTTCACATTCACATCACTGCATGGATGGTAAGGTTTAGAGCTGCAACAGTTAATCAAATAATCGATTATTAATCGATTTCTAAATTAATTGTCAAGTACTTTGATAACTGATTAATTGGTTTATGTAATTATTTAAGAAAAAGAAGTCCAAATTCTCATATTTCAGATTCATAAATGTGAATATTTTCTGGTTTCTTTGCTCTTGAATATCTTTGGATTGTGGACAAAACAAGACATTCGATGATGTCATCTTTGATTCTGAGAAACATTGACATTTTCACCGTTTTCTGACATTTCATGGCCCAAACAACTACTTGATTAATCAAGAGAGTAGGGTTAGAAAGTGGGACGCTGCAGATCCTCCATAGAGGCTTAATAATATGTGAAAACTGAAATCAAGAGCTTGCCAGAGAAACACTGGAACGTCAGCTAATATCAGTTAAAAATAACTATACCTGGGAACTCTGATATAAGTTTCTAATACGTTCTCCAAAATGATGATTTTTAAGGCAGAAATAAACATGTTTACAGCCTGGTACAAAAAAATGACTTCAGTTTGAATAGTTAATTCCTCTAACAGCACACACTCTAAAGGGGTGATTTTTTTTTCTCTAACTCAGCGGTTTAGAAAATATTAAAATAAGGAGTTTGTCCAATCAGAGGCAGCTCACCTGATTGACATGCTGTAGCTGTTATTACGGATACTCAAAGCCTGAACCATTTCCAATATGGCTCCCTCTGAGGAATTGCTTCAATGCTCGGTTTCAGAAACAGATGGGTGACATCATGGAGACAATGTCCATTTATTATACAGTGTCTTCAATTTTTCAACCCTCTAGGTTGCTGCTTGGCTTGGAGTGGTAAGTCATAACCAACCCTTTTTAACAATATTAGATAAAGATGTCATTTAAATGTTCTCACTCCTTATTTCAACAGCCAAAACCCAAAACTTGAAGCTTTAAAAGCTGGCCAAAGAACCAACATGAGATGTCAGACTGGCTCCAGTTTGGTGTTGAGTTTGTTCTGGAAAATATCAGCTAGTTTCTGTGAATGATGATTCTCTTGACTCCCAGATCCCCCGAACTGAAACAAACAACATTTCTTACTGTTTTTGCACATAAACAGAAGAACATGTGTATAAATACACACACAGAAACACACACACACACAGGGCGACCGGAGCTTGTGCTTCCAGGAGAGTGGAAAATGAAAAAAAGGATCTTTGTGTATTGATGCAAACGCCTGCTGTGCCAGGGCTCCTGGATAGCTGGGGAAGTACCTGTTTTCTCCTGCACACCCTCAGTAACCCAATCAGTGTGTCCGACGGGTACTGAGAAGCCAAATGGGCCTCACGTCCCTGACTGGGCAACATGCCAACCTGAGAAAGTTCACAGCGAGGTCACAGGGCACACAACAGGGAAACTCAGCAGGTAACAGGGTCAGCATGCAAACAGGACAAAAACAATTTGATGAGACTCGCTCAGAGCATTGAATGATTTGTGTTAGTCATAAAGATGGCGCCGTTAACTCAATGAGTAAGTAAAGAAAATAGAAACCAGAGTTGAAAGAGTTTGAGTGAGTTTACTCACAGAGCAGCTCAGAGCTGGAATAAAGGTCTGTTCACTGACTCGCTCCACATGGGTGCCTGTGGTCTGGGCTTGTCGTGACCACACTGGAAGTGTGTGCATACATATGGGTGTGTGTGTGTGTGTGTGTGTGTGTGTGTGTGTGTGTGTGTGTGTCCTCTTACCCTTCCGTTCTGCCACCATCACTCACAGAGTGGGTATGTCTCTGTAGAGCCAAAGATCATGGAAACCAAAAAGCGAAATGACGTCATTTCATGAGAGCTGACAGAAGTTTGATGAGTGAGTAAACCTGGACGACTGAGACTCAGAACAAGACAAACTGACTAATTTCTTTACATTCCTTTAGTGAGTGTACTGTGACCGTCTGAACAGCACATATACCTCTGGAAGATAAATTAAACTAATGAAACATCACAGAAGTGGTTAGTTTTTGTGAATTATTGAGGAGCTTTTGTTATAAATATAAATCTTGATGTGCATGTTTTGATGAAAACAGTTTTTCATTTTGTCATCCAAATTCAGAAAGCTTGGTGCTTTGATTTCATCAACATATATTTAGCCCTTTTTGTGCTTGAAACTCTGAATGACTAGAGGTATGACTGAAAATTAGTCACTGACAAAAGTAGGATTAACAGGCACAAGATTTTTGTTTGAGTAATTTAATGTAGGATTATATAAAAAAAAAACTGTTGAGGGAAGTTTGAACAATAGACTGCCAGGTATAACATATTTAAATTCAGATAACAAGGGGTACAGTAACACTGTTTTTTGCATTTACTATTTTAGATATCAGAGCTCCTTTATCTTCTGTGTGAGTGAAATCCCACCAGCAGATCAAAAATATTTTATGAAGATCAGCACAAAACGTTCTCCTTTGTATCAACGTGGTCAAAGTTCATAGTGCGCTAGAAAACTATATGTAATTTCAGTCTGGAAAACTGCTCAAAAATACACCGGCTAATGGAAATTTCACTGTTTCTCCTCAGTCCTGCAACCTTTCCGACCGTTCAGTGTGAGAAGTTGGCTCACGTATTGAGAGAGGCAGCTCACTTTAAAGATAAAAGTTGGTTTCCATCAGCAGCACATTCAGCATGTTAAACACCCGTACGGGCTCAGCGCTCTGTTCTCTGAGTTGGCTTGACTTGATAGATAATGTAGATGGTCATGCTCAATCAATCTCCCCAGTCCGCCCCCAGTGAAAAAACATCTTTCAAAAGAAAAAAGAGTGTCTGGACTGTGTTTGGTATATTTCAGCCTTTCTCTTTTTGTCTCTGTCTCTCTGACTTTCTGTCAGGTTGGCAAAGCTGCTGCTGGCCTGCAGACTGGCAGAGCTATTGTTTTCATTTCCCTTCCATTAAACACAGCCTTGGGAGACAAGAGAGGGAAAGTGGGAGAGGGAAGGAAAGGAAAGGAAAGGAGGGGAGGGCGACCATCTTGGGAGGATCTGTTGCTACTAGACAGTGTGTTTATCATAACAGCTGCTGTCCACAGGGGAAAGTTGGCAGGCAACATCAAAGGCTCATTCACAGCCCACCTCTGCCATCACACACATCACAAACTTACATACAGACAGATATCCCCCCCCCCCCCCCCCCCCACACACACACACACTGCACAGGAGAAAATACTACCCTCAAGTTTAATGTGCTAAAGATATTGTAAGAAAGGGCTATAAAAGGCTCATTCTCAGGTTGAAGGAAGTTGTGTTCCAACTTTTATTACCTAAGCTGTTAGCTCTTAGCAGCGAGGTCTGCTTTTACGATTGTTCTGGTTTTTGTGTAAATGAATTAAAGTTCCATTTGAGTGGCGCCCCTTGAATATGCCAACACATTCTTCAGATTGAGAGCTGAGCTGGCCCCACTTCAACACATTTCTCTCACAGACTCTGGTTAATAGGGAGCAGTCGTTACAATTCCTCCCCTCAAGACAGGGAGACAGAAAGAGAGAGAGGGGGGGGGGGGGGGGGGGGGGGGGGGCGCAATGAGGGTGGTTTTTATGCAGCAATTTAACCAGACTCCTCAAAGGCTCCGGGGATGAGGTTACAATTTATTTCCTTGTTAAGTCTCCCCCCTGCTCTGAGGGAGAAAACCATTCATGTCACTCTGCTGCCATCTTGTGGTTATAAAAAACAACAACTACCAACTGATTTCCAATTAAAGGTCAAGAAATGAAAGACTGAATTAAACTTTTTATTATTTTAGCCAATGCTACAATAAAAAAGAAATTCAAAAAGAATAACAAGGTTGACATGAGGGCAGCACTTTAGAGCAACATGTTATCAAAGGAACATTTGATTCATAAAATGATAAATATCAAATACTTGCACATGACTAAATTAAAACATAACTAACTAAATGAATGCATCGTACAGGCAGAATCTTGACAGAGAAAGCATCAGCATTTTCAACATCTGTGTAAGGCATGAACTTTTTTTTATTCGGCAACTATGAAACATGAACATGCAAAAATGATTCATTAGATTTTGCAGAAATGGCTTTAGACTGGTCATGATGATCATTTTTTTTCTCTGCATATCATGAAGGACATGTCTAGAAATATGTCTATAACAACTGAAGATGTTGCTGTTATTGTTGTTCCAAAGATGTTTGGAAGAGAAGACGAGGTGTCTCTGACCTTTGTTCAGTAATCTGGTTTTCTTTAAACATCCAAATCAATCCAATGCACTTTAAAACACGAATCTCTGTGGCTGTCTCTTAATACAGATGCAATATGAAGTTTTGATGTATTCTAACAGGTTCTTCAAATGTAGGAGGGAGTTACTGTATCCTCATTTATAAGAAAATGTTTCATTGCATCTTGTTTATTTTTGTATTGAACCCAGCTTAAAGAAGTTCAAGTTAACTTTATTTACAAAGCACCTTAAAAGCAAAAGAATTTCTACACCCATTTGCGCCAGACACAGGTTAAAGACAAGTCAGTATAAAAACATAATAAACAGCACAGAGGACATTTAATGAAAATACTACAAGATCAGAATAAGAACGCTTTAAACAGGTTAAGCACAATTAAAAGTCTCATCAGAGTTGCTATAGGGGCTCCGTCTCCGGCCATATCTCTCCTGAAAGGGGCACAGCCAGTAAGTCCTTCTGTGAGGATGGAGGAGTTCTGAAATAAACAAAGGGGCAAGACCGTAGAGGGATCCATAAACAAGCAAATAAACCTTGAAAAAAGCTCTAAAATGAACAGGTAACTGATGTAAGGATGCTAGAATGGCATGATGTGCTGTCATTTCCTAAACCTTGTTGATATTTTATCAGCAGCACTTTGAAATAGTTTTAGACGTCTTGTTTGGAAAATGCAAAACTGAATCTAATAGCAGGAGACCAGCTTGGATGATATTAATTGTGTAAATAATTTATTACTTAAATAGACTTAAGCTCCACTGCAGTAGAACTGAAACATTTGACCCCAGTTAGAAAGCCTACAAAAGTGAAAGTAAAGTAAATGAATATAACAAACTTATCCCTTAAAAATAAGCATCCCAGCCACAGACACCAAACAGCAACTCATGTCCCCGGCATGCTGGCACAGTATGAAATAAGGAGACTAGTTAATATTGAGTCAGAGCCTCTGTTTCCTTCTTCCTTAAGTGTGTCTTATAAAAACATGTAAATGCACCTGTTCTCATATGCTGAGGCTAAACACAGTGCAGCTCTCATTCAAACCCGCACAGGGGCGTCTGCAGCAGACGTGCGATGATCAAAAAGATATCGATATAAACAGAGCAGAGTGAAGTCAGTGCATCAGTGCTTTACAGATTGCTGTCATATTTCATCTTTTTTTTTACTCTGTCAGAGTTGAAGAAAGTCATTACAGCTTCTGCACTTTGTAATTAACTGATGATGATTGTAATTAATCAAATGCATTCACCAAATACAGATCATGATCAAACAATTTTAGTGCCATATATTCACTTCTTCATTTTCAGCTGTCTGGTTCACTTCTAAAGTAGAAAAAGAGCAAACTTGATAATGGTTTCCAAATATAAGCTTCAAATTTGTCTCCTAGCACTTTTCAATGGTCTGGCCCTCCAGGACTCTGTTTCATTTTAACTTTCACTGGAACAATCAACTCCCATTTTCATTGTTTTCCCACTAAAAAGCATCCATGTTGCAAGACGTTGTGCTGCTTGGTCTGACTGAGGGTGTGTCTTGGCTGCAATGTGATGTCAATGCATGCTCATTTCTGCAACCCCGACCAGCCAGTCTGAGGTAACTCAGGGTAAGCTTTGTGTAGTTTGATTTCGCAAGATAAAAAAAAATGTAGCTGTGTGGTCACACTTTTTGGTTTGTGCAAAACAAATAATCCTAAACCAGTGTGACTGTTCTGTCACTGATGAAAGCACCACATTGCTGTTTCATCACCAATCCTCAACAGGTGCAGCACCCTGACAGGCACAGGGGTCAAAGTGCCTCTTCAGTGATGCTTGAAACAAATTTTTAACAAATGCAAATTAAAAATAAACATCACAAAAGTTTTCTGAATCTGAGAATTTTTTTAGAATTTGAACTTAGTTTTTATAATTACTTTGCTTTTTCATTTTAGTATAAAGTTAGATTTCCAAGTTTCAATTTTTAGCCAACATTTTAGCTTGAGACTAAATGAACGTATAACTATATCCCATCTCGATATTTATCATAGTTTTAATTTCTGTTGGACAGATTTTTGTTCTGTATCGTTTGCTGATGATCTCCGATAAACTGATCGACTGGCTGATAGAAAGCAGCCCCTCATTCCTTTATCAACAGCACCATAACCTTCATGTAGTGAAACATGTCAGCAGAGCGAGAAGAGCTGGGCACAAGACTGTGTGTGAGCTCTAATTATTTGGGCTGGAGCTCACAGACTCAGGCTGAAGTGTGAAATGAGTGTCGTGGAGACATGGGGTCCATTTAACAGGTTTTATTTTCAGGCTCATCATAAGTTGCTGTCCCAGTGGGTTTGTCTGGAGTGTTCATAAAAGAAATAATGATATAAATTGACACTTTGAATTTCTCCAGACATGTCAACCACTAAATTAAGCATATGTTATCTCGCTTTGGCTAAGGTTAAACAATATAATAAGGAGACAAAAGATCTTCAAATTGAAACGTAAACTTACATTTAACGCACATTCAGAGCAAGTATGACAGCAAGTCCATGGGTCATAGGTGCAACAGAACACTGAGATCTGCCTCCCTTTTGAAGGGGGCTGCTAAGCAGTCATTGCTTGCACCTGCTCTGATTCCCCAGCCAGCACAGGTGTGATTGCTGGTCTCCCCAGAGAGCTGGCAGAGAGTAAGGATTCCAAAACAACATCAACTATAAATTTTAGTCTATTTAATATAATTTTAAAGGTCTAGCTTTTTACACTTGTTCACAATTCCTAAAGTTATTCATATCAATGTGAGATGCAAAATATTGTTGATGTTAAAATGAAACTGAAATTGTTAGTGTTACACAACACATGATTTCACGCTAAGATAATTATATCCTGAATCACATGACAGAAAGTCATCAGTCAAAGCATCTTCAAGCTGATGCGTCTTCCCTCATGGTCTTTAAAATATCTGAAATATTCAGCTCCCTCTTACCCAAATCTTTCTGCAGTAAATTTCAGGAACTCAGGATTATTCAAATAAATAAAACTGCTCAAACAAGGACATGACAGTAATTTAATTTAATTCAAACTTGATTATGGTTTCCAAAAATAAGCTACAAATTCATGTTGTAGCAGTTTTCGATAGTACAGCCCTCCAGGACTTTGTGTTTCATTTTAACATTCACCTAAAACATTCAACTCCCATCCATATTGCAAGACGTGCCGCTTGGTGTGACCGAGGGTATGTCCTGGCAGCAATGTGACGTCAATGCATGCTTTGGTTTCTATTTGTGTTACAACTTTTTATCTGAGGTAACTTAGGGTAAACTTTGCGTGGTTTGATTCTGCAAGATAACAAAAAAATGTAGCTGTGTGGTCACACTTCATGGTTAGTGCAAAACAAATAATCCTAAACCAGTATGACTGTTCGGTCGCTTTTGGAACTGAACTGACAGAAGCCTGACATTGCTGTTTCACCAGTCCTCAACAGGTGCAACACCCTGACAGGCACAGACTCCAGAGGGCCCCTTTAGCGCTGCTTAAAGCCCCGGAAATAAATCCAAAGTCTCAATGAATGAAGGTTAAAAATTGATATCAGGGAAAGCTTTTTGGTTTTTTTTTTTTTGTTGTTTTTTCACTTTTTGAGGGTTTAGATTTAGCTTACGTTTGCACTAGGGACAATGCAATATTAGAAATAGCCATCAATGTGAACAAGTGTCCTGGGTTTTCCTAACTGGATAAACTTTATAAGAAAACAATAAGCAGATTGATGATGTTAAACATGAAACATGGCTTAAACTCTTATTTTGCACAACACATGTGCTATACCACCCCGATTACAATCACTGCCACTTCACGACAGAGGACACATGGCTCGAAAACACCATGAAAACACATGCAGTACCTAACAAAGGATAGTCTGTTACATAAGTAATTGCAGGTTGAAACTAAAAAAGGTAAAAATGGTTCTACACCCATCTCCAATATATGCAGTATGATTGGTGGGGAGGTAGTATCTGTAAGCCTGCAGACAGAACCACCTAACCATAACAATGAGACAAATATGTATGTGGGTGTGAACACTTTCTGATGTGGAGATATGAAAAGGAAATAAATTGGACTCGTTTGACACTTGATTCAATGTTTCTTCAGTAATATCTTTAAACCAAGTGAACAGATAAGTGGTCTTGAGTGTATTCCCAGTACTGGACTTTTTTTTAGGCAAGCAGATAGAACTGGGTGAACATAATGCAGGATCAAGGAAAACTGCACATGAAGGAGAGATTCCCATCTGCGTCAAGGTAAAACACTTTTAATCTCTGAGCTCTGTTTCATGTGTGTTTAAACATACATCCTAATAAAGGTTAACAGAAGATTGTCCAGCACCAAAATATGGGAACTTTTTGGCATTTGGCTCTTTCAACTCTTTTTAACTCATTAAAACTTCTGCTGTTATAAGGACATTGCTTATGCCAGCGTTTTTAATGATCAGACAGAAGTAAGACTGATGTTTAAATCTGATAGAACAAGTCAGCACTTAAATCTCACTAAGTGGATAGTTTTTTTGTTTTGCTTACAGAAAGGAACTCCGCAGGGCCTTGTTCCACTACACCACTGACACCCTCAGCTGCATTAACACAGTGAGCACATTCTGTGAGAGGATCCCTAAATGGGTATGTGGCAGAGAGTCACAGCTGAACATGATGATGAATATCAAAAGCAAGGACGACAGCATTGACCTCAATATTAGCCATGTTTCCCAGTCGGAGAACAGAGGAAGAGCTTTTCGGGAATATATGAAAAGCAAGCTGACCCAAGTGACTGCAAAGAGGAGGCATGATGAGCTGGCAGAGGAGCTTGTCACTGTGCTTGGGGAAACTCTGTTAGAGCTGGAGAATCTCCACGATTTCCTGGATGCAATAGAGAAGCTGGCTGTCACCTCTCTTCATGTGTTTTCAGACACAGAGAAGGTGCAGATAAATTTACCGAAAGGGGTCAGCCTCCAGGGTGTCCACGATGTGATCACCGCTGCTCGAGTGATCTGCCCTCTACTCCTGCAGTTTAAAAGAGATGCAGGTGAATTCTTTAGTCCTAAGATGCAGAATGTGGAAGTGCTGGCCTATCAGCTGGACAGATACATCCAGATCACCAAACAGATCTTTAAGGTGATGCACAAAAGGTAACTAGTATCCCATCAGAGTAATGTGCACATTTTGCTCAAAGAAGTCTGCTGAAGTTAGTTCTAATGTCTCTGTTTCTTTGACAGAACTCACTGTGCCTTTGACCTGGAAATGACTAAGAATATTTGGGTTCAATTGGATGTGCATTTGACAAGTGAAGATATACAAAGGATGAACTGTCATATCGGTCTGCTGGATAATATCAGGTTACCATTATTATTATTATTATTATTATTATTATTATTATTATTATTATTATTATTATTATTATTATTACTTGGTTGGTTACTTGGTTTTTATGCAGTCTACCATGTCCTGTTAGCATGCAAAAGGCAGTAGTGCTAGTGCAAGTCTCAAGTTATGCATTAACACAAATCAGGGCCTGTATTCACAAAGTCAGTCCTAATTTTAGGACTCCTAAATTTCTTGTCTAAAAGTATTTTTTAGGACTCCCAAGTCACTAAAACCAATTCAGAAAGAGTCTCAGCATGGCTGCTACTGGAAATCCACCTCATATGAACAGTTTCTTTTACACTTTCTTTTTGCTGTGTTTTCCACTGCCATGTTTATTCCAGAACCCCAGTCATTAAAAGACTGCTTGTACTTGACGAGTCAGTATATTAGTCTTGGTTTAATGTATAATCAGTAGCCTACATTAGTTTTTATTATTATTATTTTAACCTTTTAAAGACTGACCCAACCAAAAAATAAATAAAAAATGGCCAGACATTTCTAATTCTTTGCAACTGAGATGTGTATTGACCCTTTAAACAAAATATGAAAAAAACATCTGAAAGAAATACTGCTAAATCATTTTGTGAATGATGTACTTTTTGTGTCACATTTGATAAATAAAATATCATACAGACTCAAATAAAAAATCAAATGGAAATAATGGAAGTTATTTATTCTTTCTGTGCGGCTCAGTACCAAATGACCAATGGACTGGTACGGGGGGTCGAGGACCACTGGTTTAGAGTGTCGCAGAGTTCAATGAGTGTCCAATGGTATGCCAAATGGTGGCTCTGCCATAAACTGGCTGTTAGGCAGCAGATGCCTGTGGTTCTGGGGCATTTTTCTGGACTGGCATCCAGTGCATCAGCTCCCTCTGCAACAGGCCACTGTACTTTTTCTGCCTGATGACCAAGCCATCCTTGCAACTCAGAGTAACTGAGAGAGAAATACGATCATTACATCACTTAATGTAACTCAGCATCTAAGGTGCTTGTCAAATGCAACAAATTAAAAGGTTCACATTTTGAGTCTTTTCAATATCCATTCAGGCAAAAAACAGGCACTATTTAAATATTTAAAACCATAGCTGATGTTTTGACCAAATACAAAGAAAACTAAAGACATTAATATCACCCAAAGCTGTTCTTCTTGCCACAGTGGTGGTAAAAATCGGCATGCTAATGTATTAGGTTCAATTTTATCCATTTCTAGCATAGGCAGGTTAGCATTTTGCTTGTCTCACAAAGCTATCAGGGCATTAGGTTCCTGGTTTCATAGAATATACTGCAAACCATTGGATGTCCAAGAAGTTTTTTTTCTACAGTAATTTAATTTTTCACATTATTAGCAGATTATTTATTTTACATTCTCTTGTTCATCCTTTTAATGTGTGTTTTACAGGAGAAAAGTAAACAAAAGCAGATGCTATATATGCAAAATGTTGTGCTTAAATTCTGTGGCCAAATTTTAATTTTAACGTGATATTTAGCATTTTAAATATTCTTTCATTTTTTTCCTCTTTTTTTCTTTAACAGGATGAACCAGCATTTCCGTATGGTGTTCCTGTTTCATGAGAAATCCTGCTCTGGCTTTCTTGATGAGTTCAGCAACCGTCAACCTCGGATGCTGCAGTATCTTGATAAGTTGGAGGAGGCTGCTGGGAAGCTCAACTCCATGAATAAGGGTTCAAAGATCTCTAGTGTTGTGGGCAGCTCAGTGGGGGCGGTTGGAGGTGTGCTCTCCATTATTGGTTTGGCATTGATTCCTGTAACAGCTGGAGTGTCTCTGGGTCTTACCGTGACTGGGCTAGGGCTCAGTATCACCAGTGGGATCAATAGTGCTGTCACAACAGTGACAGAGATCGGCTTAAACAGTAAACACCAGAAGAACGCCAATGAGGTCTTTCAGGTCTTCATGGAGGATGTGCAGAGTCTCCAAAACTGCCTGGAAGAGGTCAGCTCCCAAACAGTTCACATAATAGAGGCAAATCCAATAGACAAAGCTGTTGTACGAGGCAGTGAGGTTACCCAAACTGGTGCTGCAGTTATACATTCAGCTGCCAATGCAGCCACTTCTGTTAAGGTTTTAAAAAGTGAGGCATTGTTCCTAAATACTGGTAAGGTGGTGGTTCAGGAAGCTAAAGCGTTACGTAATGTGCCCAGAGTAGCTTCAGAAATCCCAGATATTGGACAGGCAGCTCTCAAAGCGCCCCTCGCCCTCTCAAGAACAGCCAGGGCAGGTCTCATTGGGTTTAATGCCTTATTCGTGGGCATGGATGTCTTCTTTCTCTGTAAAGACAGCATCAGTCTGTCTAAAGGCAGTGAGTCCAAAGTCTCACAGTTCATCAGTGCCAGAGTGGCTCTTTGGCATTCAGAGATCAAAGCATTTGAGAAGATCCAGGAATCCCTGCACATTGGTCTACTGACATCAGAGGAAAACAAAACTATCCTGGAGACACCATTTTATCCAGAGACAGAGGCTGAGGACCAAGCAGATATGGTGATGAAGCTTCCATCTGAATTGGTGGATAAAAACAAGGGAAAAGGTTGCATTACACAGTAGATTCCTAGAAATCCTGCGGGGTCTTTGATTTTCCAATGGGACACTAAGTTATGAGGTCCATGTAAGGTGACCCAACCAAAATATTTAATTGAAAGTTAAATTCTGCTAAAAGCTTAATATTTAAAATTATCTAAATATACACTCACCGGCCACATTATTAGATACACCTTGCTAGTACCGGGTTGGACCCCCTTTTGCCCTCAGAACTGCCTTAATTCTTCATGGCATAGATTCAACGAGGTGCTGGAAACATTCCTTAGAGAGTTTGATCCATATTGACATGATAGCCTCAGTATCCTGTTCTTAGCTGACAGGAGTGGCACCCGGTGTGGTCTTCTGCTGCTGTAACCCATCTGCCTCAAGGTTTGTACATGTCGTGCGTTCAGAGATGCTCTCCTGCATACCTCGGTTGTAACAAGTGGTTATTTGAGTTACTGTTGCCTTTCTATCAGCTCGAACCAGTCTGGCCGTTCTCCTCTGACCTCTGGCATCAACAAGGCATTTTCACCCACATAACTGCCTCTCATTGGATATTACCTCTTTTTCTGACCATTCTCTGTAAACCCTAGAGATGGTTTTGCGTAGAAATCCCAGTAGATCAGCAGTTTCTGAAATACTCAGACCAGCCCGTCTGGCACCAACAACCATGCCACGTTTAAAATCATTTAACTCAACTTTCTTCCCCATTTTGATGCTTGGTTTGAACTGCAGCAGATCGTCTTGACCATGTCTACATGCCTAAATGTATTGAGTTGCTGCCATGTGATTAGCTGATTAGAAATTTGCATTAACAAGCAGTTGGAAAGGTGTGCCTCATAAAGTGGCCAGTGAGTGTATACTTAATGATTCGATAAATCAGTGTTATTCTTTTGACATGAAATGATTTACTGAGTCTTTTTTCTGCACATAAAATATCTTGTTATAAATCATACAGTAAGTGTGCCAAATGAGGCCTTTTGTGGTTCAGTTAATAATGTACTGTTCACCCAAGAGTTATTTTTCATACAAAAATAATGTCTCAATCTGTCATTTAAAAAATATAGTGGAACATATTTTGTATTATGTAACTGATAAAGTTTTATCTGCTCATTCTACTTGTACAAATAAAATGAAACAATTCAGCGTGCTTAAAACTTATACTTACATTTTTTAAATTATGTATAGCGTTAGTGTTGTGTCTGTAGCATGATGCAGTCTATCTATCTATCTATCTATCTATCTATCTATCTATCTATCTATCTATCTATCTATCTATCTATCTATCTATCTATCTATCTATCTATCTATCTATCTATCTATCTATCTATCGTAGGCTTTGCAGGTTATACTAATTGTTTTGAGAAATGCACCTTGTTGTGCAAATGTTAATAAAATGTGAGAAAAATGTGAGAAATGCACCAAAGCGACTGAGAAAAAATGTAAAAAAAAAACTGTTTAGCGATAACAGTTCTAACTCTTCATCCTCCCTGAAAAGTCCCTGCATAAACTTCAGCAGGATCAGAGCTCTGCTGCCTGGATCATCACCAAAACCTTCTCATCTCACCACATCAGCCCCGTTCTTCAGCAACTTCACTGGCTCCCAGTCATGGGCGTCGCCACCATTCACTGTGAAGGGGACGTGTCCCCTCCAGATTTCAAAATTCTTCATTTGGACCCCCCCACATTTCACAGAAAATATTGGCCATTCCAGCGCCGTTTCTGTTGCCTCATAAAAGAATCCATTCCACTTGATCGCTGATAGAAAATACATATTCGACTTGTTAATCCACTCTGTGACAACCTTGAACTACCACAGCATGAAGTGAATGAGTGATAGTGCATCTCAGGGAGTGAGTGAAGCAGCAGGCCACTCGAAACAGGAGGTAACGTTTGTTGGCCCTCAATATTAACACGAGGCCAGGTCATATTAATGTTCAGCTAAGAAATGAAAACTAGAAGTCAGCTAATGAGCTGATGCAATATTTGTTCCTAACAAAGAAGTGGAAATTAAGTCAAAATGTCCCCACAATACAGGTGTTTTGGAGGAGGAGGAGGAGGTGGTGATGGATGAGGTTGGCGTGGTGGGAGGAGGAGGTAGTGGTGGAGGATGAAGGAGGAGGAGGCGGAGGTGGTGGTGGGCGGCTCTGGGAGGTGGAGGAGGAAGTGATGGAGATTAGAGGAGGAGGAGGTAGTGGTGGTTGGAGGAGGAGGTGGTGGTGGTTGTGGTGGTGGCAGAAGTTGGAGGAGGAGCAGGTGGTGGTGGTGGGATGTTGGAGGAGGAGGTGGAGATGGTGGGTGCAGGTGGGGAGGAGGAGGTGGTGGTTGGAGGAGGATGTGGTGATGGAGGAGAAGGTGGTGGGAGAAGGAGGAGGAGGTGGGTAGAGGAGGAGGTGGACGTGGGGAGGGAGTAGGTGCTGACAGCACTTTGTACAGATCACCATCATAAATGTCTGATATCATATTTTCTGCTTTGCCTGGTCCGTCCACCCTGTAGCTCATCTTGCTTTGTAGCTCTTGGTGTTCGAAGCATGTACTGAATCTGGGGAGTAATTGAAACATCAATTAAAAAAAAGCATCCATTGATTAAGTTGTTTGGGTCAACTGGTAAACTATAACCTGAGAACTGTGTGATACCATTCTCTAGCAAATCAGTTTGACTTCCCAAATTGGCTTTACAGCCTTTACAGTAAAAATGAAATTTTACTTTGTCCATGTTATTTTGAAACACTTTATTAAAGGCATACTTTGACCCCGGTACCACTTCTTGCCCAAATAAATGATTTATAAGTTTGAGCAAGTCATCAAGTGCAGATCCAGTTATTTGATGCCTTGCAGCATAGGTCATGATCATCAGTAACATCTCAGCCCTTGATGTTATGGCCAGGCAGAGGCACATCCATATCCACGTCTACTCCGTTCTCAAATGGATCATCTGAACAGTCCAAGCTGCTATCTTCTGGTGACTCTGATACTTCTTCTGACAACATGCTCTTTTATGAGATGTCAATGTCATCGTCTTATGGAGTCACAGCCCAGGAACAACAGTGACATATTAAACTCTATTTTTACAACTTTCGGAACATCTGTATACAAATAGGTTACTTTGTGTTACTTCCTTTACTTACCTTTATTTCCTACCATCTTGACAATTTACTTTGCAACTCCTTTAGATGGTGGTGGGTTTTAAGGATAATACTAGTGGTTTTCTATATTTTTCTTCTTTCATCAAATCTTATGTGCAGAGCTAAACCATCAATGAACTGATCCAACTTATTGAAGTACTGAACATGTATTAAAGGCCAGATATGTCAATCCACCATAGACCACCATTGTTTTCCAAAAACTATTAAAAACACATTAATGACACACACTGCTGCACTAGGTGACATGTTCCTGTGCTCAAAGGCAATGATTATGTTTTTTTTCTCTTTTCAGGTGAGCAGTTCCTTGTTCATCAGATCTTCCTCCTCCCTCCATCTCAATGTGCCCACCACCCATCTTTGCACTACAGGGAGCAGAGCTTTCAGCCGCTCTGCTCCCCTAACTCTGGAACTCACTGCCACCTGACCTCAGTAACTCTGCCACCCTGCCCATCTTTGAATCCAAACTCAAAACTCATCTGTTCAGACTTGCTTTTTCTATTTAAACTGCTCACTGTTTAATTGCACTGTATGTTGTCTTTTATCTTGTAATTTATATTATATCTTCTGTACAGCGACCTTGGGTATCCTGAAAGACGCTTTGAAAGAAAATGTTTTATTATTTTTATTTTTATTTTTATTTTTATTATTAAAACAGTGAGAACAAATGAATTGTTTGGCCTTATGTTTTAACAAAAGGGGGCAGCAGAGAGCGAGCACCAAACCTCAAGAGGACAGTCACCATATGAAGCGCCTCAGTGCACACATGCATGAAGTGCATCAGTGTGCTTCATCACACACAAATATTTTTGTCCTGCACGTGGTACATGTGCTTTAAAATAAAATAAATAAATAAAAACATCCTGAGCACATGTCAAGATGGATGCGGCCTCCGAACTTCAAAAGAAAAACAAACTCTAAATCCCATGAACAAGGATATAAAGGTCAACTGTTACTCTTTGAATTTATATACAGGAAAAATTCAGCATCAGAGCATAGTGACACCTATCAGTGTCGTTTCAGAATAAAGGTATGAAATCATGCTCCATAATATACACAGACTGATAAGAGACTTTTATAAATTTAAAATTTGTGAAAGCGTTAATTAAATTGTTGTACTTGGTGGTTTATTCCTTTAACCAACAAAATGGATTTAATTACCTTAAGATGAGTACATGTATAAAGTGTTTTAATGTAATGTTATTGGAGTTCATTTCATTTAGTTTCCAGGTGAGAATAAATAGGAAGCATTAAACTCACGGATACACCAGTAATTTCCTTGCACCTTCTTGCAAGTACATGACATGGGCTGCTGCTCTTCAGTGTGGGATTTATATCTTGTGCTGAGCTACAAGCCCCCACCAGAGGAAGACCACTGCATGTCCAGTCACACACTCGCTCCATGTGACCTTCCACTGTCTGCAGGAGAGAGACGGAGAGCTATAAGAGAGTGCTCTGGGATAGTTGCCAGAATCACACTAAGAGGTGTGTGAGAGTGCAGCAGCATCATTATTTCATGAGACCTGTTGTGAGAGTTCTTCAGCCTTATGCAACAGGCCTGATGGAGGTATAGCCAGCAGGGTGAAAATGATATGCAGACACACAGAGAGAGTACAGCCTATATATAGACACATCTTTCTCACACGTGCTGATGCATACACATATGAAACCTTGCCGGGCCATGATCATGCATGGCTGCTGATTCATGGCTGATGCATCACATCTCCAGCACCCATCTGCAGGAAGAGATGCTCCACAAAACAGGCTAACAAATATCTGAACTGACAGTGGTCACGTTTTGCTGAATCACTCACGCGCCCAGCACAGCTTTGAAACACCCAACAGGGTTTTTTATTTAGAAATAGGGTGGGGCGCCAGTGACATCATTCCTTGTGACAGAGTGATGATGACTCGCCTGCAGAGGTGTGGATGGGCGAAAGGAGTGTTGAAGTGACCCCTCTGAGGACACACAAACACAGACTGAGAGTGACTTATACTAATACTGACATGCATGAGGAACACAGTAGGAATGTACATTCATCTGCTTCTCTCAGAGTGCGGTGATTACCATAGTCTGAATGTTAAATGTGAATGTTAAGCTGCTCTTACAAGCTTTTAAGACTTATTTCGATATTCTGGTGACTCCATCAGTTCAAAGAGTATAAATCTTGTTGCTTCTACTTTTCTCTGTACTTGACTATGGTGATGTTTTTTTATATTCACATCTCTGCTCAAAGCTTGCATACCCACTGGATACTGTGTATCATGGAGCTTTGAGGTTCATCACTAATTTTAAAACTATCACTTATCCCTGTCATCACGCAGACTAAAATGATATCTTTTCATTTATAAGTGTATCTTACATCTACTCCTCTATTATCTCTTCTCCTATATAGTGCAGAAAAATACAGGAAGTCATCATTTTCAAAGGTCATATATTACTGTCTGTTAAGAGGGTCAGGACTGGACTTTGAAAGTTTGCTGTCAGTGCTGGAACGAGCTGCAAAAATACCTGAACTTGGACTACCTTGGACTTTTTCTCTTAATTTATAACGTCACATGAATATTTTTCAGTCAGTTCATAGGCTTTACTTTCAGTTTCAAGACTTCAATGATATCAAATAATACAAAATACACATAGGACTTAATGATGTATTTAATAATGCAGCATGGTGTTCTATCTTTTTCTTTACTTGTGCCTCACTGAGTGTAAGGGAAACAGTATATGGCCATTTCTGTCTCAAAAAACAAGATGGCGTCATCCAAAATGTCCACTTTAAAGCTTCGTAAGCAGGATTCACAACACTGTGGAGCAAGTCAAAATGTCCGTTTCCACTTTTCATACATTGCTTTAATACGTTTAATGGGGGATGTTTCATAGTGGTTACATTGTTACACAAATTAGAATCCCAACAAGGTGAGCAGCACTCTGATGCCATACATAGAAGTCTTGTCTTGAGTTGAAGAGACTCTAATTTACCAAAACAACTGCTCACTATCCTAACCCAATCATAACCCAGCTACCAAATTAAGGCAGAAACAAACTGACTTAAAAAAAAAAGTTGATTTAAATATGGTTATATTGATTTAAAAATGATCTCTCTGACCCCATAGGCAGGCAATTGTCCATAGTAAGATTCTCACTGGCATCCCTGTAGACAATTCAGTATACAGTCAATTTAAAAAAATTGTAATACATGGATGTAGTCTCAGTGATGTCACCCATTTGTTTCTGATGCAGGGATTTGAAGCATATCATTGGCAGGTGCCATATATATTATTTGCCCTGTGAATCTCTATGACAGGCCTACACAGAGTCCTCGTCCTAACTACAACCAATACCTCTGGAATCAACTGAACACTATCCAAGAACCACACCTTACTGTTGTTGTATGCCCAACATCACCGTGTGTTTGAATAAGAGACCTACCACCTCTTTCCTAAACCTTGTGGAAAGTCTCATCAGGACACCGTGATAGAAGTCCTTTCAGTGTCATCAACAACTTACTTATCTCTTAGCATGAGGGCTGTTTTTAAAGTGGCAGACCTGTCAGCTGAGAACTGATGATGTCTAATGTTCAGCTGATTATCGCCTCTCAACACATGGTCTGTCACAGCCTGTGTACTTTAAATAAGTGCTCACCACCCTGGTCTCTCCACCTGTTTGTCAGCCGGATGCTTTCCGTTTATCCATCTGAGGTCAGAGCAGCATGATGGAGAGCTGATGGGAGGATGGAAACGTTGGGATCAGTCGATTATTTATAAGTGCACCTCTGGCCCGGAGTCTCTCCCTGAAAGAAGAAATTTAGTGTCTGCAGTGGTCTGAATGCTGATTGTGTTATTGGACCAGCAGATGCAGTCCCAGACGGGGTAAACAACGTAAGGACAGAAGAGATGGAAGAGAACAAAAATCTAAATGGACAGCATTACCGGAGGAGTTATTCTCGTAACATTACGTGAAAAGGGCAGAAAACTGGAAACAGAAAAAGATGTAGAGTTTAATATGAGGAAGAAAATGTAAAGCTGCACCTTCTGTGCTACAGAGAAATATTCTGGGGTGATAACATTGAACAAGCGTGTTTTTTTTTTGGTGTCTTGAGAGCTGTAAAAGGAGATCAGCAGCATACCAAGCAGTCACTGATGGTAGAGAGACCAACTTTAACAGCTCTTTGTATTCACATCTCATGTGGAACAGTCCAGACTAATACTTTTCAAGATACTTCAAAACTCATTTCAGGTTTTCAGTTTCATTTGCAGCAAATATTTCCAAACATCCTGCCACTGGTATGGCGTGATTGCTCTTGCAGCTTGTGCATCAGCACCAACTCCTCATGAGAATCAGGTTAAATGAAAGTCTGCCAACATTTTAATGCATTAACTGAATCTTACAAATTAATGTAAAACCAAACAGAAACATTAGTGCTCACAGTAACACATCAATAAAGGCAGAGAAGAGTCTGTTGTTTTTACCCCGTCACAATAAGTGATGACAAATATTTTAAGTTCCTCTTTTACATCGCTCAACAGTAACCAAGGTCTCATTCAGTAAGATGCCATAAATGTGTCAACAAGCATTGAAGTATTCATTACTCAGACATTCATTAGACTTGAATTGTGTCCCAGGGGAAGGAAGGGTGAAGCGGGTGATTCAGCTGATCTAATCTCTAAACTGGTATGTCCTGGTCTTTTTCAGCCACTGAGCAGTGGGGAAGAGTTGAGATCACAGCTTTGACATATTGTCAAATAAAGTTCAAAAGAAAGTGAAAGAGTTTCATATCCAGTTTCTGTTTGTTTACCTGTCAAATATTCCACAGATCAGCAAATTAATAATCATCCCACCGTTTGGTGAACTCTGAATTTTCAGAGCTTTTTGCTGGATTGAAAAAAAGGCGACCTGCATCTGTATATATGATTGGAGCTGCAGGTTCAGGAGATGCTTTTATGTAGCTTCTAACTATGACTTCATTTTCTAGACTGTTGTTTGATTTGGTTTGCAAATTATTTGACGTCAAAGTAGAAAGATGGTGTTTTTGCCAAACAACATTTGTATTCAAACTCATAATCTAACCTTAGAAAGTTATTAACAGCACACATAGGTCAGCTATGAGTTTAGGAGGAAGTGGTGTGTAAAATATGGCACGTGTGAGTGTGTGTGTGTGGCATATGGGGTAAAGAGGGATGAGAAAAGTAAGCAAGCAAGCTGTTTGATAAAGATCAAACATGACTCCTGCCATCCTTCATTTGTTCTTTTTTTATCTGAGTATTAGTTTATACATTTTGATGCACAAAGAGAGCTCACTTTTAACAAATGTTTTAGGGGACACAGCGTGATGGGTGATTTATCCTGCAGTATAAAGAGGAACTGCAAAAGAAACAGCTGTGTTCAAAGGAAAAGGAGGCCATCTTTGTAATCTTTGTGAGCGTACACTACATTACGTTGAAATGAGTTTTCCAAAGTTTCAAAGCAAAATTTATCAAATAAACTATTCAGGTCTGCTGCTCACCGAGACTAGGTTATGACTGAGCTAAACAGAGGAGGCCAGGCTGCTGCTGCTGCTGAATCAGGATCAATCTCCAGACACAGCGTTCCTCTCAATTCACCACATGAATTATGTACACTGGAATCATGAAACCTATTTGTGTGCCACATTGCTAAAGCCAAGGACACACTTTAGGTGAGGTGAGAGAAGCTGTGCAGGTGGGATGGAAGTAGCTCTGCGGCAGCAGTCTAATAACGCTGAACGCCTGAGGGGAAGAACAATCAGGATGCTTCCTCACATGAGCACAGCGGTGAGATAAGCAGCTGTTATTACACAACATGACTGGGACTGCAATTAGAAAGTGTACAACTCATGCATGTGGCTGAAATGCAAAGTGATAGGATGCCCGGCCCTGCCTAAAGTCTACAAAAACGTACATTCACAAAGTTAAATCAAATCCAGACAAGACAAATGAACCACTTTCAGTTCAAATGAAACTGTGCATGTCTTCATCTCCTGCTGCACCACTCAAGGCAAGATATTTTAATCTCCTTTTATGTCTTTTAGTGAGTTATATGAGTTCCACTTCAAGCAAGTTGCTTAGCAGCGCTAATCGTAGAATTAAAGAGGAATCTCACGGTGGCTTTTAGGCTTTTAATCGTCTGACCATATGGATCCGCTCAGACTGACTGCTGAAGCATTAAGCTAGCACAGCAGAGCTGCTCCAAAGTGTCAGGACTCCTTCAACACAGGCAGAAGTAAGCAAAGTTTGGCTCAACTTTCTGTCTGTGGGCCAACAACACTCAGCGTCAGGTTTACATGAAGATTAAGGAGGATCAAGTTCCTAATCTGACACAGAGCCCCCAATGCACTACCTGCACAACATAAAAGAACAACATATGATTGAAATACACACCTGAAGTGTTACACTATCAGACAGTCAAGAGGGTGTTTCATTACAGTACACACTGTGAGACATTTAAATCCTATACTAAGGGACTTGGAGGTTTTGTGGCTTTATTTAATTTACGAGCAGTTGGTTTATTACTTGAAAATGATGTTTAATTATTTAGAACAAAAGCTGGCACGACTGTGAGAGAAGATACACTGTAAATTGAGTCAATTTGGAGTAAATGTTCATCAAATAAGATCACAAGAGTGCCTGACACGAAACTACATCACCAATAAGATCTAAAACTGCACCTCTGAAAAAAGCAGATCGAGCAGTTCTCCTCTGAGACCAAACAGGGGTCACACTTTGACACCTGGATTCCAAGCATGTCCAGGTCCAGGTCCAACAGTTTCTCATTCTTCATGTCCTGGTATGGAAATGTTTTATAGTTAAAGGTCTGATTTATGGTTGATCAAAAGAAAAAATGCTCCAAAGGGCTTCAAAGAGGACATCCAGCTGGGTACATCCTCTGCATGCTTTCTCCCCTCTTGTCTTGGTGTCTCTGCTTTGCTCTCCAGCACCTTTCCTTGCCTCAAGCTTCAGCCCCTCCCTTACATAAACAGAGGAGGGTGTTGTGGTGTTAGGCTGTAATCGATTCAAGGACATGTCCGCGACCATGTCGGCAATGGCGATGGCCACAGCCCTCTGCAGCGTGGTGCTTTGGTGAATGGGGACCTGCTTTAACCAAATCAGATTGCTAGCTGTCTAATGGCCTGTAAACATCAAGAGACCAAACACATTAAGAGCTCTGCAGGCCTGTGTCACACAGACTCAGTCTGGGAAATGCAGTTTAGTCTGATGAAAGTAGCTTGATAAAGTTTGTATTTCATGTTCTGTAATAAGGATCGTAACATCCAGAGTTTCTATTGAAGCAGTTTGATCTATAAACACAACTGGAGAACAGTTTTCCATCACAAATGATTTTATTAACCATCCTTTAAACAAAAAAAAATTAGTTTACATTAAAACCTAAACATAAAGTAAAGGTATGTTTCAGCTGTACATGCAAGTATGGTTAACATTCACTTCAAAATAATGTAAGAAAACATACAGCAATAATACAGATCATCACTGCCAGTCTGCTGCAGACGTGACAACAAAAATAAGGCTTCGCTACGAATCGAAAATACTAACTGAAATAATCTCAGTGCTTTACAGAGGTTACAGAAAAGACAGATGTGGTTTAGGCTTTCTGAT
Source organism: Labroides dimidiatus (assembly GCA_030710495.1). Classification (NCBI taxonomy): domain Eukaryota; kingdom Metazoa; phylum Chordata; class Actinopteri; order Labriformes; family Labridae; genus Labroides; species Labroides dimidiatus. The sequence goes on along the minus strand of CM061144.1, from coordinate 22,933,702 downwards.
TTGAGAGAAAAGAAAGAAACAAAGCACAAAGGATGGAAAGCATCTTGGTCAGTAGCTATTCACAGGAGAAGTTTTCTTATATAGGTGCCGGCAACCTTCCCCATTACCTTAGTCTTCACTCAAAGTGCAATTCACCCACTGTGACTGAGTTTACTACAATCATAAGTCATTCATTTCTACAGTTTTCAAACACCAAAGTGCATCTTGCTTTAACTATTTTGCAAACTCTTCTCGCCCTTGTCCACATTATCATTCTTGTGCAATTACTTCCTTTCGGTTCAAACGAGCACTTGCATGTTTCCAGCTTTGCTTCGTATCGCTGAGTACACAACATTTCAGTAAGGCAGAGTGCACATGCAGCTGTGCACGTGGGGTTTCGAATGTACTCATTTCTTCACATGCACTGGTCACATTTTGGGACATATTCCAGGGAAAACTCCCCGTAAAATTTACACATGATCTCACTGAGTCACGATACCAATTTGACAAGCAGCGTTAATTTCTCAGATTTGAACAGTGTTTGTTACTTCATCAAACAGTAAGTGTGCTTTAGGGAATCACATTTCATCTCTTTTAACTTAACAGGCCCCTCAGAAAACAAACCATTCAAATCTCCTATTTCTGCTTTTTAGATGCTTAAAATACACACATCACAGAACAGTAACAAGAAGACATTCAATATGAAACATTTACACATTTACATACACGTCTATATATCAGTGAGCTCTGATGCAAGAATATTATGTTACATTAAGGTGAGCATCTAATGAGACAACGAGAAGCCCTTCATAACCTTTATGGCAGAGATGCACCAAGACGTCAGCAGTGTGTTAGAAACCAGGACAAAACTTGAGCAACTTTACAGGTTTGATTATTTCCTTTTCAGAAATTTAAAATAAAATGTCATGTATGGATGCACATGGAGAAAGCGTGCTCTTAAGAAGTGCTCTTAATCTGTTAGCATAAACTGAGTGATACTGATGGATCTCTACACTTGCATCAGTGGTCTCTGGTTTGACATTTAATGCAATATGGTATTGCACAGCATAAATGCCTATACAAAGTGTCACATACCAAAGCAGACAAGTTCACACACAGTACGCTCTGCCATGGATGGACCATATATACCACAGTGAGTTAAAGATGGATGAAAGAAATGCAGCTTTGTACATAAAATAGCTTAAAGTACTGAATGAAATACCGACCCAGCGCTAGATAGCTCTCACTTTCGCAAAACTATTCTAACATTTTCATACACAACACTGAACTCCCAAGAGAAACCATGTCAGAAACTAACATCGCTGATGTTTTCATATCGCTAAGTGGTTACAGGAATAGACTTTTTCCACATCCCAGCCTGCTGGCCTCATTAAATGAAGAGCTTCCATCTGAAGCCTCGGTGATGTAAACAAAGGACAGAGTGATGTTCAGATTACAGTCAAAGCACTGGAATTGAAAGCACCCTCACTGTTGTCCTCTACTCTCTAAAGTTACGCTTAACCTTCTACGTGTCCATACACTGATTCAGACAACTGTTCAAAAGCACTGTGGAAATTTGCATTTCATTGAACTTGTATGCCTACAACATGCAAGCCTGAGTACATGTTACAAATGAGCCACAGCAGGCGAATACTGGCCAGTGAATTGATTATAAATCTATGGATGCAACATTAGCTGTAGTCTGCAGAGGACAGACTGATTATGTAACATCAAGGCTACTGGTATTAAAGAGTAATCTGAAAATAGTTTACTACCTTAGGATGGAAAAGTCTGCCAGCAGGGCAGGTTAAACTGTTCTGGTCATGTGGGATGTGAGGAGCAGCACTATTCTTGCACAGTGGTTGATGAGGAGATTATCATGAACCTTACAGGACTGGAGACCAGTCTAACAGTTGTTGGTGTTCTAATAGCTACTTCGTCTGTTGACAAAACTTTCTGTGAAAAAGTAAGTTCCATAAGGAACACTGGAAATAAAAAAGGCTGTGCATTGAATATGTAAATGTACAACAATGCTTAGAAAAAATTCCTGTGAAAATAAGATCTGTTCTGTAACAATTAACCTGAAGGAGAAGAGTGTAAGTCCACCAGTCTTTTGAGGTAAAGTGATCAGGAACAACTGCTACTTAATGGAAATCCTGTTGAGAGAACATCAGGTCAAACTTAATTATGAAATAGTGAGAGCTGGTTTCATTAAACCTGGCTTTTATGATTAAAGAATTCAAGAATTCAAGAATTATAGTCTTCATTTTCAGACTTTGGTTGGGCCTTTTTGATTGTGAAATTTAGGTTACCTTTACCATCATTGCAGCATAAAAGAAAAATGTCATGAAAAGTTGCAAAACTAGAACTTTACGGTAATTTGATGTCTCTGTGCTGTGTAACTGGACTGGAAGCCTAAAGATATTAAGACACTAATTTTAAGAGTCTAAAAAGCTAATCCTGAACTCATTGTTAAATAATGATCATCTACTGCATAAGATGTTCAAGTATAATAGAGAAAATAACACTTAAAATTCAATGAACAACTTCCCACTTTACGTCTCATAATAAGGCATCTTTAAGCGGCATGTCAGTGGGAAATTGGACATTGATTTTTAGATGAAAGAAAGAAACTGCAACATGTGTGTGTATTGTCTCCTCAGCCTGCAGGAGATAAAGGAGGATGCTGCTAGGATCACCTGGTGTCTATATTTGTCAAGATTAAATACTCTCTGCTTCCACATTAGGGATATTTTTTCCATACCCATGCAAAATGAAACGGATGTTTCATAAAATCTTCATGCCAACAAATAAATGAAAAGCATCTCCTAAGAGGAGCAGTGATGCTTGAAGTCGGCATTGCCCGGCACGTTTCTCCGTGGCACGTGTTTCTACATTACATAACTTGAACATGCCCTCCCAAAGGGCACCCATCTGTACAGAGCCCTGACATCAAGGCAAATTATCTAACAGCATCCCACCCCGGACACCCATCAAACGCTTTTACAGTGGTCTGTAACACCCAATGTGTGATCACAGGGGGAGCAAATGTTAAATTAACTTCGGGTAATAGTTTTCACTGTAGCTGACAATGGCAGAAAAAAAAATCATTTTACATAGCTTACAGTCTCATTTTAGGTACCCGGGGATCAATTACGCGCAATTTACGCACACTGTGTGCCGCTGCAGCCAACAAAGCTCAGATAAAGTGAATCCAGCCGTTCTCCCACTCTCGCGGTGGGGACATCTTGTACCGGTGACGCCGCACTTTGTAGTTGATCCCGTTATTATTGTCCCAGTATTCCTCCCCCCCGACACAGTATTTGATTGCAAACTGAAACGTGCCTCCGCTCTCGAAGGACGTGGGCATGACGATCTTGAAACAGAACTTATCAGTGACACCGTCGCTTGAACTAGGCACATATGAAGCCATACTGTCCATAAATGTGATCCAGTTGTTCAGAGAATAGCGTAAAGACACGCTCTTTTCAAAAGCCAGATTCAAAACGCGCACAAACCCAGACAGGCTGAATTCATCTGCCTCCACGCACTCCAGCAACACCTTCACCTCCCTCACTTTCTGCTCGAAACCGGGAAGTGTGCCTGGGTTAGTGAACTGCAGCTCCATGAACACAGAGTGCGATGGAGCCCGGGGGAACTTCGTGTCCAAACGGTTGAGCTCGAGGGGTCCTTTGGGGATTTTGGCCAAAATGCGCTCTGGCACCTCTGGCTCATCAACTTCATCGAAGTGCTTTACTGTGATGAGTTCCAGGCCCAGGGAGTCGGCGAACCGGACCTTTTTCTGGCTGGTTGGGCTCCTGCTGCGGGAGATCTCCAACTTTGATCTGTCGGTGGGCGTGGGGAGAGACTTGCATCTCCGCCGCAGGTTTGGACTCTGTGGAGGCTTCAGGAAGATATCTCTGCCCCGCGGTCTCTCATCCACAACGGGGCTCTCGATGGGCTCGCATGTACCGTTCACCAGGTCAAAATCATCCCCATCCTCCAGCCTCGGGTTAGCCGCTGCCAGGCTCCCAAAGAGTCCAGCTATGCAGCTGTAGTTCCTCGGCAGGCAGTTCTTTGGAGGAAGCATGATAACGACCGTGTGCACCGACTCTGCTTCCATATAACGCAGCAGTCCCTGCACTGCAGAACCAAAGTGGTCGTGATCGGAAACACCGGCGTGTCGAGTGATGGAGCCGTCAGGTGTCAGTGTGCCCTCGCGCGGATAGGTGCTTCGGCTGCGTCAGATGCTGATCCTGCCCACTCTGGACCAATAAAGGAAGCTGTTAGGATGCACGAGCAGAGTTCGGGGCAAAGTGCGAGTTTGTTCAAGCAGATTGTCACTTTAAAATCCCAGAGTGTGAGGAAGATATCTCACTGTGTTCTTATCTCTGAAAAAACAAGAGCGTTGCTACCTCCTCATCTCTGCAACTTCCCTTTTTTCGTTTTGATGTGCTGGTTGAACATAGTGTCCTCTCACAGCTGAGCTTTGGGGGGTGGGGGGCAGAGTTTGACGTCTACGTGCAGAACCGAACGTTGCACGAGTCAAAACTGTTCTTTGTCTTCCTCTCACGAGAAATAACAGAATTTAATTCCACCTTGTTTTTGCTAACCTATCCGATGTCAGCGGGGCTATCAATAAAGCGTTTCATCCCATTTTAATGAATGATGTACTTTTTTTTATCAATACAAACTGTTTTAATACGGCTTATAAGTCTCCATCAGTGTCGCTAATTGATCTTTATTGTAAATCTTTGTAAAACGGTCACAGGTGACAGTCTTATTGCATAATAGAAGTGTAATAATTAATCAGGAGCACAATGGCCATTCAACCCCTCCCCCTTTTCAACGTCACACCCCTGCCGGTGCAGCTTCAATGAGTTGCTATGACGACAGCGTTAGAGTTTTCCTGTGAAGGCATTCACGGTGGCTCCACTTCTGTGAGAAAACTGAGCAGGACGGAGCGAACCACGATAAGTATGAGCAGCTTTTTGTGAATGGTGCTGACTGAATGTGGGCAGTGAAACATTTAGAGAGCTATCGAGTTCTGTAGAGGTTTCTGCTGGTGAGGAAAGTCAGGATTTGACGTTACTTTAAAAAAAAAAAGAAAATCAAAACGAAACTAAATTTTACAAACCAACTGTAGCTTCCTCTGCCCTGTTTTTATTTTTTTATTTATTCTTTTTTTTCCAGGTCAACTTTTCAAGATTCCACCGTGGATAACCTGAGCTCACACAATGGCGACTTTAAAAGAAGAAGACCCCACAGCTGAAAATGATGTATCTCCAGAGGAGGACACGGAGTGGAAGCTAGCCTTTCTGACTACAGAGAGAAAATTTGTTGATGTTTTGATAGACATCAGCGAAGAGGAGTCTCGGGAGGAGCTGGAGCCGTTTGTGTTTCACTGTTACGATGAAAGGGAAGAAGCTGTAAGTAAATGAAAAGATATCCTCTTCCCGCAGCCTGTCTTTATCTGATCTAGATAATGTTACCCTTAAACAGTTTCCTGCACGTTAATTCTAAGCAAGGCTTACCCGTAAGAGCAGAATGTTAAAACTACCAGCTGATTGCTAAGTTGTTTGTGATAATGGCATCAATATTTGCAAAGGTAGATCTGGTGTTAATTTTCTGTCTCTGTTGCTTAGTTGTCTGAGTGCTTTTCCTCACTGAACTTCATAAAAATCACATTTGCATCCAAAACAGGCCAGCGGTTGGGCCAGAGTTCACCCAATGAGCTGCATACTCTTGAAGCCAAAGACAGACAAGAAAGGAAAATGTAAAGGTGCCACCCTAACCCCCCTCCCAGATAACCCATCAACACCCGCCAGTGCAGACAATACGGTCACTCCACAGAGAGATGCTTCAGAATGGTCTTTCTTCAACACACTGCAAGAAACGACATCAAAGTCTCCTCATAAAGAGAAAATAGAGCAGGAAGGGGAGGTCAGAGAGACTCGTCATGGCTCCTCTAAATATGTGTTGGAGAACAGGCCCTGTCAGCCTCAGAGACACAGCCACAGGCTGAACAGCACAGTGGTTCCCATTAAAAACTTCAGCTTCTTTCCACCCATACAACCAACTTACTTTCACCCTCGAGGAGTAGAGGGGAGGAAATATGTGTTGGAGAACAGACCCCGTCAGCCTCAGAGACACATCCACAGGCCGAACAGCACCGTGGTTTCCATTGAAAACTTCAGCTTCTTACCACCTATAAAACCATCACACTTTCACTCTACTGGAGTCAGCAGCAAGAAGGCTCTGGAGGGAGGGACCACAGAGGAAAACTATGTCTCATCTGATACTAAGGGCTTAAAAAGAGGAACAGGAGTGGACTCTGCTGCAGAGCTTCAAATGAGCTTTGCAGCCCTGACCTCCAAGTGCCAAGCATGTCAGCACAACCCCCACGTTCTCTGCAGTGAGTGTATCCATACCCAGGAGGGATATCGGGTACCCTTGTCTTCCAAACCTGACACAGTGCACAGAACCAGCTACTCAGTGGGCACACTCCTCTCCAGCACTGCAGCAAGTCCACAAGCTCACATCAACCTCAACAAGACAGTTGTGTGCTGTCCGATTGTTAGAGCTGTGAAATAATTTTTTTTATCAAGCAGTGGTATAAGAAGAGGATGCAGTCATTTACACCCTCAGATTACACTAAGTAAAACCAAACTGTATTATCTTTGCATCTTAGAATCAGTGTCTACAAAATCAGTCTTCCAAAGAATCACTTAAGTGTGTGATGCTTGATATATTCATTAGAGCAATTAATACTAACAGTAACAATAACATTGGAGTTAGTAGATCACTGATAGGTTAAGATCTCTAGAGTCTCATTTTGTTCTGACCTGTTCACACAAGTGCTTTTTCCAGTTACCTAGCAACAGTCAAACTACCTCATAAGAGGCGTGGCAGTGTGCCAGCCTCTCACTTACTACCTTTTAAACTTTAGCCACAAGCTTCAGCTCCATCAAAAACCAAGCACTGCTTTGTGGTCTGTAACTTAGCATCATGTAAATGTAAATCTTTGCCAAAGCACCTCATCTGTTCTGTCTTTCAACAGAACACATTTCATCACGTCTCTGTTGGTACTGGTGAGTCCTGGTCACCGTGGATGAGTTCACTCCGTTTCATGGAACTATAACCCGAGCCTTATGGGTAAAAGGGCAGAGTAATGCTGAGATTTGAAGTATATTGTAAGCCATGTTTGAGGCCGGCCAACTATTCCAACATCTCTACTATCCTGATATTGTGATAGTATTATAATTATTACTTTACACACTTCCTGTTTTGTGTCCCTGTATAATAAAATATGCAAAACAATGTTTGTCATACAATTCAGTCTGTGTGCTCAAATATTAAGAAAATATTATTATTATTTTTGAATTTTCTTGGGGGTGGGGATGGGGGTCACAGTTGGCCTAGGAGTTCTGGTGTTCTCCCTGTGTGTGGAGGCTGTAGTTCAGACCTGGAGTGGATAATCAGGAGGATCTGGTCAGTTCCAGGTGTGCCAGTCGGATTTGGGGCTGTGAGGGCAGATGTCCGGTCATAACACTGAAATAATGAAATATGTCATTAAAGCTGCTAACACTGTCCCTGAGCCACCTGCACTGGCAGCTTTTAGGTCATGATCTAAAGTGGGCCAGTCTGAGGCATGAACCTTCAGCGCTAAAAATGAGTCTCACTCCGGCCCTGCTGTAGTCCTTGTATTAGAGGTCACTGGTTCAAGTTGTGGCTACATTTGGTTGCATCTGCATTCACTGTCTGTTTACTGTTTCTGACTCTCACAAGCAGTTCTATCTAACAACAGCAATACTGTCCCAATCCTGCAAGCCCCCCGATCAGTGCTTTACCCACTCCAACTTGTGATTTAAACAGTCTTCTTTCACCAAACATGAAATGAACCAAAGTGAAATGATGTATTTGGTTCATAAGAGTTGAATGTTCTGTTATTAAAAAAAATGTTTAATCTCAAGCTTCACAAACCACGTGAGTTTGCTATTTTCATACAAGTTGGCAACATATTTTGTTATTTATTTTGATGTGGCTCTAAATATGAATGAAGATGGCACAATATCAAAAGCAGTTTCACTGATCTGTGTATGACATCCCTTTTGGCCATTTTTTTTATATATAATCAAAAGCGTTAAGAAGAAACAAAATACACTTCCCAGCAGTTTATTTAGAACATTTGTGGTGTAGCTCAGACAATTAATCAAGGCAACCATTAACTACACACAACAGAAACTCTCCTTTAACAGATATTTTGTGCAGGGAAATATCGGCATGCATTTCCAACAAGAAGAAAATAAAGCACTGGAACTGACACTTTGAGACTGACGAGGCTTCTAACACAGATCTGTCTATGCAAAGCATTTCCCCAGCAGAGAGCTGTATTTAAATTTAAGAACCACATACTAGAAGTGCTTATCTCATCTCAAGAAAATTAGAACCGTATCTCTTCATTACCACAGTGGGAATAACCCCCAACTGCTGAGTTGTAGTTTTGTGGAACAGAGAATTTTGGAACCGGGCACAGTCATGTTTTGTACATTCCTCAGTTTCAACAAACATCTATAAACTCTAACCATCCATCACAACTTGGGATGGCATCAGTCTAATTCTCTTCAACATGTTGCATAGCGTTGTTTTCATGACAGAACATAAGTCTTTAAATAGAAATGATAGATAACGATTAGGGACATTCTTATATTGCATGCAACAACATAGAAATACAAACACAGACTGAAATCATGCAAAGCAAAAACAGAGAATTCTGACCGTTTTCAGTGTTTGTTCATTCCTCAAAACAAATATTATAACTCTGATTATTATTAGACAGAAGCAAATGTTTGTAACAGAACTAAAGCTAATACTCTGGATAAGGCACCAACAAAACAAAATGAACAAATGGTCAAGGCGTATGACTATGTTTCCCAGTACACAGTATACATGTGGCACCTGTGCTTAAAATGAGGTAAATTAGTGCAATAGTGTGATGAAAACATAATCAAAACATTAGGTTTAGCTGAACAGAGAAGACGTGAATAAATTATATCTTAGTGTCAAGAGTCAATAACTGATGGATTAAATGGACGATATTTCATAGGACTCCTTTCAGTTCAGTCAGGTAGTAAAAACAGAGTCTCTTTGCTCTAATCCACTATTTGTCTACAGTAACATCACTGCATCACTACAGCACTGTGTACTGCTTCTGTATACACTTACACCCAGCTAATGAATAAGTCAAAGACGTTGACAGCCTAGTCTGCTTACTGACTTTAGTTGACTACCCAGCTACAAAGGCCCAGACACAAACAAGCTTTTACACGACAACATAATATTTCACGAAACACATTTCAATGAGAGTTGTGCAACAACGGACAAGACGTTCCAAAAACATTTCAGTTTCACTTGTGCCACATATCTATAATTGTCATTTTTTTCAGAGATAAAACTGCACTGTCAAAGGCTTCACGGGCTTTTATTTTGGAAAACCTAAGCTGACAGCTCATCAGTGGTTAAGTTTTCCACTGACTGCAAAGCTTGTTTGTGGTTACTCTTAGGTTGTAGACATGCTGTCTCGGATCAGGTAACATCAATAAGGCGGCCACCGGATGCACAAGCTGCAAAATGCACATCACATGTGTGTGTAATACATACACTCTATGCACAATGCTGCTTAAGAGTAGCTGAGATGAAATTGTTCTCATGCAGTATGTGCATATCTCAAAGCTGTCATACAGGTTAACAACTCTATAAGCCTTTTCTTGTGCAGCTTAAGCTTTCATCTTTTTAATGTTGTTCCTCAACTGCCAGTAAGACCGAACAGTAAAACCAGTCACGGCGGTTAAATATTGAAGTAAACTGGCATTTCAAGACACACTATGATACCTTATGTGCAAATAAATATGTAAACTGTCAGAGGAGTGGATACACCATGCCCTATGAGCTAATAAAGTGCAGCAGAGCCGTCAGGATGAAAACCTGGAATGACTCTAGACATGATGTCTCCATGGGAATGGTCAAAGACAATTTCACAGGCTTCATACTGCTAAGACGGTGGTCCACTGGAGGACAGCCTAGACTGATTCCTCATTAAAGGAATAGGCAAGCATGAGAAACCTGCACTGGAAAACTTCAGACAGCTCTTCAGTGAGGGCTTCAGCTGTTGGGTTTCTCAGGCTGCTGAAAGAGAACACAGAGTTCCTCGCATGTCTGCGTTTCCACGGAGCTGAAATGAGACTCCATGTTCCAGGCCAGGTCTGCTGACAGGAAGTCATCCATGACAGTTTGTGTTTCGTTGCTCGTCAGGAAGAGATTTCCCAGTCCCTCTGCCTGGCTGGTTACAGTCTGTGTCTCTATGCTGGTGAGCAGCCGTGCATGCTCGCCCTGACTGACAGGTGTCTGAGCAGAGAGGCTGCTGGGGAATGGAGGGAGATCAGTCTGTGTTTCTGTGTCTGATGACTCGGTACTCATAGAAAAACTTGAATGTCGCAGGATGCTGCTAAGAGGCATGTGGCTGCCGGCGCTCAGCAGGAAATTGAGGTCAGTCTGAGTTTGCGTATCAAATAGCTCAAGGTCGCTGGCTTGGGTTCGATTTGGTCCTTCACTTTGGTCCAGTTCATCCATCAGAAGGAAGTCTGTCTGGGTTTGAATGTCCAGAGACTCCAGCTGTGTGTCTCCACCCAGTCCTCCCAGCTCGCTCTCTTCAGTCTGTGTCTGGATGTGCACAGCATTAAGAAACTCCTCAAAGTCAAAGTCAATGCCGTTGTGTTGTTCCTGAACGGAGCCCAGCCCTGAGCCACAGCCTGCAGAGGCCTCACTGAGAACCTGGTGACCTGACATGCTGTCAGACAAAATATTTTCTAGATCACTTAATAAGGTCATGGTTTGGGTCTGGTTGTCTGCCATGTTGTTTGAACTGAGCTCACCTGTCTGCACCCCAAAACACAAACCACCTGCTGACTTTGAGTCCTCATATATACTGCTTCCTGCAGCGGTGAGGGTGTCATCTAAGTCCAGAGCTGTCTGTGTGGAGACGCTGAGGGAGTCACTGACAAATAAATCAGAGCACATGATGGGTTGGTCCTGAGCCTTCTCCTCTGGCTGCAGTGAAGCAAAGTGAGTCTGCGTCTGCCTGGTTTTATAGGGAGGCACAGATGACGAGGAGCAAGGAATCTGGCTCATGCACTGACTGTCAGTCTGAGCTCCGATCGTGGACGTGGCTTTGGCCCTGGAGAAGAATGTCTGTGTTTCAACGCTGACTGGCAGGAGGACTTGGGCACTCACACTGATGTCCGTTTGGGAGCAAGATGAAACTGAGGACTCAGTTACAGAGCACAAGCCTAAGCTGTCCCCCATCCCGACTCCTGAGGGTATTTTCGACAAATAGGATCTGTCTGTCTGAATGTTCGTAGATGTGCTTCTTCCTCGCTGTCCTCCAAGGTTACTAGATGAGTCCTCTGAACCTGCAGGGTCCAGACTGACCTGCACCCCTGTACTAACAGGCCCAAGGCTGGAGCGGGAAGTAGGCATGCTGTCCTTAAAACCCAAACTCTTAGCATCAAGTTGAGGCACCACAGCTCCTGTGGCTTGTGGCAGGAGGTGCAGAGTGCTTACTGAGCCTTGGCTGTCTACAGCCAGCACCACAGACCTGAGCGCCCCACCTTCAGTAGAAGGGAGGAGGACCGGCAGGTGGGCAAGCTGCATCACAGGAACACTGACCAGAGCCATCTTGGGCTTTGGCAAGAGCAACTTCTGGAGGTTCTTACGGGGGTTTGAGTTCACAGAGTCCAAAATATGGACGGGTGTATCAGAGGGGAGAGCCGTCTCTGGGGGCTGTTTAGTTGCAGACAGGAGCTGGCAGCTCGACTCGTTCACCTTTTCTGGGCCACTCAACTGTTTCTCCATCTTCCGCTTCTTTACTGGAGGAATTCTGTAAAGGAACATAAAAATTTTCACTTCCAGCTCAATCTGGAGCAGAGTTTCAATGACAGTCCCTCCATGCTGATTGTGTTCATACCTGTGTTCTGTAGGGATCTCGTGACCTGTTCTGTAGATGTGTGACAGCAGTGCAGCTCTGCTAGCATAGGGACAGCCACATGTGCACTGGAAGGTTCTCCCACAGTCCTCTATGTGCCTCTTGAGATCCCACTCTGTGCTGTAACCATTGTTGCATTTAACACACTTGTGTTTCTTCTCTGCATGCATCTTCATGAAGTGCTGAATTTCAAACAGAACAAAAAAAAGAAAATATAACATGCACACAATATTATAACAGCTCAGTTTAAAGGTGTGAAGCTCTTCAATAACAGAAAGAAAATCAACACATAGAAGAAGGGGAGGTTTTTTAAAATACACTTTTACATTTAAATGTATCATTCAGACCATGTAGTGGAAAGAAAAGAGTATTTTCCAGTCATTGATTCTGCAGATGTGGTCACAGTTATGTATGGTGTAAAGCAGGGTCCACACATAAGGACTATTGGGCTGTTTTGTCCCAATTTTGTCCCAAGATTTAGAAAATCCTTGTGTGTGTACCCCCCTTTAGAGGAAAAATGCAAAAACAGACTCTTAACTTAAATGTGTCACAACTAATTTCTAGATTTTTTCTGACTGACTACTAGCAACAGCTTTCCAGCAGGGATTCAAGAACTAAGAGGGTTTTAAAACTTATAAGTAAACTTACAGGGCTTATACCACATAAGGTTAAATGTGAATAAATGTAACAGCATTTCTATTAAATGTTTTATTTAAGCACAATAATACGCATAATAAAAGATGACACTTCACTGGAGGAAAGGCTTACTTGTTTCACCAAGGAGAACTGGGAGAAGGGTCTGTTTGGCCCTCTGGGACACCCCTCAATGGGACAGCAGTACAGCTTCTGACAGCCCTTCATGTCCTTCCTGACTGTAGGATTCACGATACCATCCTGAGGGTGATGAGAGCAGGAAACAGATTTAGAAGATACAACGGAGAAACATTTAGAATATGTGAACCTCCCAGTTTTTGTCCTAGTTGTAGCTCCAATCCAAAGAAACATCCTGACTAAAAGAAATAGCCGTGGTCTTTTAACATTGCCTTGTATTCCAAACTGTGATTAAGATAAAAAAAATAAAGAAAGTTCTGGATGTCCATTAGGCTCTGCAACTTTGAGTTTGATAACACACAAATTTTAAAGTCTGCTTCTTTTTTGCTCCCACAGTGAGCTCCCAGCCCATTAATGACAGGGTTAGCTAGTGACAAGCCAGTGAAAAACAGTGAAAAGCAAAGCCATACAAAAAGCATAATGTATTATACCAGTAGAGCCTCTCATGAGCCAAGGTCACCTCTATCTGCTCTGACACTGAGGACGAACATCCAAAGCTGACAAACACCCTGCACTTTATCAGAAGGCTTCAGCACAAACAGACACTCTGCCAGCAGTGACTGCTCCAGTCTTCAGCTTCACATGCTGGTTGAGGGCTGAGTCATGTCAACACATTATTCATCATTAGTCAGTAGCTTGCTGTAGCTCTGAACAGGAGCAAGTCCAGATTAACCATCACTGCTAAACCAGGGTCAGTCTTTAAGCAGCCTTTGCAGAGGTTATTTAACCACACAATATGTCGTCTCATCTTGCTGAAGTGACATGGATAGAAAAACAGAGACAGCAGAGCCGACACCGTCACACGCCACTCATTACAGAAGCTTCAACGGGGCTGGTTAAATGTGGTGTGTTCACTTATCTCATCAGGGAAGAGCATGGATGTGACTCCCAGGCAGAATACCAATCATTTTTCTGAGAATTACCATCTCAAAAACAACAAGCTCAGTCTCTACCAAACATTTACAATCATCAAAAGCAGAATATAAGGGGAGTGTGAATGCACAACAGAAAACAAAGACACAATGACTGGAATGTTTTTTAGTTTTAGTAGACAAACGGATGTACAGATTTAGATTGCAGCAATATATAGTACTTTAGTAAGGTTATCATTGTTTGCAATAAAGAGCAGTGAAAGACACCTCCTTCTCTCACTCCAGCAGGTTTTTCAGGCTTCAGTGAGAAGTCTTCAATTTCTATCTGATTTTACCTGAAACTGGCACAGAACAACACCTGATCGAGCCTTTACAAGTGTTCTGGCCCATGTGGACTCCTTCTTAGAGCTCATTCAAATTCTAACATTCACCTATTTTACACAAAGAGCTTAGTCTAATGCTGGACAAAAGGCAGCCTTTCCCTGCAAAGAACTTCATTCATGGAGGGAGACTGAACTACAGCCTCTCTCATGAGACCGGTATACTGAGGACTTAGGATCCTGGGTCAGAAGTAAGTTTTCAGTCAGGCTTTACTTTGCTAACTGCTGGACTGAACATTAGACTTACAAACATGAGAACTCTCAGTAGGGGAGGGACAGAGAGTTTCAATCCAGTGATTTGTTGCAACATTGAGCTGGAATTGAAACTGAGGACCACGTTTTGATAAAATAAAAAAACGATTGTTTCTCTGTAGTGCATCTGTCCTAAATTGACAGATCCAGGTACATGAAAGTTGGGATATTCTGATACCGCAGCCAGTCACCAGGGGGAGTAGTTTTTGTGGCAACTTCATTTCAAGCCCAGCAGCCTGTTTATTTTTATACAATCTTTTGTTCGTATTGCCAATGCCATAACACAAAACGTGACTGAAAGAGGCTGTCACTCCAAAGCAGCAAATCTGACTTGAATTCATCGCTCTGGAGGTGCCATTGGCCCAGCAGCTTCAGTGTGTGGCCCTTATACAGAGGATATAGTTGCTGGTTCAGCTCCTGGCTTTCGCTGCATGTCTTGGCCCATTCTCTCCTCCCCATAGATTCAGTCTCTTTCTAAGCTGTTCTGTCAAATAAAGGATAAAGTCCTCCAAAAAAATAAGATGCATGGATAAATTATTCTGGTTTGGGAGAACCAACCAGCATCTCCATGATAGATAATATAAGTTTCTGCACTCTTTTGGAGTCCATGCATATATGTTTTTAAGTCTTTTTATGGTGTGTTATGTCTTCTATGTTTTAAATATTCTGTGTATCTCTGTTCACTTTGAAATTTGTAAAGCACTTTGATTGAAAGCACTATTAAAATAAAGTTGTTCTTAAAATGTGATGTGACAGATGGGTATAGCCATCACCACACTACCCCTTCACTTTAAATTGAGGGCAAATAGGCTGACAGGACATCCCTTTATTTAAGTTTATTATTTCGACCAATTTTTTCTTTAACAATCTGCAATTTCGTTTATCATTCTGTCTTATACGTGCCTTAACTTACTCATGTTCTTTAAAATGTCAGTGCCATGCTGTACATACATTCTGTACTAATAGTTACTCACTGCTGTAAAATGGTTTCATAATAATATCTTAACACACTCATACAAGATGCTGCAGAAATTTCTCAAACTATAAAACCTGCAGAGAGGGTCGGGGGCAGCATCAATCGTCACGTGCGATCCATACCAGCAATTGATGACGCAAGTGGCTACTTACAATGCTGCTAGCTAGCTCGCTGACAACATTCTGATCCGCAGATTCATTCACACAAAAAAAGTACATTTTTACTCAACGTTACAAGAAACAATGTATGTATCAGACTCTGTGTTATCTCAAACGTAGCTGTAATGGATGACTTGCGTTTTTTCAGTTCTATCCCAGTGTTTTCATAGTTAGCAAAGTTAGCACTGAAGCGATATGCTTCCTCTAACTACAGGTACATTTAACAGGTTTTAAAACGTCTACCTTTACTCTGTGCGACTTAACGAGATGCATGTTAAGTGCAGGTGTGTTGGGGAGAATCTTGCCACATCCTTCCACGGTGCAGAGGATGTTCGTCCTCACTCCTTTGGTCAGCTCCGTGATGGTGGGTTTTATAATTTCCCCTGACTGCGACAGAGACTCTTCAGGACTGTCTGAAGTCACGTTATCTCGATTGTTCGCTTTACTCATTGCAGAGGAGGCCATGTTCCTACGCGGACAGTCCATTCTGTGTTTGGCAAAAAGCCCCAGCTGCAGCAGCATTGAATGAAAAGTGACATAACGTCCCTCTGCTTTGCCTGAAAGGCTGCATCGACACCGCCTTCCAGCCAACACAGGGCTGTTTAGAGCAGCGCAACCTACGTCACGTCCGGTGTACCAGTGTACTTCCGTTCACAAAATAATTGGAGAAGAAATTCTAAGCTCCAAAATACACACCTCATGTTTAAAGTAGAGTGCGAAGAAGACTATTTAAACTTTAAAATATTGTCTCTAATAGGCGCATTCAGAATTTTGATTTTAAAGTTTACAAAGTTACACTTAACTGGGACATCTTTTAAATGAAATACTAGACCAGCCATGTCATTAAATGTTTCAAGTCAGCAATTTCCAGCTGAAATCTCAAAATCTAAACCCATCTGTTCCCGCTTAATCCAATTGAAATTATGCATCATCTTAACATCACATTATCACAACTCATTACCCTAGAGCTGCAACAGCACAGAACAAATATAGAAACAGACCTACCCAATTGATGATGCATGTCGTATTTAGATGCCTTTAGCTGAGAGACTTGGCAAGAACAGAACACGAGTTAGGTAAGTACATTTTCAATTAGTGTATAATGGCCTGAATATAAACTTTAGCCTGAAGTTGTGACATAGGCTTCCCCCTTCCAAAAAATCTGTTTGTACCAAGGCCAGAAAAAAATTGCATTCAGTGATCAAGAGCAGTTGTTTGTTTTGCACAAACGAATCGTACCAATGGCAAAAACTTGACAAACAGGGAATTTTGCTTATCACGCATCTCAAGAGCTTTTTGACCCTGAAGACAACGCTCAATAAACCCCTTAAAATAGGAAAAACCATCTGCGATATACCAAATAAACAGGAAAAATAAGTCAAGATGTTAAGAGGAAAGCATTGAAATTATCAGTTGTGGAAGAAAAAAAATGATGAGAACATGAGATGTTTTGCCCTTTTTCAATATACACAGGAGCCTGAAGTTTTGCTTAAAGACTGACCTGCAAAATGTGACCATTTCTTTTAATTTCTTATTTAAATTAATCCTTTCACAAGGACACTAAATACACACTTGATGAGCTAGTCTTCTAAAGTTTTGTTACATCCAGTCTTTCACCCACCAAATGACCACAAATGAATTCTCACATCTCAGGAAGTTAAAATTGTTAATGACTAATATATTTTTTAAGGTTAAGAATTTAAGCATAGAGGTTAAATACAGAAAGTGTTACACATCATGTTTTATTTTTAATTTTATAAATTCTAAAAACATTGTACAACTTCAGCAACAATAAAAACAATAAAAAGAGTTTTATATATCACCAACAAGTGACTTATTTACACCAGGGAATATACAAAGACATCACAAATTAATCCTCCGTCCCACGATCAATGACTCTTCTAAAACCATGGAAACAAGGGATCAATAGTGAAATGATAAAAACAGACCATGGGGGGCAAGTAGTTGTAGTCAGGGCCACATTGTGAGTCCCTTAAATCAGGGATCTGTTTCCAATGAGTCTGCTGTTCTGTTAGTCCATTAAGTTAGAGGTCTGTCAGCCTTTAGTTTTGCGGCCGTCTTGTCTGTGCAGCAGCACCGGGACCATTGTCTGTGATGAAAAAATAATTCTTCCCTTTGAGGGAAATGGATGAGAGCAGAGGTGTAACAGGGGTGGATGCAAGTCCTGAAAGATAGACAAACAGAAAAATAGTTTGAAATTCAAGGCTGCTTTTCATATTATGAAAATGTAAGACATGACTAGTAATTTCCTAAAAAAATCACTGACTGAGTGTTAAAAATATTCATATTTTGCTAACTCTAAGTTACTATGATATATTCATCATGAATAAAGGAAAGGTTTGAGTTGGGATATTCCCCTTGTTTGCACGCCCCCTAGTGGTCATATATATAGAAACAAGTGAAATAACATGAAAATACTAGAAATTCAACTTTTGCTGATTAAATTTTGTTTAACCCAAACAAATCAAGATTTTCTACATGAATAAGCCCTAAAGAACCTCTTAGTACCTGAAGATGCACAGTCCTTGAGTGACTCCAGGAGGTTGGTGCTTGCAAAGTTGACAACACATTTGAAAGGCTCCTCTCGCTCCGTCATATTCTTATTTGTTTGGTCTCTGTACTTTGTCTCAAGCTAAAAACAAAACAAAATATTAACAGAGCATAATTCAGATGACACAGCACAGAGGACTTTACATTTTTGATTTCATGAACTGATATTGTGAAAAAAAATTAGGTATGTCATTTGTTTCTTTGATTTAAGTTTCAACAAGTCCTACTTTTATTAATGCTGTGTCCCAAATCTTGCACTTACATAAAGTGCACTGCGTACACTTTGCATTAACTGGAACAGTGCTTAAAATCTTACAGTGCTGTGTTGTCCCAAATCAAACACTGTGGCTTCACGCTTCCTGGAAACTACGATCTCATTTCACAACCGTTCACAGGTGTTATTCATTGATTACATCCATCGACCACTGTTTGATCTGTTCCCGCCCTGTCCTGTATGTAGCCAATATGGCGAGCGTTGAGTGTGAGAAGTGTCCACCGTTCCACACTCAACTTGATGACCATTTTGAGTACGCCAGTTGAGAAATCAAAGTGCCCTGCGTTTTTCCTCACTGTCAGTATGAGCACACGTGCGTGCTCTGAGTAGAGAGTGTTAGTATAGAAGGACGCGATTTGGGACACAGCATTTTCAAATATTCATTATTCACCTTGTAAACTGCAGATTGTAGCTGAGGTAACGTCCCATCACCAAAGGCCTCACAGGCAAGCTGAAGTCTGTTTGCTGCGTTTCCATCCTGTTCTTTCTTTATCTGAGGGTCTGGAAACAAAATGAAAATAAAAACATAAAATTACAGTGTAGAAGTAATGTGAAACTAACTTTCACTGATATGAAATACACCGTTTTAGCTTACTTGTGCTGGTTTGATTTTTCTCTGCAAGAGGGCTGGGATACTTTGTGGGGAATACCTTAAAAGAAAACATAAAATAATTAAATCCACCCAAGACAGCACAAAGTGCCATCTTTTTTTAATGTGAAAAATCCATCCTTTTCTTGGGGCTTATCAAAAGAAAAAAAATCATAGTGAGTTTTAACAGGTCACAACTTTCCTTTGTATTGCTTCAACTGTAATGACTACAGTATAAAAAAATGCCTATAAAGTACATCTGTTTTTATCCATCTTCTCAAAATGATGAGATAAGTCTGATGAAATCCAATCAGTCAGACTTGTAGGGCAAAATGTATCCTCCGTTAACAGTTAAGTGATCAAACTGTAAAGTCTTTTTGCAGGTGTTTTTGCTCTGCTGCTGCCTTTTGCCACATAACTCTTTCACACTGGGTGTCTTTTTATGGGGCGAAGGGGTGAATTTATGTAAGGCTCACCCTGAAAAACAGCAAAGTAAACAGGGAGAAGTTTGCAGAAGGATTGATGCATCTTTGCAATAACTGAGGGATGGAGTTAATTTAAAGAAAAAGTCTTCTTAATTTTAATTAAATTTTGTAAATGAAGTTTAAGTGTCTGCATGCAGAGAGATCTAATCTTGTTCTATGAACCAAAGGACCTCAGGAGATTAGTAAGGGTTCTTCACTGTTGCTATGCCCACATCGGTTATTTTCATCTACTAGTCAATCAGTCAAACTTTATTTATAAAGTGCTTTTCATACAAAAAGATGTAACAAAGTGCTTTACAGTCCATTAAAAACAATTCCGCATGCCCAACCACCCTTACCCCACACAACCATACAACCCACAGTCAACAGTTTCACCCAAAGACCCCCCACACCCACACCCACACATATAAATGAGGCTGAGTACACTAGTATCTCCCTAAACTGTACCCTGTATTAATTAGTGAATAAAATTCAACACTGATTCAGTATCTGTGCTGAAAATCTTATTTTTTTTTCTTTGACAAGAAGTTTCAGGCAGTATAAAATTAAAGATATTTTTAGTTTCTGCTGTACATCCTGTCAGATCTCAGTGTTTGATGATTCTGAACTTTAAGTAAAAAGGGAAATGATGGAGCACATTAAGACACAGAGCTTTGCCTTTCCTGCTATCATCACAAACAGCTTACCTGTTGGTACTGCCTCATCAGCAGGTCCCTGATGGCAGTGAGTTTACGTCCACTGAGATTAGCATCCTTGATAGCTTGATGTCTGGTGGACAGAACCAAGGCCTGCAAAAAACATCCGTCTTTAGAGAAGAGTGAATAATGTAAAATAAAGGCTAACCGACAACTGTCTAAAAAATTAAAAGGACTATTTCTAGAATTCGTTCCTCACCTGAGTTAACTGGGGCTTGTTCTTTGAAGTCAGGCCCGACACAAAGACGTACGGGGTCTGAAGATAGTGGACGACATAAGTTGGTTTCATGTGGTTGGGCCTGGTGTAGCTGTCTCCCCATGCAATCCGAATCCATACGGCTTCATCTGTGTTCTTCTTTACTGTTAAAGATACCTTTAATGCAAATGCAAACACAGAAAACATCAGATTATGCCTTTATATCATTAGTAAGACTTTGGGAGATGTGTGAGGAGATACATGTGCCGTACATGTCTTACAAGCTCCCTGAGGTGAACCTTAAATTGTTCCTTGAACTGTATGAGGTCTATACAGTGAGCATCATCTGAAAAAAGAGAGAGAAGTCCACATCATAAACATACACAGAGAACACAATGGAAATGGTGCATACTGAAAAACTTGTTGTTTTCCGTGCTGCTTTCCTGGTTTAAGTTACCAAACGTTTCACTGAAAAATGAACCCCAATAACACCATCTGCTGTGGATTCTTATGTTTGATGAAGAAAAAACATCCAGACGTTTGCCTTCATGGTACAAAATGTATTTAGTTTTTTTCCCCTCCACAAACCTTCAGGGTCCATGAGCTGGTAGGCATACCACATTCCCTGGTTGGGATTGTCCATGATGTCTAAGAGATAATGAGAGCAGAGCAACACAAGAAATGTTATAGAACTGTAGGCAAGACATGATTGATGATGTAGTAACAGTATGATTAGTCAGGTTACCTTGTTATAGTTCAAGTTAAAAGGACTGAATGATTTATTTGACTTACAAATCATCTCCAGCTCTGTGATGTGTTTCAACGTGCACCCATTTTCCTGAAAATAAAACAGGTGAGGTTTAAGTATCAGATGACTTCACCTGTCCTAACCATGACACATAAGATTCCAGTAACACAATTTCAGGCAACAACACACAGTCATACATGCAAACTTAGAGTGAGACAAGACTTAACTTTTAAAAACATGAAATTATAACAAAACAGGATTAAGTTCACCTGGATGAAAAACATATCAGGCAGGATGCTACAGCCATATGTGTCCTTTCAAGTCATCAAAAAGTTTCAGATCTATTTATAATTTTCCAAGCATCCAGAGTAGCATATTTAAAAACTTATATTCCAAGATTCTTTCTGACTTTGAAAGAGACGACAAGAGCACTGACCCAAGAATGGCAGTTACTTTACTCCTCTATAAGATGTGAGCTGGAATTCTTAAATAGATTTATAAACAAGTGGTTTTATCTACTGTTCCGTTCCATCTTCCATTTCAACTTTTGGTAAACGTTTGAGTATGAAGAATAAACCCGTTAACTGGTTTACATTACATCACAACAATCTCACCGCACTCAGTTCATCCAACTCAAAAACCTCCAAATCCCAATCATTCCCGGTCACTACTGGTGTTCCCCCCGGTTCAAATCTAGGGCTCCTTCTATTCATTATTAACTAATTTCTCTTCGGTTACATCTTCTGTAAATCTGACAGCAATTTTCACTGCTACATGGATGACACTCGGCTCTATCTCATCTCAAAAACAACCTCCACTCTCTCTCCCACCCACTTGCCTCCAGGAAATAAAACCGTTGTTCTCTGGGCCAAATTCGCCCTTGCAAATGCAAACAGTTTTTCTATTACCCTCAATAACTCCTCATTAAACGAGGTGGCGTAGTGCACAAGAATAAGCCTACTAAAGCTAGCACTTGCTAACCAGCTAGCTTTCTATAAAGTTGGTTGCCCCCGTATCACTCAACTGTTTATATCAAAGAAAGGGTCTGTCATACCTCGCACAGAGCTAACAGGTTCTCTGTTAACATCCATTTAGATTGAGTACAGTCTATAGACTGCTGCTGCTCCGCGGTCAGACGGCCCCACTTCTTCAAAGTTGTTTTGAGTAACAGACTCGGTTTCCGTCTGATGAGCCGTTGAAGAAGTCTTTTCACCGAGTCGTCCATTTATGCTCAAACAGAATAAAATAACACAATTGAGTGCACAATTGGTATGCTTGGTTCTGAGTTATGTAATGCAGCCTTCTTTCAGAAGTTTACTGAAGCAACAACAGTCTGAGACTTAAACAACCCGCCTGAAAAGAGCACACGAATCAACCAATCACATGTTGACCGAAAATCAGGCGCTTTGTCTTGAGCGCCCTCTGCTGTGTTGGAGTTGTAGAGCATCACAATAGACGACATAATTCGAGGTATTGGATGGTCCTCCGGCTTAATAAAAAAAATTACACTTTATATGCAGTTTTGATTTGCCTTAATTTTAAGATTTGAGATGTGGCTATATATTTCCATTCCCACACGCTTTACTTTTAAAATGTTTGAGAATAAAAGAGTTAAAAGCACTGTTGAAACTATGTAAACTACAGACCCAGCCAGCCTACTTTTAAAAAATTATTAATTTAACTATTAATTTAGTTATTTAAATGTGAACCCTTTTCCCAGGTAACTTTCAAAACTTTCTTAACCAAAAAGATATATCTGATTCCGTTTTAAATACATTTTACAGCCTGAAATGATAAACATCCCTAAGCTTTTGCTCAAGAGTTTCAGGGCATCGATTCCAATCTCACAGATTTCTGTTATCTATAAAGAATAAAAAAGTTGTGAAAATATTCCTAATAGTCTTATATAATATAATTAATTTTTGTGAATCAGAAAATACATCTGATATGGGAGTCTGACGTGATTTTTTTAGACGTGTGAAATATTTCATTCTTAAACGTATTTCAAAAACAATTTTATCCCAGTTATCACAAAAAAAACCTCTTTAAATGCAACACGTGATTTTTATCTGTTTCAGAGCACCCTTATTCCTTACTGGGTTTTTTTTTTATATATATATATATATTAATCTTTACTCTGTTACGTAACTCTGGTGATGTGAAGTTGCTGATTCTTCTCTCTTTGCAATCCTCTTTCCTCAGATCAGCATTAAGGATGCTCTGTGACATGGCAGACCCAGAACTACTTCTTATTTTACCGAAGACCAAGTTAAAATCATTTAAGAGCTTTTGGATGAAGAACATGCATGCTCACTCTTCATGTTGTGTTCAAATAAAAGTGTTCTTTCACTTGATGGGACACCACAGTATCAAAGACAAAAAAAAAAGCTTAACGTTGATTTATGTTTTTATAATTCTCTTTACCACAAATCATCTTGTAGCTGAAACCCTGAGACCCTGAGACACCAGATTATACATATTATGATACATTTGCTTAATGTTCACACAGAGTGTTTTTCTTCAGGCTGAACCAAAAAGACTAATGTAGAAGTTTTCTCATATTTTTCAAAATTCTTCTACAATTTTAGAGTAAAATTTACCACCTCTTATCTGACGTTTTGTAGAGAAAGTCATCCCTTTGTTACAAGACTTAATGTAATTCTGTGTTCCACCTCGAGGTTTGGAGGTTTTGGTTTGTACCCTTTTTTATTCTCATTTTTATTTTCCAGGAGTGCACAGTGTTTTACTCAGATAGCTGTCTGTATTTCAGTAAAACCCTCACTCATTACACCAGACAACACCACCTTAAAATCAGAGGAGGGAGATTGTGTTTCGACAAATATTTCAGAGGGAAAAAAATTCCCCAGAAAGTTTTTTTTTTTTCCTTTTTAATTGAAGACAAACTTTTGTTGGACTGAGATAGCTGAGCTTTGATGTGTGGGGGTTTTTTATTCAAACACAAGGAACTAATCCTCCTTTAATATTGAATGGAAAGTTATTTAATTTTTTTTGATAATTTTACAATTTTTATTTAGTAGTTATTCTTTTCCAGTTCTAATTTTTTTTTGTTTTCTTGAGAGAAATTCTTCATTTATTCACTCCTGTCAGCTCTCTGCTGCATCCCCTCCTCATATAGTTTCAGTTTTACCTTTTTGTTCTCAGTAATTGTTAGGTGGTAAATACCCAAAGAAACCTTTATCTAATGGTTTATGTTTTATAGGTCTTTAAAACTGCTGAACTCATTTAATGTTTTGACATTTGAAAGACTTCTATGAAATTGTTATTTATGATCCCTGAATATGTTGTTGGCTTTAGCTGGTCTTTGCATTTAGTGTTTATTTCTATACAAAGAAGATAAGTATGGTAAACCTTTCATCTGTGTAATAAAAACATTTTAGCTGGCTGACATGAACCTTTAGCCTGACGCTCTTCTGGGTTTTAATGTAAACTCCAGAGCATTTAGCATGGTTGTAGACGCTTGTTTCATGATGTGTGGACCTCACAACAAAACAAAAATAACTTGTGACATGACTCTTCAAACACATCTTGACAAAGTACTTAACTAAAGTACAATGATGTTACAGCTATCTTTTCACTGCAACACATTTAATTACTTTATTCCAGGAAAACATATTTATAAGAATCATCAAAGTCCTCCAGTCCAATGAGTCTGCTGGGAATCATGGCAGGCTTGCTGGCCTTGTAGGCAGTCCATCGAGCATAGCTCTCCTCAATCTTTTTCTCCCCCTCCTAATCCTTTTCTGTTTTTGGTCCTGGTTTTTGTCCATCCAGAACCGGACCTTCCTTGTGCCAGTCATCCACTGATTTGGCTCGTCAGATTTGGATGTTTGCGCCTTCTGACAAAGGATGACAAAGGAAGAAAAAATGTTAAAGTCTAAAACACAACAAATATTTATCTGGGGCCTTCAGACAATAACAGACACAGATAGCAACAACGTATCAGCACTTTTAACAAAACTATCCCAGGCTCAGTTGATGTGCACAAAGGATTTTGTATCTATATGTTGTTAGCATTAAAACTTGAGCATTCAACAGGTGCATTTTTTTTTTTTTTTTGAAAATTGGATCCAATATTAATACAAACTTCCAGACTTTGGGGCCTCCTGCACAGCAAAGGGGTGGTAGGTGGAAGTAAGTGGGTCAGGCTTCCCTCTGACAGCCACGTTGTCTTTTTCAGCTTCAACTTCCCAATTATTAACAGGATTTTTCTTTCTGTCTTGATGCTCCACAGTCTTCAGGTTAGAGGTCAGAAGATCACTGGCTCCCACCCTCAGCAGGGTGCAGGGTCCGGCCTGTCTCTCCTGCTTCTCCTCTTTTTGAGAGCTGGTTGTGTAGCTGGGTCTTTTGTCAGGCTCCTTCTCCACCTGCATCACTTTTTTCCTGCAAAGCCTCCCCTGCTTCAGCTGCTCTTCTTCTGCTTTTTGCAGGGCCATCAGTTCATCAGCCTTTCTCTTCTCCTCTGCTCTCTGTTTGGCCTCGTGCAGCCTCCTCTCCTCCAAATACATTTCTTGTTGTTTTCTCAGCCTCTCCTCCAGATGTGCTCTCTCTGCTCTTTCCTTCCTAACCTTCTCCTTTTCACACTCTCTGCGCTCCATCTCCATAGGTCTCAGCTTCTCATAAATCCTCCTCCTGACCTCCATCTTCCTCTCCCCAGGAGTCAGTTTCATGAGGCTCTTAGCACACTCCATTTCGGCAGTGAGGGAACTGTTTTGGTCTGAATTCATCGTTGCGGGATGTCCTGGTGGCAGTTTGTAAACTGTAACTGTGTATTGTGAAATAACTTGCGTCTTGTGGCTCTCTGAGATGTGATCTCTTCAGTTAGTTGGTGTGAAAATGTGTGTTTTAAACTCAAACTGTACTTCACCACAACAGAAAATGTTGTCATGGTTACAAATGTCCGACAGGACAGTTGGCAGTCCCAGAAAACTAGCATGAATTTGAATGTAGCATCTTCTCAGTTTCTCAATTTCTCCCACTTTGGAGCTCCTCCAAAACGACTCCCCTGCTCACACGCACAAGCAGCACTGATTCGCAATTGTATGATATGATTCAAAACCACAGACTCAAAACTGGTCCTCAGCACATCGTTTTTGTTTGCACTGTATACCAGTAATCGGGGTAGCCACCTTTTTCTTCAGAAGCCTATGGGCATTGACTTCTGGTTGCTGTCCCCTACGAGCTAGCTCAAAACAACTCTCATGAAATCATTACTGCTAAACAGGGCTCAGTGTAAACTTGGTTTGGTTTTCCCAGGTTTACTCCTGCTGTAAATGGTGGATATTTTTTGCTCTATTTTAAGAGCACATAATGCACTGATTACCATCGGGACATACAAATCATTTTAACCAGTATAACGAAAAGTGTCTCTCAATCTGATTACTAACACTACCTTTAATAAAGAGTGTCCTCGCTGATTATTAAAGCTTCGTATACATTTTGATACATGTTTTCAGTCCTGATGGCAAGAAGGCTTCATAGGTAAAATACTGGTCTATCTTTATTGAATCCCTTTACTCTCCAGTGAAACATCTCACCTACTGTTGAATAGATCTTCACAAACCTTCTTACAGATGTTTTAGTTCCCAAGAAGATGAAGCCTCACCATTGCAAGACATGTTTTATTTGCTTTCTGGGGGCCAAATGCAGCCATTTTAAACTTCAACCCCCCACCGTTTAATCATTTATTTAAAAATAAATAAATAAATAAATAAATAAATTTGGACATAAAAAATACCAAAACTTATCACAAATGTTTTTTAATATAAGATATAGCTAAACTGTGAAAAGAAAAGGAAAGTGAATCCACACAAAATGAACAACTTAATACTTTTTGCACCTTATGCTGCTGATACCAGCAGCAGACGAGCAGACAAAAAAAACAAAAAAAACAAAAAAAAAAAAAAAAAACTTGGGGAATACAGGAATTACTTTCATATGGCATCCTCTCCTCCAGTTACTTCAACAATTTTTTTTTATACAACAGGTTAAACTGACGCCTTCTAGTGGACAACATTGAGCACTGCAAATCAGAAGGCTCCTCATAGCCACTTATAATATTAATAAGATTTAAATCCATTAACCCAAAAAGCACATCTTTATCAAATGACATGCCATGAGGATGATTGTTCTTGAAAATATATAAGAATAAAATGACCATGAGGTAAAAGGTCAATTAACTGAACCAACAAGACAAGCCAGCATTGCAGTAAGTTTATTTGTCAATCATACACAGAGAAATGCAATGTTCATGACTATTAGCAAAAGAGAGACTTGGAAATATATTTTATGAAGGAACATCTGTATCAGTGTGTCATGTAGATTAACATAAAAAAAAATATTCAGAAAGTCAAGACGACATCGTACACAAGTCTTTAGTGAGACAATGACTTGTAAGCAGGACTATGCAGTTAAATCCAAGGCAGGCAAGTTTATTTAAAATTTTGTAAAATTTAAAAATATATACCTTCATCTAATGGACTTTTTAGTACAATTGTCAATGCAATGATAGTCAAACAATTGCAGAACTCAAATAAAGACTGATTATATAAGCTGCTGATGGTTTAAATTTTTTGAGAAATATATTCACATATAACTGCATTTTAAAATCTTCACTGTTTCATAAATGCTAAAAATTAAATCCTTTTAATTATTTTAAATTCATCCTCTGCCGTCTCTGGGGTGTCCGTGATCTCCTCTGCTGCCTCCACCTCTGCTGCACACTCATCAAATGTAGAATCAAGTATTTATGGATTTATATTTTATCCCAAGATTTCTGCAGCTTAGTGATAAAGTCGTCATCTCTCATTTACAAGATCAATGATTTGATTCCAGCTTCCCCAATGTCATGCTAAAGTGTCCTTGACCTAGACACTAAACCTCAGATAGCTCCTGTTGTTTTGTCAGTGGTGTGTTGATGGGTATGAAAGAACTGATGATTCCAACCCTAGAACTCTCCCTACCATCAGTGTATGAATGTGGCGTGTATGGGTGAAAGAGACTAGCAGTGTAAAGCCCCTTGAGTGGCCAGAATGACTAGAAACGTGCTATAGAAATACTGGTGCTGTTTTTTTTTATTATGGTGTATGTTCTCTTATATTATTTATGTTGTAAAAAAATATTTCATTTTAAAAATAACTAGTTTATGTCAATCGTTACTACTTTTTCACTTTATTACTAGAAGTTTTTTTTTTTTTTCTTTTGTATCGATATACCAGTTTTCATTCATTTTTTTTAAATGAATATCATGATTAGTGAATCGGTTGGCAGCAGATAGAGATTCCCTCGAGTAACAAATTGGTTCTGGCACGACACCGCCTCTGTATCATCTTGCCAAGTTAAACGATTCAATAACAAAACCGGAAATGTATTGCAATGAATCCTCTTGCCTTGTCTGTAAGCTTCCGCTATTTAAGTCCCGCCTTTTCTCAAAGAAACGCACATTATTGGGTGACTGCTGAAGACCCAGAAAGCCGATTCGCCGTTGACTGCTGCCAGTCAATGTGTTACTGGCAAACAGTTACGCAAAGCCTCAAGTGCTTTCCACAGAACAGCATGTCCTACAACTCTGGCTGCTTTTGAGGGTTAAAAGTACTGTAGCACACTATTGTCATATTTATCGTTACATTCAAAAACGGTGTTGTTACTGCGGGAGACAGGCTGCACATCCAGTGGTTCTTTGGGGATCTGAAGGATTCATGCTGTTTAACAAACAGATACCAATGACAGAGGCCTGATTAGCATTTAGCTGACATTGGACCGAGGTTTGCCGGGAAACGTCACATCACTCCTCCACTGGTAAGGAAATCACCGTTATATTAAGTATAACTGACTGTCCACGGTTTTAGAAAATAACTTTAAGTCAACCTTTTTAGTCTCTGGAGCCCGCTTGGCTCCAATCTTTCAGTCTAAAGTGCTCAACCCATTGACTGTGTCTGTTAGAGTGGTTATGTTCCCTGATAGAGTCCTTGAGTGAATCTGTTCCTGTTTATAGATATTCAGAGTACTGTGTGATCGTGCAAAATGTTTACTAAACCACGAAACTGCATTATCATGGTGTTTTTTGTATTTGTGTTTCCCTTTCTCTCTTTCTGTAGGTAAGTGTCCACAGGAAAAACAAGTCCTATCATCAAAATGACAGCTCAGGAAGGAGAGGGATGGGGAGGCATTAGTATCCTTTAGAAGACATGTCCGTGGCACTGTTGCTGTATTTCTGAGGCCACAAAGTAGATTTAAGCCGCGCTGAAACTAGTTATGGATGATGAACAAGGGGAGTAAAATCATCAGGCTAAAGTTTTTTAAGTCACTTAGCAAACAAAGGCTCCATCATTCATATGACCTGACCTTTGGGATATGAAACCTGCATATTTTATTCTTATTTAAAATAGCTATCTTTGGCTCTAAATAATGCATTAAATACATGCATGAATAGCATAAACAACCGTAAGTTGGAGCCTTAGTACTCATTGCTACTTGCAGCAATAACTGTAAACTCAGTGCTCCTCAGTCTGTGCTCCTCTTGTTTGTGATTTTTCAGTCTTGCTGCAGTGGTACAGTAAGCCCTTAACTCAGCATGCACCCTGACCTGTCGCCTCACCTGCACACCGAGGAGTGTAATGTACTCATAACTCAGCTGAGACAGTGCCATGCAGATGTAAGTCACTTTCTGATTTTTTTTGCTAAATACATCCAATGTTTAGAAACGTTGTAACTTTTCATTCATGTTACCTGCAGCATAATGTCCTGAAGTTCTTTGGCACTTGTAATGACGTGGACCGGGCTATGCGTGAGTGCCTGAAGAAAGAGGTCATTATGCCAAAGAAGACATATTAAATGCTTAAACCACTACTGGATGGTTTATTATTTAATCTTGATCCATGTTTTCTTTCTCTCACTTTTGCAATAGAGACTGGAAAAGCGAGAGCGCAGTAAACAGCACGCACAGGAAATGAAAAAGAAGCTAAAAGAAGGACACAAGGAGCAACTCTGAAAGGACAGTTGACTACCATGTTGCCACTAGCACTCCTAGTAAAGTGCGAAGATGGTGGGACATTGTTTGAAGCATCACTGTGTTTCATATGTCTTCTTCTGCTGTTTTGTTATGAGGACAGAGGAAGGGTTGTAACCCCACAAGTGAAAGGGCCTATTATTCTTAAATTATATTATTTCCATTATTTTCAAGACTATATTTGACAGGAACATGACTTAACATGTTACTGTTTGGTTCATTCACTGGTATTGAGTTGGTTGTGATGCATAATATACTCAAACTGTTACTGAGGTTGTTTTCACACCTGTAGCTCACTGGCTTTGTTCCAGTTAACATGAAAAAAAAGTTTTGTTGCTTTTTTTCCCCTTGGTTGTTTTTTGTTTTTTTTTTTGTTGACACTGCAGTCTTGCAAAGCAGCCAAAGCACACCTCATCTGTTGATGATGTTGGGCTACCTACCTGTTGGGCTAGATGCTTAAACCAGTTGTGGGTTGAATTGGAGCACTGATACCTCAGCTGGTGATCTTTGCTTGCTTGTTTAGGTCCAATCTAGAAATTGCTGTGTTCATAAATGTCCAATGGGTCTGATCCAAGGGTTTTATTTGGAGTGTCTCAGGACGATTCAGGTGTGAAAACCTCCTTAATGTACTTTGTCTAAATCCCCACTAACACATATGATTTAATATGCATCGACAGAAACTGTAAGTGTAACCTAAATATTTTAGCTCAACATAAAAACATCCTTTCATTGGATTAAAAAACAGTTTATCATAACCCTCCCACTAGCAGAGCATTACAGCTCCGTCAGAGAGACAAGTGTGGCTGATGGCTGAGCCCTTTTATCAAACCATTATTTTATTCAGTAGGACTCCTCAGGAATATCTGGTACCTGAATTATTAATGATTCAGGCAGGGAGAGTCCATTTCAGGGATGCATGAACAGAAAACAAAACAAAACAAAACAAAAAAAAAAACATTTGAAGCCTGACCAGTGGAAAAGAAACTCTGTGAATGTGCTCATTCTTGTTTGAAAGTTTATGTGAATGGGGAATCATATTGATTCGATGAGTTCTTTGAAATAAAGTTGTATTTTGTTGTTATAAGAATCAAGTCTTTGTGAATTGTATATTGAAAAGATATTATTTTAAAAACTACATGCAGGATGAACTGAACACTAGAAAATGTTCAGTCTTCACAGGAAAAGTATGTTTTAGATTAGAATAAGGCATATCTGTACTTTCTGATGCTACTTTAATCCTTTTGCTTGTTGTGGCATCAAATATGCACTGTGTTGAGGTCCTGTATGATATCAGCTCAGGGGCCTCTAGTTAATAATTTAGTTCTTCTTGGCTGTATGCAGCAACTGGAGCTGGTGAAGGTGTCATCATATGGCCTTAACAGGGTGCTTCTTTCACATGTTAACTCATGGTCATGTAACCTCCTCTCTTTGTTTAACAGTGAGCTCTAGTTGACCTTCCAGATCTTTCATTGGCTGATACCTGGCTCTAAGTCACTGGCTTATTGTCCATGAAGCTGAAAGTTCACAATAGGGTCAGAAAATGACACCTGAGCCTCCTTTTGTTGAGTGAATACCATGAAATGTGGGCTCAGAACCAGCAGTAGCTAAGCCTTTGAGCTCTTTACCATCAGGTGGGTTACCGTCACTCTCTCTCTTGATTTTTCTTTGGTTAATTACATCAGTGAACGCCACTCATACCATCTCTCAACACAGAAAATGTGAAGTATCTTTGCAGCAACAGGGCTTGAAGTGAGTAGCACTGGCCACTGCTTATTTCTGGCATAAATGAAAACCTATAATAATGCTGCCAGAACATGAACTTCTAACTGAGCCTGAACACATTTCGACTGAGGGATGTCAGTGAATCGTTGGTACCAAATCAAAGTTCTGTAAAGATAACATTTTCTGACAATCAATAAATAGATCATTTTTGACAGAATAAGTGAGATGTTAACCACAAAACACAGAGTGGAAGTACTGTTTGTTTATTGGTGCAGCTTTCTCTGCCCATCACAATGTATGGAGCCACATCTGACAGATATTTTACTGTAAGGCACCCCAAGGTATGCTTGGAGACAATGTAGGGGGAACATAAATGAAAGAATATTCATACAAGGGATGATAGATGATACATTTTTTTTCTGAAAGACCTTTTCTTTAAGATTATTGAAAATAAATAATAGAACAAATATGGAATTTGTCACAATTTTGTGTCTTTAAAGCAGTTTTAAACATGTGGATCTTGATGAAAAGATTATCTAAAACATTTTTATTATAGGTAAAAATAAAAGTCTCCAGGGCTACACTTAAAAGGATGCATAATATTTGACCATGTACAATAAATTAATGAATAAATACACAGATTTGTTGTCAATAATCAGTGGTCTGCATTCAGTGGTGCTGTACAGTAGCCACATCACACAGGTAGTTCCCAATGCTCATAGATGAGAGGTGTGGAAATTAACTATTAAACCGACTATTATTGTCCGGCTGATGAGGGATATTGCCATTAAAGTGAATGCAGGATACTTTTTCATTCAAAATGAAGAGAAAAAGCAGGTGCACTGCAACACAGCTTCAAAAGTTATATTTCTCATCAGCTGAAAACAAATGGTGCCTTTGTCCTGGTTAATGTAAGTTGAAAGAAGCTTAATCAAACCATTAATCATCGCCTGCAATCAAACTGCTGGGGCTAATTACAAAACGGATAACCTTAAAATGGTTCAACAACCACACAGAGCGTCAAGTCTCACATGGCTGAAGAGGAAAATTCTGAATTATAATAAATTGATGATCACTTCATACTTTGATAGCCCCCCCCCAAAAAAATATCACAACATCACACTTTAGATTATCTGACATGCTCTGATAATTTAACACAGAATCTTAATTTAAAAATGTCAACCAGAAATTAAATATTCAAGTGAATAAGGGTTTCTATTTTGGGTATTAGAGGAATTAATTATTTGTTCCTTTCCATCAGATTTCAGCATAGATTAATTTGAATATCTGGTTTTAAGAGTCAGCTGCTTCTAGAGCAAAAGAACCCACATGGCACTGCACATCCAAACAGTTATCTCAAATAAATACAAAAATAAACTGCACAATTTCTAACAATACTTACAATGTTGGTACAAAACATACCCCCCAATACAAGGTATCCAGACAGGCCACACATTTATATGTACAGTATATTACATGCAAGCTGTTACACCAAACAGTCTACTTTATCCATATATTATTCTGTACTGTACAACGTGTACGAATGCAAAACACATCTTAAGAAACAATTCTCTTTTTTTTGTTTGTTTTTTTGGTAAACCAAAATAGATGCCTGTATATAATCTACACATCGCAATAAAAATATGTCTTCAAATCTTAAATCATCACATGCAGTTAAGGACAAAGTTGACTCCAGCTACATGACTGTCGCATTTCCACAATATAGATCACTTTACAGTTTCTGTAGTCACGATCAACTAGACTGAAAAAAAATAGGCGTTTCACACAAGTATGACTGCACATACGACTGGAAGCCATTTTTTACATATAAACCCACACAGCACAGTTTGTAAGGCTACTATATGTAGCTAATCCTTCCATGTCATCTGTGCTGCCAGTTTATTCAGTCCTTTGCAGTCATAATACCACTCGATTCAAAACAGACACATCTTTATATGAAGGGCTAGCATGTGCACCAGACTTCCAGTGTTTATCATCTACATTTATTTTTCAGAAAGAAACTAAGTGCATTCAGATCAGATTTTCTAAGCTCAGTGAGAAATTATTTGTATAAATATGAGTTAAACTTGTAGTTGCGTGTAACGTTAATGCTGTGTCCCAAATTGCGTACTTCTGCACTTCGTTTGTTCGCACTGACAGTATGGAAAAGTGCAGTGCACTTTGAGTTCTCAGCTGGTGCACTCAAAACATTCATCAAGTTAAGTGTGGAACGGTGGACACTTCTCACACTCAGTGGTCACCATATTGGCTACGTAGAGGACGGGGCAGGAACAGATCAAATGATTAATGTAATCAATGAATAAGAGATGAACACCTGTGAATGGTTGTGAAATGCGAACGTGGTTTCCAGTAAAAGTGAAGCCGCAGTGTTTGATTTAGGACAACACTACACTGCAAGATTTTATGCACTGTTCTAGTAAATGCAAAGTGTACAAAGTGCACTTCATGTAGGAGCACTTACAAAAGTATGCCATTTGGGACACAGCATAAGTTTAGACAGATAGATGTTGACAGTTTGGGGATGATAATAAAAGTATCTATGCACCAGACGGGCTCATTAGTAGCCTTCCAGAGCATTAATCTTCATTTCATGGACCAGAAGCAAGTTGACGGTGATTATAATTACGATAGCAAAGTTACTGGAAAACAAGCCGTCTGCTCAGTCTGGTGGAGACTTTTACAGTCGGAAAAATGAATCAAATTTCTTCCGATTATCTGGAGGTTAAATGTATTTTCCTGGAAATAATAATATCACATGGGTGTGTCAGTGTAAGAGTTTTTGGGTAGAGGAAGGAATGTGCATGAACAGAGCAGGACACTGTCTCATGCAAACTTTGGATTAAACTTCAACTTCAAACAATAAGCAACCAAAGACAGCCCTGAAAAATGCATCTTATATACAGAATGAACCTCTTCTATACACTGCTAAATAAATATATATATATATTAACATATTATTGTTAATTTATCATGTGCAATCAGACATACAATGATTTCATAGATCTTGATGATTTCACTGACATATTAGTATCTCACACATTAGCACTCTGTACCTCCCTGAATAGCCTCTCTCAGTGACCATTTAAGCAATGCACACTTGGCCCTTTGCTCTTCGTCCCCTGGAAAATAAATGATCAGACAGTAACGGGTTCAACAAAAACTGCACTAAAGATGATTTGGTGGTAGACATTTAAGAGAACCCTCTCTGCTGATGGATGGATTGAAGACTGCATTCGCAATTTTCTCCTTCAGTTAAAGATCACAGCATATTCATCCTGGACATTCTTCTGTGGATAAACTCTGACCCTCAATCTCTGAGCACGATGATTACTTCTCATACGTCTTGTTGTGCAGGTAGCTGAAGAGGGTCTCTAGTCCTTTGGTTGAGCACCACAGCTGCTTCAACATCTGACACTCTTTCTCATTGACTTCCTCCAGCACTGACATGATGATACTTCTCACCAGGCATTTGGATTCTTCCAAAACCTGTGAGGCACAAACAAATGGTAGAGACTTATTTGGACATGAAGGACACATCGTACTGGGTGGTGTGGTTACAATTTAGAGACGAGTTACTGATTCTCACCAGCTGAACTAGAGCTGTGAATGAGAGAGATGTGAAAGGGATCAGACGCAGTGTTCAGCTGTTTATACCTGCAGTAAATTGAGAGGCTCTCTCTGCTGACAGATATGTTTAATAATTACTCCTCCAGATTAGCCGATTGAAGCTGTGGCCAAGTAACATTCTGTGCTTCATCACTACAGTCTGCTTTAGACAAACAGCAGACCCTTTTGTAACCCATAGGAAATACAGGGCTATGAAACATTTCATTTACAGCTGTAGTGACATACTTCTACCAGGAGGGGGTGCATTACATATCCATCCATCCATCTATCCATCCATCCATCCATCTTTCATCTTTGCCAAAAATTAAGAGGAGTTCCTGCCCTCAGTGTTGTCTCCAGGAGAACTTACCACTGCGCTGCACGATGCCATTTCCTTCACACGCAGCATTACTTCCTGGTTAAAAGTGGTTGGCCAGAAGACCTGTGACACCAGGCCTCTACTACATGCTTCCTGTGCTGTGAGTTTCCTCCCACAGAACAGCATCTCATTGGCCTGCCAATCAGCACAAAAAATAAGGGTAAGATAACAAATATGACTGATGCTATCTAAATGTTTTATCTGAGTTAACAAGCAGAAATAAGGTAATTCAGGTGGAGGAATCAAATGAGGTCAAGTGAAATCAGTCTTAATATCTGGGACACACCAAAGCTACACCCAGGATCTGGGGGAAGGTGTAAGAGGAGCATCCAGAGGGGGTGAGGTGGAGGGCTGCACATGGAGTCTGGAACCAGGCTCTCTCACTGGCCCACACCACGTCACACAGCGGCAGGATAGAGGCCCCTAAGCCCAGTGCAGGTCCGTTTATGGCCACCACGATGGGTTTCTTGAAGTGGATAAATGCCAACACAAAATCCCTGAAGGGGTCACAGAACAATTAGTCCCAACTCAGTCGGCTCTGGAGGCAAGTGATGAAAGAATCCCTGTTTTAAGTAGACAGATTTTTCATTACCGAACAGCATCTGCGATGCGGCTGCTCTCTTTCCTGCGGTCAGTGGACAGACGTCCAATCAGGTACGATGGCTCCAGGCCGCTGCAGAAAACAGTCCCCACGGAGCTCAGCAACAATAATTTGCTATCATCAGCAGCGGCATTACCAAGAGCTCGACACACTTCCTTCATGATCTGAAGATGAAGGAGAGGAGGAAATGTGTGTTACTTCCTCATCTGACACCTGTGAACAGACTGACATGCTGAGTGATTTTTTTTTTTCACAGGCAGGCACAAAATATGACACATACTGAATGAAACAATACTGACAACCTATGGAAAAGTGAAAGGACAATACTGTCATTCTTAAAGTGTAATGTGGCAACATGTGTCCAACATATAAACCATTGAGGTGCCACAGATTTCTCTCTATCCTATGTTTACCGTCAATATCACACATCTTTTTCAGTGCTTTAATCATCAAAACTAAGAAAACAAGAAATGTTTAAGAAAAACACTAAAACATATGTTTAGCTGGAGTGCAATAGAGCAGCAGCTACATACAAAATTTGTACATAAGTAATTATTCTATCTTCTTTTTCTTAAATTAAGAACTCATTTGCTGAAGAATCTGGTACATGGATAGAAGCTGTCCTTGACACGTGTCATCTCCTTAACGCTGAGTATTGGTGGTATTTTAAGATTGGATATTGTTCCTTGATTTAACTGCTTTAATTATGTCACAATGTGGAACAAATCGTACAAATATTCTTGTCAACCTCGTAACATAACTATATAAAAACAACAACAACAGACTATGAATATTATGCTGACATGAAATGATCGTGGGTGGCCTGCTTCCTGAGCAGCCTCCCTGCCAGCTGTAACCAACTTGACTAAGAGCTGACAAAAGCTACCCAGATACAGAGTAGTTACATCACCGAATAACAAATCTTCTAGAAAAATCTAGATGTTAAATATATAGCAAAAGGCACATTTGATAACAAAAGAAGTGGTAAAAAATATAATTAATAAATAAAAATGTCCTTTGACTCTCACAAGTTTTAGGCCTCTCTTTTCTGTGGTGGATAAGGGTATGAGCCTGTGGTGTCCCAATCTGATAAGAAGTCACCAGAAACCCAACACCCACATCAGTGTCTGCAGCCTATCTGCACGCTTTCATGCTGCTTTTAATCAGATTATCACCCTTGACCCATATTAGCCATTCAACCTCAAAGAGAACTTAATTCTCTCTGTTTCCTCAAGCACATGATCTGTCCCCTGTTTTTACTGGCTCTCTCTCTCTCTCTCTCTCTCTCCCTCTTTGTGTGTGCGTGTGTGTATGCGATGACAATGACGTTATTCTAGCAAGTTGAATTAAAATCCTGCTCAGAAACAAGAAGCAGAGATGGGCAGATGCTGGTTCCAGTCTGTGAGACACGAAGGAGGAGGAGAGGACAGCAGTCAAAGTGACATTCATGAGCAGTGAGCAGAGGCCTTAAGGACATCTGTAGACAAACACAGGTGGTATCCACAACAAAGAGATGGGCAACAGTAAGCATCAGCTCCCTTGAAATAAAAACAGTGCCTGCAGGGTGTGTGGAAGTCAATCAGTCATATGTTTTTGAGCCTTTTTTAGAATTCAGCAGGTCTGACAGGCTGTTTTCAGTGCACTCCAGTTTCCACATGCTGTATGAAGTTGTGAGCGAGACATCATTTATTTATTTTTTATTTTGCATTTTCCTGTAGGGCATTGCTTTTTTGATTTCTGAGAGCAGAAATAGTTTTTCTTTTTCAGGGGCTGCATTCAACAACCATCCTTCACTCACTCATTCACTACTCTGAAGAACAGGCTAGTTTACTGAGGGGGGCTCTGGGTGGGATCATCCCTAACAAAGGGATAGTCACGGTGTGAATCTGAAAAATGGAAACACACTGAATTTGGAGATATTCTAATGATTTACACCTGCTTTTCTTTTTATTAACCTAACAGGCCTTTTTCCATAAATACTGTACGGTTCAAATATAATACGATGGGATGCAATAGTATACAATATGATACAGTATGATGCAAAACAATGTGTCATTAAACAATACAGTAGGATTTGATATGATACAATAAGATTCGATGCAATACAACATAATAAGATATGAGAGGATAGAATATAATACAAAGATATGATATGACCTTACAAGATGCAATAAAATACTATTAGATGTAATAGATGATTCTATATGATATGATGAAGTTTAATATCTAAAACCATACAAAACAATATGATGAGGTGAAGATTATAATATGATATGATAGGATGAGACAGGATACCACATGATGTCATTTTATACATATGATTTAATATATTAAGATACCATAGGATAGGTGGGATGCAAGCGATGAAATGTGATTTAATGGTATATTATTGAATCATGAAACAACACCAGATACAGTGATTCATTTTGATACACTTCATTATGCAGCTATGGTGAATTTTCCCTGACCCAAAGTGCTGCACACACTATATCGTGTCAACAGAAATACAATAAAAAATGACCAGCATGTTATCAGAGAAACATATACCTTAGGAGGTCAGTTTCTTCTTCATAACTTTTTGGACTAGCCTCTGCTGAACAGGACAGCTGAACAGAAACAAGACATGTGGGGATGACATGCACCAACTATTCACATGTCAGGGGTTGAACCAGCAACCAGTGCACGAAGTGGTCAGTACAAAGAAAGAAGTGGCATTGGTTTATACTGAAGTTTGTTAAGCTGTGGTGTCAGGGCCTCCTTGAACCTGTTGTCACACTGTCATGGCTTCCAGGGACTCCTGATGGACATTTTAACTGTTGACATTATAAGTGGAACCTTCAGTTTTTCTGACATGAAAAGTCAACATATAAGTAAAAACACCCAAACTCATGTCCACTCTTTTTCAGTTTCTTGTGTGGGTGAGAGTGAGCGTGTTGCTCTGGGTGAAATGCCCTACCAACCATTTGCTGTGAGATCGATGATCATGATTGTTGAAGCACTAAATCAACCACACCAATCACAGCGACAAAATCACAAACTGAACTCTTCAAGAGGGTCAGCTCCACAGTTGAGCCAGTTTGGGTTGAGTTGTGCCTCTGATATTGATTGTCTGTGCTTCGGTTTGAACAGTGAAGTTTTAGAGAATAAAAACTGTTTTTTTTTTTTATTCCTACACTTTGTAACAGAAGCTGAGGCACTACTAGAGTGCCTGAAACCTGAAACCTGACCAGGGTTAGTTTTAATTTGGCAAACATCATTTCATTTGGTATTTAATCGGTGGTTACAGAATGTTCAAGGGTTGGGGGTGTTGCATTTGTTTTTTGTTTGGCTTGAGAGGTGAGAAAGTAGGACTTTACTTAATTTCATATACCAATGGTTTCTGGAAGTGATTTTGAGCCTCATGCACTGATTTCCACTACAGAGTCATGTCTGTTTTTAACTTGCTGTCACCTGAGGGCCCAAAGACTGGGGCCACCCAGTCATTGTTTTTAGCCTTGTCCTTTTTGTATTTTGTCTAAATCTGTAATGATGCTATGTGCTGCAGATGATGAAATATCCCAGCTCCTTTTCAAACTTACGCAGACAGATATTTCTAAAACTGTTAAACTATACACTTGAATCTTATACAGAA
The DNA here is from genome assembly GCA_030710495.1 of Labroides dimidiatus. Classification (NCBI taxonomy): domain Eukaryota; kingdom Metazoa; phylum Chordata; class Actinopteri; order Labriformes; family Labridae; genus Labroides; species Labroides dimidiatus. The sequence continues at coordinate 22,893,671 of CM061144.1, read as the reverse complement.
ATAGCTGAAATACACCGGCTGCGTCTGCGTTGCAGCTCCGCTCCGTCACAGCGCCAGATCAGAAAGGTTTCCATTCAAGTCAGTGTGTCAACTTACACTGGATTCATTCCGTTGTGGTTCAGCTGCGTGGCTGATCCAGCAGGTCTCCGCTAATCCACAGCCATCCTATTTTTGCCGGATGCTGGAGCTGTGACGCGCCAATTCAGAGTAGAGAAGATCGAGCGGGACAGGAAGTAGTGCATGGAAACTAACTTAAAAGAGCCTGAGATTTTTCCTTAAACAGTCAAATGTTTCAACTTCAACATATGGATATATTTTACTTTTCGCTTTTATTTATTTTTTATTTTTTTCTTTAAAGAGAAGGTATTATGATTCCCTATATTTAAACATGGATATAAAGTAACAACGCTACATATCCAAACTAAATGAGTGCAAATTTTCAGACAGCTACAGATCTATAAATTGTATAAATCTGCCCGCCTCCTATGCGTACATTTTGTTGGCATGCACTCATCCTGACTCAATCAAATAACCAAGAGGGATCCAAGTATGCTGGAAAAAGGCAGAAAAACTACCTATACCCTGATTGCTGGTAACACAGTGCACTACCAACTGTGCCTTTAAGCAGGACCCCAAAGCAATGGAAAGTATCGTTCTTATGGTTATGCTTAATGCCTCTTAGCATTTTATGCAGATTATTACTGACAAATCCATATCACCAACAAAAGCAAAAGAGACAATCAGTATAAAGATTGACTATAAACTATAAGAAAATCTCCTAATTTTAGGAGAATAAACTTGTTATTTTAGGCTATTGCTTGGCTATCAGAAGAGAAGCAGCCATCTGCACAAAAATGAGGAACACAGAATCTTGTGAAGTTAAACTTTTAAACCGATTCATGAATTTAATCTTGGAAATTCATGACTTGATTCTTGTCAATTTATCACTTTTTTTCTCTTCCATTTGTGACTTTATTTTTGTAAATCTATGACTGTATTATCATACAGTTATTATTATTATTATTTTTAACTTGGCCATAATCCTCTGTTGAGTATATTACATATTACACAGGTTGTCATTTAAAAATCACTGACAGGTCTCTGTAAAAGGAAAGAGGTGACAAACAGAGCAGCAGCTAACAGTTCAGAAACTTCCTCACTTCAATCAAGCTCTGAGTGTTGGGATGAAAAATGTGGTGGGATATTTTAGAAGATTTTCAGCCATTCAGCGAACACATGGGCAGATTCTCTTGCTCCCGTACTGTAGCTTCAAAGACTCAGAGGCAGAAAAGGAGCTATCAGAGCTGTTTGATAAGCCCACAGCTTACGGGCTTACTGTCACACATGAAAGTACACACACGTGCACACACAGTTAAGGCCACTTCAGTGTGCGTGAAGTGCAGGCTGCTGTGCACACGGGTGCTGTATCAAAGCCAGAACCCCCCTCTGTGGAAGATCTGAGACACAAACCGCAATCCCTCAATCTGAGCAGAGGAAAATCCTGTTTGCTTAAATTCATGAGCCAGAGGTGGATGTCTGTGATACAGGACGTCATCTAAAGTTAAACTCACTCTCAGATGAATAGAACTATAAGGAAGCTGAAAGAAAAACAAACTGAAAACTATTTTCATTTATTCAAGATCTGTCAACTCACAACAAATTATTTAACAATAAGTACAAACAGAATGTGATGTGGCCTCTGGTTTATTTATGCTAGGTCAACATCATTTGTGGAAAGCAAATTTACAATAAATGCATAATAACCTTGAAGTTTTCTCATCTTTTCTAAATTAATCTAAAGCATTTAGAGATAAGCCTCAGCTAGCTTGACTATTAAACAGATTCAATTTAAATTCCTGCACTGGAAGCATTGTAGTTCATAAATTACACATTTATAAAACAGAAAGCTAAAAAATGTAACAAGAGATGAAACAAAAAGGAAAACAGACTGATAGACTTTCAGAGGTGGAGCTGGGGAGAGCATATACTGAACTGCCAAGGCTAGATGCTGAATTCATCCAGGGGGACTTTGAGCAGAGCAGCTTGTTGCTGATTGGAGTGTGAACATGAGCAACCAATCATGCAGGCAGTCAAATCTACAAGTGGATCATTACAATGCAAGAGGCCACAGCAGCAGAGCAGAGAGCCAGTAAACCGCAGGGCTACACCCACCCTCATGTTCTGACATTACAGATTTAGAATCAGATGGTAAAGTTATTGAATCCTTTGGAGGACTCTGTCCAAAGATACAGTCCATCTAAAAGGCTTATAGGGCTGACTCAAGCTCAGACTAGCTTGTAGTTGTGCTGCTGTAGGCTCAAACTAGCAGGAGAACTGGCACACCAAGTGCCTTCCACTCTCTTTTCTTCGTCTGTCTGCATGTCACTTACTTGAAATCCTCATATCACATTAAAGTTACTGACTACAGTTCTTCCTTAAATTCATTAGATCCCTTGTGTTGGAGGTTTGCTTTGCTGCAGAAGTCTTGCTGCTGTGGCTATTTGTATCAGTCTTAACTTTATTAGCTCTTAACTCTATAATAATTATTAATATTTCCTGGCTTTCTTAATGATCTACAGCTTATGGAAGATGCTTTATTCTGATTGGTTGAACCCCTTAATGACAGTTATTAACTTTATTGACACAAGGGTCAATAAAGCAAACCTGTTAGTTTACATTTGTGTCATACTGGTAAACAATGTGGCTCAAATGTTAGCATGCTACTTTGGCAGGCTAATCAGGTTGAATATTTTTTTACTGAATCCTGTCCAGCAATCCCAGCAGAGAGGAGCAGGTGAGAAAAACTTCAAGTTACTGCTCCCTACAAAGAAATTCAAACCATGAGTAGTGATGATGGCAGCAGAGTCAAAAGTTGTGACATGTGCCTCATTAACACAAAGGTTAACTCAAAGTTCAACAAAAAACACAACAGGCAGATAAGAACAAATTAAGCCGAGGAACGCTAACTGCCATAGAATCACTGCCACTAATTTTTAAAAACTGTACACATAAATCATTTCAAATCAATCAAATAATCTTCCTTAAGTTAGTAGCCAGGTCACATAGGAATAATATGTGGCTAGTGGGTAGTTGAACGCCATCAGGGTGGTCTTGTGGTCTAGTCACACTCTCTCGGGGGTCCATGTCCTGTAACCATTTACTAACCATACATTATCCCTTACTAATGTATGTAATAAAGACATGTTGACCTAAACTGTTATTAATATGCAGATCAGTCTATTATACAGACCTTACAGTTACTGCATTCAACACATGCTTTTACCATCATTTGCACTCTAGCCATTAGTCTGTATGAGCTCTATTGTTGCCGTTATCCTCCATCTGTATCCACCTCTTTCTCTCCACATCTCTCTGCATCCCCCTCCCACACTCAACAGATGGTCAGGTCTCAGCAGTTGGCTGTTCTTCATGAGTCTGGTTCTGCTCAAGGTTTCTGCCCACTCGATACTTCTTCTTGCTACTGTAACTTGTTAAATAGTGCAGAGTGTTTCAATATCTTATCTTACAATTAGATCTTTTAGAAAATATAACAAAGACTACAATGTAGACCTGCTCTTTTTGTGAAGTGTCTTGAGATGACAGGTTATGAATAGGCACCTTTTAAATACAGGTTGGCAGATTAAAAATGTGTTTTTCTGCCGTCAGAAATAGGTTATATGGGGGATTCGACTGACTTAAAATTAATAGATGATTGACAAATTTCTGAGGAGATCGTGGGAAAACATCTCAAATTGCCACTGAACACAGTTTGACATAGATTATGCACCCTCTGACGCCCGCAGAGACTCAGCTTGAATATCATTGAGCAACCTGAAGTGTTGGCCCTAAAAATAGACAGATTCTATTTCCATGTGTTCAATGTAATGGCAAATCAGCGTTTCATCTATCACCACTGGGCCCACTATTTGAAACAAATAACCTGACGGTAACTTCATTGCAAAAACAGAAAAGTTGCTCCATAATAGAAACCATGAAAGAAATGTCAGACTAAACACTTCTTGGAAGTTTTCCTTGGGTCTCCAGCTCTCTTGAAGTATAAATATGGAATGCTCTCTCTGAACTTGCTGCATATTTTCCTCTCTAGTTCAGCTGACATTTTGCTGCAATAACAACAGATGGCATAATGCTGGATTATAAGTGCCCCTAATTAATCTACATGTTGAAACCTTGTCTGGCAGGAGGCAGTTATAAGGAAACAATATGTCAGTTCTAAAGACAGAGTCTAAAGAGCTGGTTCCTAACCTTTAACGCCTGAGTATACAAGGTCTGCTTCAGCAATGCCCTGTAGAAGATTAATGAAGCCGAAGCTAAACATAGTCAAACCTGCAAGTTGTCAAATAAAACCACAGATTACGAAAGCGGCCTCCTGAAAAGCTCCCCTGGAGCAGTTGTAGAGTCAGTGCACAGCTCCAGGGCATCTCTATAGCCTTTAATGGGGAAAAGTTTCTTTTTTTATTCTGGCTCATACAGAGCTCTCCTTCAGCAAGGATACAGTCGCATCATTAAACTAGGATTTACAACCCCAATTTCGATGAAGTTGGGGCATTGTGTAAAACCTAAATAAAAACAAAATGCAATAATCTGCAAATCCTTTTAAAACTATTATACATTATTTATCTGAATACACTAAAAAGACAAGATATTTATTGTTCAAACTGATTAAATGTATTGTTTTGTTGTTGTATAAACTGCTGAATTATTTGCTCACGCAGTTGTTCACAGAGTGGTGAACCTCACCCCATCCTTGCTTGTGAATGACTGAGTCTTTCGGGGATGCTCCTTTTATACCCAATCATGACACTCACCTGTTTCCAATTAGCCTGTTCACCTGTGGAATGTTCCAAACAGGTGTTTTTTGAGCATTCCTCAACTTTCTCAGTCTTTTGTTGCCCCTGTCCCAGCTTTTTTGGAATGTGTTGCAGGTATCAAATTCAAAATGAGTGAATATTTGCAAAAAATAATAAATGAATAAAATAAAGTTGATCAGTTTGAAAAATAAATATCTTGTCTCTGTAGTGTATTCAATTGAATATAGGTTAAACAGGATTTGCAACCCACTTTATTGGTTTAATATACATTTTACACAATGTCCCAACTTCATTGGAATTGGGGTTCTAAGCTGTCAATACATATCAATATAAAAGAAGGGATATGTGTAACACACACTAAGACATCAGTTTCCATTGCATCCAAATGGTTTATGTAGGTGTGAGTACACTCCAGCTTTTACCTCTGGTGTCAGAGCGTTGTTGTCCGTCGTTTGACTGGAGAGCAGGACATGCGTGAAGCCTTCCTCCTTCCTGACCACAATGTCTCGGAATCGACAATTGCTCTCGTTCTGTCGCACGTTGTACCTGAGCCGCTTGTCGAACACGTATCCTTTCTCCTCGCCAAGCTTCCTCTTCACTGAGCTGTGTAGATGCATGTTTCCATTGGGCAGAGGGGAGCCTGACACAGAGGGGGGTGAAAAAACAGGTCAGTTTGATATTGGACACCTACCATTTTAAAATGATAATTAAAAAAAAAAAATTAGAGAAGGATCATTTAAAATAAGACTGCATTAACAGTTTTCTAACATGTACTTAACTGCTGCTCTAGGGGAGATCAAAACTGTCCATTTTTCCAGTAATACCAGTTTTCATGACCCTCAGAATTAGACAAGTTTATGTTTAAGGATTGTAACAGATCTTTTCAATAAACATTTTTGGATTAATATTTAAGTATCAGTTTAAGTTTGACTTTGTTAGGTTTAGTTAGGTTGGGTTACTCTGCACAATCCCAGTTTTAGAGAAATTGGGACGATTTGTAAGTTGTGGAAAAACAATTTTATTTGTTTTTGGTATCTTTACTTGAAATTAGTGCAAAGACATCATAATTCATTTATTTATGAAAAATATATGCTCAGTTTTAATTTTATGGAAGCTGTAAGTTTCAAATAGCTGAGACATGAACAACATAATAGGTGTAATGTTTAAAAAAACACCAGGAGGAATCAGGGATAACACTGACTAAAATGTTTAACTATGAGTAGAAACAAAAACAAAAATAAAGTAACAGTGAAAAGAAGGTGAATGATATCAAGATTAAAAAAACAAATCAGACATGGAAAACCAAAAAAGGAAATACAGTAGACATAGTTAAATAGGCCACCACAATAAAACCGAAGGTTTTCTGAAAGCTGTATGAATAGGGGACTTGCTATTCTGCAGACTTGAAAAAGGAGACGTATATGTAGCTTGATTGGCATGGAAAAACATATATTTGCATGTCTGATGACGAAAGTGGAGAGTCTGTCTGGAGTGTAATGTCTCACTGATTGTAGGATCCGGCATACAGCTGTTCTTTACAGATCCAGGGCACAGTCTGTACTTCTAGAGTAAAGGAAAATCACTGCACTGTACATTTAATCTCATCTCATTTCCAGCCATTTTTCTTGTCTGAACGAAAACACTTCATGTTCAATTACAGTTTGTCACTGTTTCTATCAAGTGTGTCATTTTCCTGCCAGTACACAGACATAGTGATGAATGCACATCATTTGCAAAGATATTTCTTAACTGTTAATAAAAAATCATCCCAGTATAGGATTTTCTTTATATTGTCGACCTGTTTTTAAAATCCCGTGCTTTAATCTGAAAAAGTAATTTCATGATGAATGTCTTTTTAACCTTTTTATCAATGAAATAACTGAGATTCAACCAGAAATAGTGGCTCCTGATTCTTCTGTTGATTCACACTGTTGGGGTCTTGATATAAATCAAGTTTTACATAAGGTTTTCTTTATATAAACTTAGTGTCTTTGTTGTACTTTCTACATTCTCCACAAGCTCTGTAGATCTCCTGCCTCTCCATTATATTTGAAAACAAAACAAAAAAGTGACTCCAACTTAGTTATTCTTAACAAATACGAGCTATCTATATGTGACTTCTAATGGAGAGGTCCACCTTGTAATTAAGACGGGAAGATTTCAAAATGAGATTTGTTTCTGTGAAACCCCTAAAACAGCTGTATACACAAAATTATTTATACTGTTAAAACAAGTAATTTATAAAAACATTTGGTCTGATTTGGACAGAAACAGTTCACTGAGACAGTCATCTTTGAGACAAATGATCTTTTGAGAATAACTGGTACTGCTGATGCGCCATCCTCCTTTGTTGGTCTTTCTGTAATAGATCCAGTGGTAATCTATGTTTAGATTTGGTTTCATTCTTATTAGGTGACACCTGACAAATTATCATTTCTATATCTGTGAACATGTCTCCCCTCACATCACTGAAACCCTTGGAGTCCCTCAAGAGTCAATACTAGGATCACTTTTAGCTTATTTCTGTATGCTCCCACTTGGTCACATCATACAATTCAACTCATTTGCAGATGAAACATGGTTGTATGTGTCAGAAAAGCCCACAACAGCTCCGAAACCTCTAGTCATAAATTGTCTCACATTGTCTCACTGTATGTCTAAAAATTTTCATCAAATATAAAAAAACTAAATTTATTCAAACTATATGACTGAAATCTCAGCACAGGCCCTGATACTGTAATTCCGAGTATTTAGTCTTTTCCAGTCTTATCCCATCCATGTTATTTGTACAGCACATTTTAAAATCCATCAAATTTACCAAATTACTGCACAGTAAAATCAAAGACACGTCAATAAAACAATTGAAATAAAATAAAAAACACATACACTCCTTTCCTTTATCAGTATTTGTTGGGTAAGACAAAAAGAAAAAAATCAGGGCATTATTACTCACAAACAATATTATCCTTTCTTGTCACTACCATTACAGTTACATCTGATGAGTGTTGTGGTTTTGTTAAAATTCAGTCTTGGATTCATGCTTCTGTGTCCTCAGGGCTGGATGAGAAGTTTCCTCTGAGGTATGATGCACAAAGACCAGCGAGACTTCTGCAAAAAATATATTGGTAGACTGTAGGAATAGACAACATTGCGCATTCACAACTGAAAAATGTGTAAAGTTTTGGAAAGCTCCATGTACAAGCTTTCAAGCACTGGTCAGATCACTTTTTTGTTAGACTTCACATCCCCTGCACTGTCCCTTGCTGAAACAGACACTTTAGTAGTATTCATGTGTATTATATGTATACGTATTAGAGCCTGACCGATTTATCGGCGGGCCGATTGTAGCATTTCACTAATTCTGTCCTCTGCTCCTGTGTGTCTGTGCTGCACTCTGCCCAAGTGCCTGACCCTCTCTCTCTCTCTCTCTCTCTCTCTCTCTCTCTCTCACACAGACACACACACACACGCACACATACACACGCACACATACACACACACAGACCAGTGAAGTGCAGCACCACCTCTCCCCCTCACTCGGCTGCAGCAGAGGAGAGGATGAAGACAACAGAAAAAACTATAGAAACTGCTTTTTTCACTCCTGTGAAAAAGCTGTGGCTTTGTAAAACAATCGAACACTACATGAAGTGTGATTCAATATGTCCACGTAGATTCTCATTCAACCAAGTCATGGTTATTCTGAAGACTCAAAAACTAGGGGTTTCCCGATTCGATTAGTTTAATACATTAAAACTTTAAAACATTAAGGCTTACAAAGAGAGCTGAATGTTACACCATTTGTGCTGATATCATATCAGATTGGATCAATATCGGTATCAGCCAATACTCAAGGCTGCAATATCGGTAAGTGAAACGGTTGTATTGGAACACCGCTATCGAGAGCGAGGCATCTGAACTGTGCAGAGTTTGGGAAGATGTTTCACCCCTCATCCAAGGAGCTTCTTATGTGGTGAACTGATAAAGCTACACTATAGTGCTCCATGACAATAACATCCTTGTAGAAACACACTATAAGGACACGTCAAAGACAGCATTATAGTTTTTCCTGCACGTTTTATAGAGCATATTTATTAACACTGAGTAGAATAGAATAGAGAATACATTGTACTTTATTAATCCCTGAAGGGAAATTCAAAAATTCAATGGAAGTTGCATCTTTGTGAAATAAACGAAGAAACTCTTAATTCCACTGTCCATCATTATCTAATACATTATCTAAGACAGCGTTTTAACCCTCATGATCCCAAGCAGTTTCTGGGGCATTTTTTGCTTTTGTCATTTTTACTCACTGTAGTTTCATTTCTCACTGCAGTATGAAGTCCTTTACCACTATGGGTTCAGGCATAATTCAAACGATTTTTTGAAGCATGAAAACAGGGTGTATGGCCTTCATTCAGGGCTTGCTGAGAAGCATGGAATTATTCCTAAGGACCTATACACTCAGACACTGTTATGCAACTGCCACACAGCTGCAGGCCTGTTTACCATTTATGAGAAGTGAGAGGTACTAGGATTGCTAGACAAACCATTCACAACCGACTCCATCGTTTGGCTTGAATGCCAGAAGAATGTTGCAGGTGACTCCACTGACACCAAGACACCACCATGACTATTTGCAGTGGGCAGAAGACCATGTGACCTGGACAATGCAGCAGTGGTCTACTGTCCTGTTGATTGTTGGGTCACCTTGCACAAAAATAATGGTCATCAGCGTTGCTGGGGAAGGCAAGGTGAGCGCTACGGCGAGATCAACATGATCCCCATGGTTCACTTTGGTGGAGAAGGTGCAACAGGCTGGGCAGGCATCACCAGTCAGCGCAAAACAGATTTGGTGATTGTAGATGGCTCAGTCACTGCATGTTTTTACCTCAGAGACATCATAGAACCCATTATCATCCCCTAATTCCACAAGCACACCCCAACTTTCTATTCATGGATAACAATGCTCCACAACACTGTGCCAGAATTGTCACAGCTTGACTTCAGGAAGTCGTAGTGCCTCATATGGTATGGCCAGCAATCTCCTATGACCTGAACCCCATAGAGCACGTCTGGGACCAGCTGAAGCAGAGTGTGGAACACATTGCCTCAGAACAACATCATGAGGCTAGTGAGGAGCATGAGACGTCTCTGTCAAGCCGTCATTGCAGCAAATGGTGGAAACACCCGCTTCTGACTTTGTCAGTCTTGGTTATTTGGGGCTATCTTTGTCATCATCTAAATTGTTGGAGTAAGACATATTGAACTAAGGAAAATGGTGTTTCTTCTTATTCATTAATTGTAATTTCAAAGGGAACTATTACTGCTTTCATTGAAATTCAGACCAAACAGGAAAAGAACTCATGTTAATAACAAGATCCCCTAACTTATTGTAAGTAGTGTATTTTCAACTGAAGTTGTTTGTCATTTGGGAGAAATAGACGAGATTTAAGTGTCTAGGTGACAAGACTAAAAGTGCCTTTGTTGAAGGCCTTTATTGTTCGTCATTCTGTTGTTTTTTGCATGAAACATTTGATTTTGTGTATAAATACAGATCAAAATGAGGTTTGTGTCATTGCTGCATGATATTTTAGTTTTCATAATGGGATGCTCTGAATTTATGACTATCTAAGAGTTCATACCCTAACATTAAAATGAACCTTGGTCCATAACAGCGGTCTCTAAAGATCTACTCTCATCCTAAATCACAGTCACAGTCTCAGTCTCAGTTTTATCAGGTGAATTGATGAAAGACAACAGAGCCTTTACTGAAGCAATGCTTTAGTCCTTTATCCAAAATCTAGTGATGAAGTACAAGGCAACACAAACACAAATAAACCGTATATCACTTAGATACAAGAGCATGAACTTTCTCAAACAGAAAGTTGTGTGATGCTTCATTTCCAGTTCAGGCAAAGTTTACTTTGTGTCCCCACACAAACTTTATTTCAACAAAGAATTAGAACCAAGCATTATAGAAATAGACTGAAGCTCTCACCGATAGCTTTTAAAACATTTTAGAAACCTGAAAAACTGAAGCTGCAAAGTAGTTAGTGCTTTAAAAGTTTTAAAACATCAAGACAGTCATCAATATAAGCAGTAAGAGGAAATACACAGGGAAATAAGTGTTTGTAATGTTTTTGGATACTATGAAAACACATTTATATAACAACTGAGGCTGATAGAGATAGAAATGCATCAGTTTTCTTTGAGACCCCCCATAACTATTTAGGTTTCACTGCAATAAAAAATGCATCGGTCTTTCAACGCAAAAAAGAGTTTTCTTTAAGACCCAAAAGTTGGCAAATCAAATTACACCTGACACATTTGGGGAAGTTCCACTGTCACAGTCTTCTGGAGTCAGCAAAACAAAATCTGATTAACACTGATTTCCAAATGTAGCGTCTGATACAATCCAGCTCCACAGAAGAAGACCAAACACAGACATCAGCATGAATAGATGGGTTTCTGCAAGCAGTGCTTGTGGGACAAGAGGCTGAGGCTTTTATCTCACTGACATGCTCCTTTCTTAATCACTGCTGAACAATTAGCCTACAACCTCCTGTCTCTGCGCCAAACAATGAAAAGCTTTCATGCTGCTGCAGGTTTTAATTTGTTCATATGCCAAACAAAGATACATTTTAGTCAGGAATAATGACTTATCACTCATGAGTCATTCTTTTCAACGGTGAAAAAAACATGAACTGAATGATGAATGTAGGAAGGTTAATCAAACAGGCATTGAGATGCCCCTGAAACGTTCTTAATGCTTTTATACAAGCACTCATTTTCGAACATTTCTGTACTCAATCTTGTCTTTTTGTGATAAATCATATAACTCTGATTGCACCTTTCTAGCTGTCAGTAGGCAGTAATGGTAGCAATAAAGCATAATAGGGTAAGATTGGTGAAGACTGTCTTAAAAACTCAAATCCTCCCAAAATTGTGACACTGTGCTAAACATTGATAAGAAACGATACAGATGGTTTGCAAATTATTTACAAATTGTGAAATATTATTGCTTTATGAAAATAGTATGCTCTGTTCAAATTTGACACCTATTTCAAAAAATTTAAGACATGGACAAACACTGGAATAGCATTCAAGATGGGCTCAGTCACTCAGATGGAAAGAGGTTCACTGTTTTGTGAGAGACTGCGTGAGTAAATACTTCCAACACTTTCAGAATAATGTTTCTCAATGTAAAACTGTGGGCAGCAAGGTGGAGCAATAGTTAGTGCTGGAGCCTCACTGCAGCCTCAGCAGTTCAAATCATGGTTTAGTTAACTGTCTTAATTGTGAGTGTGTATGTGTGAAAAGTTGTCTGTCTCGATGTGTCAGCCCTGTGATTGACTAGCGACCAGTAACCCCTCTCATCCTAAGACAGCTGGGATAGGCTCCAGCCACCTGCAACCCTGAACAGGATAAGCAGTTACAAATTGATGAATGAATGTAAAACTGCAAAGAATGTGTGGATTTTATTATCTGTAGTACAAAGTATTCTTAGAGAATCAGGAAATCTGGAGAAATCTCTTTGAAAAAAGGACAATGCTGAAAAGCAAGACTGAATGGCTCTGATTTCCAGGCCCTCAGGAAGCACAGCATCAGAAAAACAGTCATGACTGAAATGAAAATCAATGTATCAGCTCAAAACCATGTCCTAAAACCCCCATCTATGACACAGTGTGTTGCTGCATCCACAAATGCTAGCAACCTCTCTGTACCAGAGCCCACCAAGATGGGCTGAAGTAAAAGGAAAAACTGTCTCATGATCTGAGAAAAATATGGATGCTGCAATCTCTGCCCTAAAGAAGAGAGGGACCACCTGGTTCATTGTCAGTTCACAGTATAAAAGTCAGCATCAACGATGGTATTTGAATGCACAAGTGTCCATGACATGGGTAGCTTACACATCTGGGAGGGCACCATAAATGCTTTAAGGTATATTCATGACACATACCTTGCATAAGAGGCTAGACTGCACAACAGCAAGGCTCCATAGTGGAAGAGTCATGGTGCTAAACTGGCCTGCCTGCAGTCCTGATTTAACCTCCAATGAAAAGACAAAGGATAACCTGAAGTGCACAAGCTAAGATCCCACATCAGGCAAGGATGGGACATGTTTAACTTCCAAAACCAAGAAACTGGTCTCCACAGTTCTCAAACTTTCAGCGTTGTGATGCAACACAACAGTACTCATGCCTCCCTACCAACACATTTCACTGTGTTCTTAGCACAGTCCTTCTCGCTATAACTATGGTCGCTAAGTTTAATATGGGAGGTTGAGCCTTTAAGCTCCTCCTATTTAGATTCAAAATGAGTGAATATTTGCAAAGAAAAAAAAAATAAAGTGTATCAGTTCAAACAATAAATATCTTGTCTTTGTAGTCTATTCAATTGGATATAGGTTAAACAGGCTTTGCAAATCACTGTACTCTGTTTTTATTTACATTTTACACAATGTCACAACTTCATTGGAATTGGGGTTGTATATTACACACATTAAATTCTGTAAGCTGGTTGGCCCTCTCTGGCACAGAGGCATGATAAACACTTGTATCTTTTATTTTGGATCACTTACTTGGCATCCACCACTCTACCAGCTGTGCTGAAATCAGACCTGCCTCACCTGCACTTTGGGTTCACTCTGGGTTTAAACTGGAAAATCTGCGACCAATTTGCCTGTTCTGCACATGTGGCAATATTTACAACTTTCTTCAGCGATCAATACTCTCATTTCACCAACAGAGTTGATTATCTCATACCATTTGAGCTCAGCGTGCAATTCTTTTTGGAGAGTGTGGCTCTTTTAAGGTTGTTCGGTTTTTAATTTTATTTCAACATCATTGAAATGAGAAAAACTATGATCTCTGAAGGTTAAATTAAGGGCTGGTGGTGAGTATTATGATAGAAGTCAATTGGAGCCATAACAGCAGTGGCTGGAAGCAAGATGGCCCAATAAGCACATAATGAGCACATGCAATGGAGATATATTTTATAACAGAGCTGCAATGTCTTGGAAACCCTTGGGTGAACACTGTTCCTGCGACAGATTTAATGTACACTAAGAATAAACAGTCTACATTAAACCTATAATATTACAGCTGTTTTTTTTAGAGTAAAGTGTCATTATTAAAATTTGGTAAACAAAACCACTCCAGTTTGGTAAAATAGATTTTAAACAGTACTTTTTTAACATAATAATTAACCACAGAGATTCAGGACTGGACTGTGACCTAGGAGTGAACTTCAGAGGTGTTATCAGCTGCTCCTGCAGTAAAAAGCCACAGTCAGAGGTTAAAGAGCTGTGTGCCACCACGTCTCCACAGCCTGTTAAAATATACTGTTTATCTTTTCGAGACACGTAACATCATCATGGAGGAGGAAATATTCTTCATGTAGAAATTATTTTATAAACCTCATAAAGAGATATCACTTAGATACCTGAAGAGAAACACTTGTGTGTGTGTTACAGCCCGGTGTCTTAGGAACCTTCCTGTACCTGTATCATTCATTTTCATGACGAAGAGTTCACACTCTAGCACTTTTTCCATTGGACTCAAACAGATACCTTTGCTTGGCTGACATGCACCATTAGCTATTTTAGCTTATCAGAGTTCTGTCACTGGCCTGTATGAAAGCAAGCATTCAACACATATAGCAGCACACCAGATTAAAAAAAAAACTGTTTTTAGGTCATTTAGAAAAGCTCCCAGTGTGTTCATCACATGTTGATCAATGTGAAGTCACATTTTGCTTCCCTTCTAAAAGCATTACTTGTCCACTGAGGAAACATCAAAGTCTGAATAAAGTGAAATGTTTGTGACTGAGATCGTGGTCGAGGCCTGCTGTCAGTGACATTCACTGGAAACACACTTAGTGGTTTGCCAGAGAGGAAAAATTGTATACACATATACGATGAGCTGAGTGGAAAGGGTAAGACTTTACTACTCATCAAGTAAACCATGATATATGTGACACTAATTAATTGGTTTATATGCAGCTTTCTTCTTGGAGTGAGCTTGCAAAGATTTAACCCCTGATTATTACAACAGTAGTGATATCAACAGACTTTGTGTACAGAAATTTTATTCTTAGCCCTGATTCACACACACACCATGAGCACCACAGTATGTCAGCGCCGTGCACTATGCTGTACTCAGCTGCCACTCTAGTCAATCATTGTATTCCCACAGCCCGCACTGTGGAATACAAATATGACTGTTTTCCTCCTAATGAATGCATAATGGCTCAGATAAATGTGTGTAACAACAAAATAAAGTTACCACATTAGTGTGTCAGCAATCACATTGCTGTCTTGCAGTTTTGATTAGTTTGTTTTAGTAACCAATAGAGAATGGAAATGATCAATTCTCCATATAACTGTCATTTATATTTGTTTTACAAAGGTAGAAAGACCCCCAGATGCTGACATAGTTGACTGACACTTGATGGATGCAACTCTCTGCAAGAGCACAATGCCCGATGGTGTTTAGCGGGGGGACTGTCATGCAGAGAGTTGTGTTGACATTTGACGACATTTTTAGTTTGACTGTAAAACTTTTCTCTTTCTAGGAGCTGTCTTTGATTTGGATCACATCCATTCAATCATAGGGAGTAAACTGAGCTGCCAAGTAGTGCTGTTTTATTTGAAGCATCACAAATGATGCTGGGATCTTAAATGGAGGTTTCTTACTTTGACATGTTAAAACAACTATTCCTGCAAGTACTTCCATTTCGTTTCATGTGTAAACCACTTACCTAGCTCAGTGGTGTACTGCTGTCCAGTGTTACCCATGTCTCCCAGCTCTCCATCCACTCTGTCCACAGGCAGTCGATGTGGCCTCGCTGCTGATCTGTACACGACAGGCTCCATCTCTCCGTTCTGAAGACCATTATGAGAAACCCTCAGTGGTGGGACTAGGTGAGGCCCTCCCTGAGTAGGACCTTTGTATGTCATGGCTTTGCTTAGTCTGTCTCCTAAAGCGTGTTTCCCAGGTGATACGGCCACCTTCTTCTGCTTCTGACTGTGTCCCGACCCTCCTCCTCCAATCCCTAAAACAGATCCAACTCTGACCCCAACAGCAGGACCAAAAGTCCTTTTCTTCTTCCGAGCCTCAGAGCGAGCTCTAGAGCTCTCTGTAACAGGTTGGTGGCCCGTGAAGGTAGACTCCTGGCGATTTTTGGAAACTTTGGGTCTTTTGTGTGAGTGCAGTCTCAGGCTGTTGAACTGGTCAATGAACTCTTCGCAGTGCAGAAGGTGGTGCTCTGGCTCCCATGTGTCCTCCTTACTTCCATAGCCTTTCCACCTGATCAGGTACTCCCACTTACCCTTCTTGTTCCGCCTTTTGTCCACAATCCGCTCCACCTGAGGGCAGCAAACAGAGGGACAGCCAATGAGACAAAAAGAGAAAAAAGTCTTTGTGTTTTTATGGCCAAAAAGCAGTGGAGTGTTATAGGGAAAAAGCAAAAACAGCTGTGTCCACTAAAAGTGATTAAGAAAAAGTTTTTCTTTACTTGATGGACAACTTCTTTTTTTTAAAAAATTGTCAAACATTCGATGCAACTCCCCTTTATTGTTCATTTCAGTCTATGTCTCAAGCAGGATTGTCGATTATAGCAATTTAACAGTCCAGCCACAGAAATCGACTGACTGAGGTTTTATAAATGAAATGTCTCCTGCTTTATTTTCTACCGGCACCCTCCCAGCACAGGATCACACTTTTCCAATTCTAAATAGAGCGGCTTTAATTGTGAAATCTTCACCCAATGAAAATAAATACCATGGAGGTGACAGACCTTGCAGCTGTTTGTTTTCTTCCTGCACAAAAAGCAGCAAAGATTCATGAAGCCAACAACACAGAAGTAATCTGGTTTTATAAAATAAGTCAAAACCAGGGAGCTGAATAAAGGCATAAGATACCCAACTTTAATTTACCTAACTTTACCTAACTACCTAACCTAGATACCTAACTTTAAAAAACATATTCAGGATCCCCAGAGGGTAAACCTCAAAGTTTTTTTTTTTCAACGAAATTAGCAAATTTGGGGTATATATGTTGTGTTGCCCACAGGATTAGCTCTGAAAACAGACTTTTTAATAGACTTCCATGAGAGCGACCTAATACTTTCATGGTTCTTAGAAGGTGAACCCTAATTTTTATTTATTTTAACATACATCAATGCATTTCACACTGTCTATGTTTAAATACTGGATTTGATTTATATTTGAGACGTAGCCAGGGGGTTCTAAACCGTTAAAAATGTGCATTTCGTGACATATGTCAGCTTTAAGATAAGGATGAATTTCCTGCAGGACAAAGATAAAAGGTCAGGGTGGCGTTAAGATGAGCTGCAGGCTGTTGAAATGAAACTTTACGAAACAATCTGTTTAGGTCACATAAAAACCAACAACCTAACTGATGTGTGTCTCTCCCTCTGTGTTTTATTCATCCATTCATGTATCATCTATGCTGCGTATCCTGTTTTGGGTCATGGCGGCTGGAGCCTATTTCAATTGTCACCAGGTGAGAGGTGGGAAACATCCGAGAAAGGTCACAAGCCTAGAACAAAGCTAACAAATAGAAAAGGCAAACAAACAGCCTCAAACTCACACCTACAAACAGTTAAGAGCGACCAATTAACCTGAGCATGTCTTTGGACTGTGGGAGGAAGCTGGAGTATCCAGAGAAAACCCACGCATACACAGGGAGGACAAGCAGAATTCTCACAGAAAGGCCTGCTCGAGATTCACAACAGGAACGTTTTTGCTGCAAGGCGACAATGCTAACCACAGTATCACCATGCAGCCCTGAGTGTGAATTATCCATCAAATAATGAGAGTGTGAATCATTCATTTACTTTTCAGTTTGAATGAATTCAGCTTGATTTGCAATTCAAAAAGTGCTGGAGGGATTCAAGGTGACATGTCTGGGAAAAGAGTTAGTCATTTTTCATATCCGTAAGATTTAAAAGTGTATTTTACGTTTTGTATAAACTGTATGTACATTGACTTAAGTGCCACTTGGACAAACATTTGGTTGTATTTAAGTGGTATTTACACACAATATTATGACTATGTAATCTAATTTCTTTGCATCCCCTGTTTCTCCAGCTGTTTCAGTAACCACCTCCTAAACTAACAGTATGTACTGATTAGACCAAAACATAGTGCACAATCAGCAAACCTGTAGTATGCCACAAATACGCAGATCTCCCTCCAGTTCAAGAAAAATTCTCAGCATGTAGTGGGCTGGTACTTCAACTAGGTATGGGTATTTAAACCAGAATCAGTATTCGATAGTCCCAGCTAACTATTTGTTTATTATTCTAAAAGTTCCTGACCCTGCAGGTATAAAGAAAGCGAGACTCTGCAAAGCTATAGAAATGCTCGACCAGTGTTTCTCAACTGGTTTGTGACCCAAAAGTGGATCACGGGCTTTTGCCTGGGCATGAAATAAACCTATGTCTAAAATTCCTGTGCTTTTAGTTTGAGGGGGATTTTGAACAGAGTGCTATCACACTCCAGAAAAGTAGGTTGCCATGTGCTAAGTTCATTTCACAGTATCCAACTGTTTCTTCAGAAGCCGATGGGTGTTGACTTCCGCCTGCGGTTATCAACTTGCGGTTGATGCCACCGGCATGCTAGCTAAAAACAACTCATGCGAAAATCATTAATGCTAGACAGAGCTCAGTGTAAACTTTCTTTTTAAATATCCACACATGACTTCACCCTTGAATTTTGTTCATTTTGTCACTTTCTTGCTTGTAAAGCTGGTTATTAGAGTGAGAATGACAGCTAGGCTAAAATCATCAGCTTTGTGGTTTCCATGGTGACGTTAGAAAAAAAATGTTCAACTGGATGAGCAAAACCGGCAATCACAATGAACTATGGCATTAATGACTTCACGTAAGTTGAGCTAGCTTGCTGGTGGCAGCAACCGGAAGTCATAACCACAGACGGAAGTCAAAGCCCAAAGGCCCCTGAAGACAGAATAGGTGGATAAGAATTGCTAGCAAAACCTGGGGGCTTGGTAGGGTTGCATCTAAAGCTGCAACAATTAATCGAAAAATCAATTATTAATCTGCTAAATTAATCGTCAACTATTTTGATAGTTGATTAATCGACTTCTTTTTGCAAAAGACGTCCAAATTCAATCATTTCAGCTTCATAAAGGTGAATATTTTCTGGTTTCTTTGCTCCTCTATGAAAGTCCTGAATATCTTTGGTTTGCAAACAAGACATTTGATGATGTCATCTTTGACTCCAAGAACCATTGACATTTTCACCATTTTCTGGCATTTCATGGACCAAACAACTACTCGATTAATTGAGGGAAAAATCGATAGATTAACTGATTATGAAAATAATCAGTAGTCGCAGCCCTTGTTGCCTCTAAAGCAAGACAGATTTTACAGTTAAAACTCTGATGGTGAATTCAGCCTCAGTGTCTACAGGTGTATTGTGTGAACATACGATATGTATCACAATATTTCAGGAAAAAATAACATGATTTTTACCTTCAAGAGTGTTTTTTTGGCTTTAATTTATGTGCCACAAGGACACGCATACGTGCTCACCATCAAAGAAATATGTCCTCTCCTTACAGCCTCGATCTTTCAACTTTTGCCTCTGAAAGAGGGGCATATCTTAGCTGTAACTATGTAAGGTGGCTGCCTCTGGGGTATCATGACTGGAGTAATTCCTGCCCTTGCTCCTTGAAGTACTTAGACAGATTCAAGCTTACAGCTGCTCGAGAAAAATGCAATGTTTTTCTGAAGCTAATGATGAGAGACCAACACCATACTAGAAGAAGAAAAAAAAACTTTTTTTCAGAATCATCAATTCACTAAATTCAAAAACAAGCTCTGCACCAGGGCTGCTGGATTGATACTCATACACAAGTATTACTGCCTGAGATTAGGCTTCATTTAGCCCCACAGCCCAAAAAAGTGAAGACACAAAACATCTTCAGGCTTTCATGAGTTCACACAGTCTGTTACACTTACTCTGAGGACAACTATGAATGCAAACAAGGCAGTTTAGACAGAGTATGTTAAATAACACTCAGCACATTTGGAAGAAGCATGGATTTGGGCAAAGAGACTGATGGAAAACGCTGGAAGGTGTCATCAGAGGCTCTCTTACAGCTGTGGTAATAACCACTCATGATCTTCTCAGATGTGCTGCTCACATTAACAGGAATAAACAGCCTTTGATGGGTGAGCCACAGGGGTGTCACAGAAATGAAGAGAGGATTAGCTTTGCTTACAGTTCCTCACAATACGATGCTTAACAGCCCTGCTGAGAAAGACACACACAGAGAAAAGAAGAAAAAACGTGGGGTAAAGTTGTGTACACAGGCCCCAGAGCTTTAGAAACACTTGATGCTTAAGCATGAGCTGGCAGAGAATCAGTGAATGTGGGGCATGATATCCTCCAACATCAAGCATGAGCTGCTGTGTTCATCACATGCTATGTAGAAATTTTTCATATCAACATCAGCAGAGATGTTGAAACGAGGACCAAACACTAAGCTGCTGAGCAGTACAATGCTTCTTTTGGATGAGATAACTTTTCCAGATACATTTCTTAGGGTCCTTTCAGCACAAGTGAAAAATGGTTTCAAACAATAAAAACGAGCAACACAGGCAAAAGTTAAGGTGTAAAAAGGGGGGGGGGGGGGAACACAGTTCTTACAATGGAAAAATACAATCAAAACTGGGAATATTCAGCAAAAATGCTGGATCTGATCACATAGGATCTTTTTAGTTCTCAATAATGCAAAAAATGACCTGTGTTGAAGGAATCAAGTTTAAAAGGGTGTCTATCATTCAGACCATGCCCCTCACTGCTTACATGGTTCAAAAGTTTCTCTTTTTTGGTGAGATAACATGTTTTTAAATTGGACAGGAGACTGAAATGGAGAGGAAAAAATATGCTTTTACAGCTTTGTGTGGACATGCTCATCCACCCACTCCATCACACCAGAACGGCCCAACAAAGTCCGGAAAATTGAAGCACTCGAGTAAGTTGAAAGGACATCAAAGCTAGGCTTACAAGCTGCAGCACAACCAAAACCTCAAAACACTCAGTACAATGCAATGATCATCTGCATCACAGTGTGACTGTCATACTCCAAATCCAATTTAATTGAATAACGTCATGCTTTAAAACACTGCAGAATGACAGCAGGCGCAAGACCATTTCCTGTCAGTAGGCTTTACATTAGAGTGAAGGGAGTGAGTACACGGTAAGACAGATTTCAGATATATTCATCCTGTTGCCATAAATTTAAAAAATCAAGCACAGTGGGCCATTGTTGTGTAGTTGTATACACATTTTTTTTTTAAAAAAAAGAACTGTACATGCTGCAGTTTTGTGGCCAAATAGTCACTTTATACCTGAGAATTGACTCTCAGGTATAAGCAGATCTGTATCTGGGTGTTTTCCAAGGACACATAGTTTGGGTCATTGAATAGAGGGCTGAAAGCTATATGTTTAGGGAGAAATTGGAATTTTCAATGTCATTGCAAAATAAGCATAAACACCACAAAATGTTGCTGTCTTGGCACTAAATAAGAAAACAGTATTACACAGACGCATGGTGCAGTCACTCAGTAGGGAACATTGTTCTCTTAAATGGAGCCACCAATTCACCTGAGGTATACATTCAGCCAATCTGATGAGGCACAGCTAGCAGTCAGCTACTCAACAAGCAGCAAAAATGAAGCCAATGTATAAGTACAAAACTGGTTGTCCAATTGAGACTTCTTGCAAAAAAACAAAGAATAAAAAACCCTCAATGTTAAACTATCTGGAGGAAAAAAAAGCTTACCTTTTAAAACCCTTTACTGCTAAACGTTTCATATTTGATACACAAGTTTCAAAGACCTCTATCTCATCAACATGTTGAATATTTTCATTAAAAAACAGGTTTTTTTTTTGTTTGTTCGTTCTTTTTGTTTTTAAGAAAAAAAAAAAACATATTCTACCCCCTTTAGGATTTTCAAACCACTACAGGCATCTGAAGTTGTATTTTAACCCTTTTAAAATGGCATCTCTCATGAAATCGTTAATGCTCCTTTTTCAGAAAAATCATAGCTACTTTTTAATAACTTGTGGCAAGAATAAAATATAAATTGTCACTCATTTTTTAAAAATGAGTATTTTCTGCATTGAATGAATCATATTTCGCATATTTACGAAAAACTTCACTAAAATAGTTACCTAAACTGCCCAATTTATCAAATGTGATACAAAAAATATATCATAAACAAAATTATATAGCAAAAATTTTCTTTTTGTGGATTTCATTAAAAGGGTTAATAAAAATCACAGTTCCAAAAAAATTAAAATTTTCTCTATTTTTTAATGGGTCTGGTTTTAGAGGTTTAATAACTTGATTATTTTCATCACTTCCACATTAAAGTTGAGACATACATTAGAAGATTGATTAAGTTGACTGATAAGTGTTGTTGCTGTCTGCCAGGGTGCTTGAGGCTGCCTCAGCTCCACCTCTTTGCCGGTAAAGTTAGGTTGAGTCAACAATTCTAGCAGCCTCCATTGTCATGCTTCAGCCTTCAGAAACCAATGAATGATGTCACTGAGGTTAACCATAGTTAGTCAATGTGGCGGATGTGAGACACTGGATTGAAAAAACAAGAACTTCTTTTGGAATTGATTTAGCATGCAGCACAACAGAGGGACAAAGAAATTTACCTATGAAGTGTTAAGTTCAGTTTCTGTTTATTTATCTCATGTCATATCTTGATCCCAATACTGTGCACAATGTTACCATACATCCTCAGTTTACTGATACTGTACAAGCCTAATATTAACCCAGTGTGCATGATAAAAAGGTGTAACCAGACATGAGTCATGTTTCAACTTATCCATCTCTGCTGTACAGTCATTGGTGGATTTACTAAGAATCCACTGCTACCAGCTCATTGCGAACTGGTTGGCTTACGCCCATGAAAATGCTGATCTGACATCTACATTTCTGTTCCTCACTGTGTATGTGGTGATAGCACTAACTTCACCAAGCCACTTTGGCCTGCTCACCAAATATTTAGTCCCACAGGTACAGACATAAATACCTGGGGCAGTTTTCAGAAAGTCGAACACTGCCTGTGACAATTAGTACAACAGAGACTGCTGACATTTGATGTCTCTCTAAGTCAATGACATCAGTCCAGCCTTCAGGTGACAAAGCACAGTCAGCCAGGACCTTTGGTACAGCCAAACACCCAGTTCTTCATAAAGCTGTCAGAAAAGAAACAACAGAGAGTACTGATAACAGAAAGGTCTCCATATAATGCTCTAACCTCCTTTATCTTTTTGGATAACAGAGCCAGAGTGGTTCCTGGTCTTAAAGGTTTGCCGTTTTGGTCACTTAGATCTTGTATGGTAGCAGTTAGGGACATTATTGCATGGTTATGTGTAAGTACTCAGAGACACCTTGAGCAGAAAAAGCTGTGGGAATTCTCTTGTTTAATGTATGTTTCATAGCTGATAAACCTTTTTGCGTTCAGAATTACATTTTCCAGCTCTCATTTTCTTATCACAAAGCTTTTAATCTTTGCAGCAAAATCCCTAAATCCCCATCATCTCCCCCATTAAAGAAAGTCTTTTGGAGACAAGCTGGTACATTAGCATGTCAACATTACAGTAAAACTGAAACACTCATATCAGTGATTGCCACTTTCTCTGGTGATGGATTCAGCTCATCACAGATAGGGTTCAGGTAAAGGATTATATTTTGTATGCATCTTTTTTAATGAAGCCAGGTGATGTCACTGTAGTTTATCTCCTTTGAAGGCATTGTCTGTTGTGCTGTCACACAGTTATTAATGTGCACACTGCTGTATTGACTGGCCTTGATGCCAATCATGGCTGTAAACTGAACCAGGGTACATCTGTTTTCATGGGTTGTCAGACAAAAATGAGCTGTCTGTTAAAACCCCTGAAAACCCTGATAGAGACAAAATGGAGAAAGCAGTAGAAATAAGATATTACACATCAGTTAGAAATATACTGAAACAGATAAACTCAGAGGTTTCACGCTTATAATGTCTGCTTTCACTGGTGAATAACTGAATTGAATAAAATATGAAAAGCTGTCGTTGGTTAAAGGAGCTGTGAGGACTATCTGTTTGAAGTGGTTTGCAACGGCACCTTTTGCCTGGAATTGCACACACTGTCATGATGACATGACTCTTAACAAGGCAAGTTTGTGTTGGAAATGAATGGAGATCAGATCATCTTTTTAACACTACTTTTCTTTGAGCAAGACAACTTATTGCCAGATACAATGCGACGAGGAACTTTGTCAGTTTGTACTGTAGTTTAGTAGCCGACCATACTTCGCGCTACTCAAAGCCTGGTATCAGAGACGTATCCATGGACTAACATGTAATGTTAGCAAATCCTTATGTCCCACTCATCTACCAGGGTGAGCTAACGTAACCTCACTCTTCATTTTACTGACAGACTGTCAAGTTTGAACAGATCACTGCAGTATAACTGGGTTGGAATGAACATTAGCACAAACAGTTTAGCCTGTTTCACCCTTTAGCTCCTGTTTTAGGCTTAAGTCCATGTTCTATCACTCCCCTGTTTAGCTTTATTCTTCTCTTCTGTCCTTTTTTTTGTCTGACAGTTCACCTCCAGTGTCCACCATTACTACAAAATTCATCAAGTTTCATCCAAAGTCTTGCTGCCTAATCTACCTTTGAAGGGAATAAAGTGGGAACATTGAGAAAATCTCTCTCTTTTTGAACAGTGGAGTTCTTTAAAAATCACTTGCTCAGTCAGAATTGGAGGATTTTTCAATTTTCTCTAAAAGAGGTTCAATGGGGCATATTGGTCTGAAAATTAAAGTGTGTGCCCCATGTACAGAGGCTATAGTCCTTGCCACAGCTCTTCATCTATCACTGGTTTATCTCCTGACCTCAGCCATTTGAATGCATGTCTTTCACATACTCTACTCCCAATATTTCCTGTGAAAGAAGTGAAGGAGGTAGTTGAAAGGGCCAAGCTACATAGAGCAACCAGAAGGGCATAAGGAACTCTGTACACATACAGGTAGGCATCACCTCCTTCAGCTATAAGCATTAAAATGGTCTGTTAGCCGTGTAACGTGTACAAGGATAACCTCTGGGAGGTGGAGTATGGAGTGATAGGTTTCTTGTAATGCACCTGAAACCACACCCAAAAGAGATGTCATGGTGCTAATGGTGTGTATCACACACCTGTCATGACTCATGACATCACTGACAGACCACACTGACGCAACATTATCATCTCCTCACTAAGCCTGCTGATCTCAGGTGAAGTCCACCTCTTTCTCTTCGTCACACACAGACAGGAGCTAACCACGTAATAAGCTGCCGTCTAACACATTCAGCTGATGAACACAGACTGCAGCCACAGACTCAGACTGAACAGCACATTTGCACAATGCTGTTTCCTTGATAAATCTGGCCTGAAGTGTCCACACCAATTCCCATCACATGGTCAGACCAGGGAGCCACATTCACAGAGGAATATGTGACTGTCTCCAAGACAGCTAATTGAAGTAGTTGGCGGATTCAAGTCCAGTGAAAAAATGTTAAGTTGGAAACTTGTCAAAAAGATGTTGAAATATTTTACTGAAAACGTTGTACTGATGTTGCCACAAGATAAAAAGGCAGAGGATTAACACACTCAATTCGAATAAATGTTCTGGCACCATGAATATTAAGCTGAAGGAGAAGCTGCTTCAAGCAGAGCTTCAAAGTGTCTGCAACAGACACATACTGAGGCAGGCACATGGAAGCGGGATGCTAAATTTTTGCTCATTTCCAATATGTGGCTATTTCCCAACTCATTTTGGCTGTTTGATGGCAAATACATGCACACATTTTTTTCCACTCCCCCCTGTGGTGTAATGAAAGTATTTCTATGCCTAATCTGAAGCCTTTTTCAGACAATTTCCGAATTCAAGCCCAGACATTTTCAGAAACTTGACTTTTGCACCAGCACCTTACAGCTGGACAGTATCTGTGTCAGGCTCATGTAAGCTAAAATACCCCATGTGGTTTAGGTGGAAGAGAGCGTACAGGAAGAGGAGACTGAGCCCTCTGTGGTGGTGACTGTTGTGTTAGTAACACTAAGTTGTGTATCAAGGCATTTTTGCATCACAAACAAAACAGTAGAAAATAAAACACTGACAAATGAGGTGAGAGTAAAAAGTGTGAAACAAGAAAACTACATGCAACATGAACATCACCCAGCACATTTGAGGGGAATTTTGTTGACATTTATCAGCTGCATTCTCACATCAGCTCACTCCAGCTTCTCGTTGACTTTTGCCTACAGCACAAGTGCTGGAAAAAGTTTGGATGAACAGTTTTGGTTATTTGTGGTGACAAAAGCAACCCACTTGCACAATGTAGGGAAATTTCCCAGAGTATACTGCATGTGTCAAAAGGCTTTTATTGTGAAGGCCCTTTCGGTAGATGCAGAAATCAAACACATACTCACTGGATTAAAGAAAAATAAATACAGCTTCTTTGACTTAGCTTATGAGTAATTCTCATCTCATCTCATCTTGCTTGATATGAGGAGCAGTATTCACTCATTCAGTCACCTGCATTTGTTATTCATATGAGTTAACACATTTTTTTTTAAAAGTTAATCTTTTAATGAAAGAATCTTTGCTACTGCAACTACAGTGGCCGGTAGGTGATGGACAATTTGAAAAAGCCACAACACAAATGCAAATGTCACAATACAACGGAAGTACATTCACTACAGAAGTTAAAAGAGGTCAACTTTAGCAGTTTTCTAATGGACAATTATTCCAACAAACACATAAAAGTGGAGAAAGTAAGTAAAACACTGTTTCCTTTTTAACTTCAGCTATGATTAATATAGCAATGCTGCTAACATTATGGCATGACTGATTCTTAAAGCTAAATATACAATGAAAAATTACCAGTAAATGTTACAGAAATATAAGCACCACAAATGATATCACAAGGTGAAACCCTTACAAAGCTATATTAATCATAGCTGAAGTTAAAAAAGAAAACAATGTTTTACTTACTTTCACAACTTTTCTGTGTACATTAACCATTCATCATGTTGTGGCTTTTGCAAATCATCTGACACCTACAGGCCACCATAAAAAAACATACCCACAGTTTTCAAAACTAGCAAGTGAACTAGAGTTTTTAGGAAGATGTTGTACAATGTTAGCACAACACAGTCACTAGAGGAAAAGCAAGTTTTCAAATGGATCACTGTGTTCTCACTATCGCACATCAATAGACCACATATTTAAACAATGTAAAAACACACTGAACCCTTTAGATAAAACATTCAAGACAAGATTCTATTCTGTTGGGTTATTCTATCTTTCACACAACTGGGCAAACATTAGCTTTGGGACAATAAGAGAACATTTTCAGGCATCACTGTTAATAGGAATGAAGAGCTCAAATAATAAGTGCAAGACTTTCAGGACATGTTCAGTGTTTGAAAAATGTCTTGCATTAAGTGAGCATAAATGAAGCATTGATTTATCAGTGTGAAAGGCCAATTTTCAGGACAATGACAGTTCTTAATTCTGACGCCTTGAATAGTCAATAGACAGCCATGATTTTTGATAATTATTCTCAAGTCATTCATGTATTTCGTCCTCAAAAGGCATTTTATGTATGATGATTCAGTAGAAGAAAAAGCTCAAAAACATGAATCTTTTTCTGTGATTGAGTGTTCAATGTGCTGAGTTATTCAAGGATGAGCAGTGTGCATCTCTGTGGAAACTTATCCAAACAGTTTTCTTGACAACCTTTTAGAGCCGACACTGTCACTTCACTGTGGTTTATCAGCTGCCTCATCATTATTTGAAAAAAGAAATCCTGACCTTTAGTCAAGAGTTTGCTACTTCCACATAGCTAGTTTACTCTTTTGCTACACAGAAAAGTAAATAGCTGCTTAAAACAGCATGCGATCTTGTATTTTATGAATACTGCATCTGGAGCCTGAGGTACGCACTCACCTCTGGAATCAGGGAGATATTTCTTACACACTTCAAACTGTTCCAAATAAAGCAACGATTCTCAATACTGGACCACTTTCTTCTTCAGTCCTGAAGGTCACCTGATTAACATACTAAAGTCTTTAAGTCCAGGCTTGACCTCATTCATGCTCATATCTACTTTCCAAAGAATTATTTTCTATCAAAAGAAAAAGAAAACTAGCAGTGCTCACACAGGCTTAACATGGGCTTTTTATAAACCTACAAGTGATGTCAAGATGTTCTTTATGAAAAAAAATCTGAAAAATGCTTGAGAGGCTGACACAGTTTGTGTGTGCAAAGGAAACTGGTACTGGTCTCTAATTCTGCCTAATGCGGCATTGGGTGTCTTTGAGTAATGCAACGATCCAATATCATATAATATCATATGACCAAATCCCCCACAAAAAAATAGAAATCATAATGAAACAATATAAAAGGAGCACCCCCAAAAGACTCAGTCATTCACAAGCAAGGATGGGGTGAGGGTCACCACGTTGTGAACAACTGCATGAGCAAATAGTCCAACAGTTTCAGAACAATGTATCTCAATGAGAAATTGCAAGGAATTGATGGATTTCATCATCTACAGTCCATAATCATCAAAAGATTCAGAGAATCTGGGGAAATCTCTGTATGTAAGCAGCAAGGCTGAACACAAACACTGAATGCTTGTGACCTTCGACCTCAGGCAGCACTGCATTAAAAATTGACATTGTGTAAAGGATATTACCACGTGGGCTCAGGAACACTTTAGAAAACTATTGTCAGTCAACACAGTTCATCACTACATCTACAAGTGCAAGTTCAAACTCTAACATGCAAAGACAAAAACATATATCAACAACACCCAGAAACTCTGCTGGCTCCTCCGGGCCAAAGAGGAAAAGAACAATCTGGATTTTTATCAGTGCAAAGTCTCAAAACCAGCATCTGTGATGGTATGGGGGTGTGTTAGTGCCCATGGCATGGCTAACTTGACCATCTGTGAAGGCTCCATTAATGCTGAAAGGTACAGACAGGTTTTGGAGCAATATATGCTGCCATCCAAGCCACGTCTTTTTCAGGGACGTCCCTGCTTATTTCAGC
This sequence comes from Labroides dimidiatus, assembly GCA_030710495.1. Classification (NCBI taxonomy): domain Eukaryota; kingdom Metazoa; phylum Chordata; class Actinopteri; order Labriformes; family Labridae; genus Labroides; species Labroides dimidiatus. The sequence continues at coordinate 22,864,684 of CM061144.1, read as the reverse complement.
AAGACAATGCCTCACTCCATCCTTGCTTGTGAACGACTGAGCCTTTTGAGGATGCTCCTTTTATACCCAATCGTGACACTCACCTGTTTCCAATTAACCTATTCAACTGTGGAATGTTCCAAACAGGTGCTTTTTGAGTATTCCTCAACTTTTCCAGTCTATTGTTGCCCCTGTTCCAGCTTTCTTTGAAATGTGTTGCAGGCATTGAATTCAAAATGAGTGAATATTTGCAAAAAAAACCCATTAAACTTCATCAGTTTGAACAATAAATAGCTTGTCTTTGTAGTACTTAATACAGGTTAAAAAACATTCGCAGATCATTGTATTCTGTTTTTATTTATGTTTTATCCAGTGTCCCAACTTCATTGGAATTGGGGATGTACATCTGAAATTAACATGTTAAACTTTATTGACTGCTGCTGGAGTGCCTCCTGCTTCTGCTGTGATGGGAAATAACGCATTTACACTTTTGGTTAGCACATTTCACTTTAGAAACTGACAGTTCAGCTTGGCTCAGACATCAAAAGTAAAATGCACTAAGTAAAACAGAATAAAACTTCACTGTGTTTAAGCTTTGAGTTTAAGTTTAAATTCATGAACAAAGCTTACAGGTGCAGCCACATCACAAAAGGTGGCAAAGCACCATTTTTAGTAGTTTTTGTGAAATGTCACAGACCTGAAGATGAAACAAAATCAAAGAAACAGAGAAAGAAGTGAAACTCCTAAGAAATGCAGCATTAAACAGGAATGACTGGATGTCTTTAAGTTTTAAATTATCTCACTATAACTGTACCATATACTTACACTAATATGATATATTGCACACTCCTACATGTTTCTTTATGTGTAACATTATGATGGAAAAAATAAACTAGGTATTTCATAGTGCAGGGACATTGAAGCTGTTTCCTATCTCTAAGTCATGGTCGCAGACCTCCCTGGTTTAGCAGTGCAACATGTATTTGAAAAATCAATCTAAATCATCTTCAGGATCATGAAGTAGCATTGCTTTCATTTGATTCCGACATCATGACACTGTTAAATATTCTTGATAAAAATATAAAAATAACATGATTTTACATATAATTAATCAAGATTAAAATTCTACAATTATGTCTGACAGATGATGTATCAGTATGTCTCTGTATTTCCTCGCTATCCCTTACTTGATCCAAATTACAAAAGGAATCATATGATTCATAAAAAGAGACAACATTCCCAATACTCACTGGCAGTCACATGACAATACCAGCAACCCTTATTAATCTATGTCCTCCAGCCTGCTACAAACAAACCACATCAACAACAACATTATCAGCCATTTATTGTGGCAGGCACAAAATCAGCAAGAGTTATTACTTGCCATAAACCCTGACAACAGGAGATACCTTTCTCCATAGTTTACATTTTTATTTGGCTGCTTTGTTTAAAACAGTTTCTTAGATAAAGCTTTATAGAGTCAACATATTCTGGTCAGCTTCCTAAGATGTGTCACTCTGAAGTGAACAGGTGGAGATGTCATGTGAACCACATTGGTTAAGGTGGGTCATGGCTGCCGACACACTGTGTTTAAAAAGTAAACCACATTGTTACAGAGATTAATCATAATAAATCAGTCACCTGATCAGCCAGTTACAAAAAAAATGAATCAGCCTCCGGCAACTAAGGTGATAGTAGATGCTGCTGCAAGTGATACAGGCTTCATCAAACTGAGCCTGTGTGGAACAAACGGCTGTCTCAATCTAGAGCACAAGCTGAAAAGAAGAAATAAAGACATTTCTCTGTCTTAGATTAAGAATTCATGGAACTGAGGGAATTTTAGGACTGGAACTGGTGTGTTTAAAGTAGGCTATGTCTTAAAGCACTCATTTTTCACTGCTCTATTAATGTTAACCAAAAGTAAAGAGCTAATCATAGCCAATTAAGTCAAACAAGCACAACTTATCATGCACTGCTTTGTGTAAGAAAACAAGTTTGTGAAGACGACACCAGCAAAAAACACAGCAACTCAAGTGGAGGGGAGAAGACGTCTACATTATTGTGATTTTGTGTTGCTTTTTAGCATCCCTTTGTTATCAAGAGTTTATGGTTTACATGCAAAGTAGTAAAAAGATATCTTAACAAACAAATAAACAAAAACACAGGTCTTGATGCAAATATCCAGCCTGTCTATGCTGAGTAGACAGGCCGTACTGTCACTTTAAAACTCGCGGGATGATCCCGAGTTTCTCTTCAGACTGATATGTGTGGCATGATTAAACTGATAACTTTGAAAATCTAAGAACACACACTTGTGACACCACATCTCCCTCATTTCTCTCTGTCACAGCCACGAACTGACAGATCTAATACCAGGTCAATAACAGGGGTTATGACAGCAAGTAAAGCTGCTGTGGAAACCAGGCTTCATGCAAATTCTGGCACCGGTTCCAGAGTGATGTTGCGCACGAGGGCAGCGTGACCTTCCTGCCCCCCATATTGGCAACTTTTACGCCCAATACTGCTGGTCCGGAGTCAAAATTTCCCAAATGCACACATGAAAGAAGCTCTCACAGACTTGTTTACGCTGCTCGATATAAATAAACCTGTGTCTCATCTAAAGTGCCAGATAGGCTGTGAAACAGTCACACCGCTGTAAATGCTGGGATGACTAAATATCTTTTGGCATGTAAGCGCACCTTCAGGACCATCACTCCGTCTGTAGCTATTCACCATGTCCGTCCGCTCGCGCTGCTGTCACTTTACCACGACTTTCAACTCGGCGAGTTCAGCCCGCAAATACATCTTATCTATTTCCGACAGCCGCTAGAATTATATCAAAGTACACCAGAAGCGGCACAAAGTAAACGCATAAATTAAGCAACCTCGTCTTCGCGAAGCTTCAGAGGGGTTAGTTTCGCCTGTTAAAGGGCTTAGTACACCGCTTTTTACATACGCGACGCCCTCCCCTTTACTTCCTAATTCCATTATTCGTCAATATTACACAGCCTTTTCCGTGGACACGCTTTTGTCCTACCTCGTAAAGGTCTCCTGAAGCCATTGTGGGGTGCGGACTCCGGCAGCGCGGCGGTCTTGCCTGCCTTGTTGGCTTTTTTGGACCCTACTCTCTCGGTGTTTCGGCGAAAGCCCCGATAGACGGGAATTAGCGAGCAGCCTTGTTATTCTGAGCAATCCGCAGTAGCAGATCAGCAGACAGTGTCAATCGAGCCCGGCGCTGTGCGATGGATCGCTCCACGCATAAAACAAACAACCATCGGGGCGGTGCTGTTTACTCAGACCCAAGTGCAGGACTGAAAATTAGACCAGAGCTAAGAATGCACAGCCTGATGGTCTGCACGCGCCCTGCTCCGCTCAGCTCGCGTACAATCCAACAACTCCACAGGAGATGATATGCTAGATGTGCTCAGAGACACCAGCTGAGACAGTTCTCTGTCGGCGACCCACTCTGCCTGTCCACTTCTCGACCAGTTTAAGACCTTACTTAACCTTAATTTAAAGTTAATAATCCAGATCCAAGATCGAAAATCCTTCAGGTATTCATGATAAAAGAGTGTGCAGAAAATTGTAAGCTGCAAAACCATGGTTAATTCTTATTGCATACCCAATTTCATTGTTTCCATAATTTACAATAAATGAAAAACAACAACATACTATTTGTTGAATCAAACAATGAAAAACGTGTGATTCAAATTACAAATGTGTTATATAATGACTTATTTAACAAGCATCTTAAATCACAATGAATACATAGATTTAGAGTTATTATGTCACTTCTGGGCTAATCCTCACCACAATGGTTTATTAAAACAGCCCTTACGAAGAAAGGAGGAAAATGAGACAATGATAAAAATGGAACCCTATTAGTGTATAAAATATTTCTTATTTTTTGTACCTTAAAATGAACAATTTATGATCCATGAGGTAATCCTGGAGGGTGATATTGAATGTATATAGCTTACTGTAGAATACTGTATGCTGATTTACAGCAGGCTTGATCTGTTTTGCCTGTTAAATGAAGTGCTTTTTTTATCAAATCAATACTAAACATTTGGGTGACCCCTTCATGTATGTCACATTCAAGTTGGAAAAAAATATCCAAAGCTCACATGATATTTATCACTTAATGTCTTCCTTTATTCATTTTATCTTTTTACATTTCAATAGACCACACCACACAGGCTCCTGCACACTTATTTCAATCCAAGCAACTATAAGTCACCATTTCTCACATCAAGTTGAACTTCAATCATAAAGAAACTATAAAGCACAGTGAGGTCATCTGCATCCATCTCTGAGCTTGGAGCATGAATCTGAAGCATCCTGTCTGTTACATAATATTGATGAGCACTGGATGAAAGGAGCTCGGTGCAGGTGATGGGCAGCTTTTCTCCAGGCCACACCAGAGGGTAGCATTGACCTATTACTGTTAAAACAAACACTGAAGAAGATTTGAGTTTCTTTTCTCAGTTAAAAACACTGAAAGATTCCCACTGATATCCCAGTAGAGAGATAAAATGTTACTTTGTTTTGCCCTTTATTTAATATTAATGTGATTTGTTCTTGCAGGGAAAATAAAATGCTGCACTGAACATTTTTTCAGCACCAACTCTGTAAAAAAACTAGTCTAGATAGATTTTTAAAAATGTAGCAGTGTTTCATCCTCTTAATGTTGATGCAGCCCACTACTGCAGAAATAAGGGTTGTAACTTTTGGGATGAAGTGCATGGTATAATATCTGTCATTTCTGACCACTCCTTTCAGCAGAATTTGCTTTCTTTTTCTACAGATACAAAACAACTCATTTGCAAGGTAGATTTCCCATTAAGCCCCAAAGCAGAATATATTATGCAAAATAATCACACAGCAGTCATCATTTCTAATATTAGTCATTTAATTATTTTTATCTTCAACTCACAAGCAACAAAAATTGAGGCAACAGAACTTTAATCAGAGGGTCAGTTTTGCAGCAGAGCTACATATTCCACTGAACAGGTAGTAAGTAGACAATAATTTGTGCTGCATTGAGTTAAAGATGGAAATTTTGTTGGAAATAAGGAAAAAAACTTTACCTAACAGAATTAAACTAACATGGCTGCAGAGAGAGAAATCATACATTTCAAGGTGCTGAAAATAAACAGCACCTTTTTCCTGTTTGGTAAATGCAGATGCTGATATGAGGGGAAGTATGAGGAAATGACTAAACAGGAAGTTTGGTCTGGATAGTTTTCAGTTCGCTGAAGTTCAGGAGACAGAAGGGTATTGAAAAAATATGCTTTCATCTTTCATAAAACAACAAACTTTGGTTGAAGTTTCTCAGTCAAGTTTCACTCTATGGCTTAGACGCAGCACACATGCTTCTGGTTGACACCTGTCTGCAGTCGAGAGTCTCATGATGCAGGTACTGCTCATGTGTGAAAAGGGGAAATGAATGCTTTCTTTTCCCACTGTGAAAGATTTTATTTCCTCTGTCATTAGTGTGGAGTCAGTCCCTATTTTTTCCTCCTTTGACAGGAGCACCTGTGACTTGTCTGTTGATTTAAAGTGGCCTCTTACATATTAGTAGGTGAGGCACATTTTCTGTTTCCATCTTTTAATCTTTGAAACATCATTAACAATGTATAAACAAATTGAGAGACATTCGATAAGAAGGGTAGATAAGAATTGTCAAGCAGCAAAATGAGGAAGTCTCTATAACTTAATGTATAATAAAATAATTATTAAGTCATTCATTCAGTTTAAATCCTGATTGAATTAGGATATGAATCTGTTATAGACTTGTCAGTATGCAAGGAAAACAGTCCCTGAGTGGAACTCTAAAGGGGTGTACTGTACTAGGTAGAAAAGCAAACTTGTAACCCACTGACAGCTCTCTGACCCTGCTGGAGCTTTAATCATTGCCTCTAGACACATATCCTGTCATAAGCGCAGCTCTGAATCTCCTCTTAATGTTGTTTTCAATTTCCAAATCAATATTCACTCCAAAAATTATCAGTGTGGTTGTAAAAAGTGGCGACAGCAGTCTTAGAAATCTGGCTATACCTGTAGCCCCTAGAACTTTTTTATTGGGTTCACAGACTAAGTTTAGGTTCAGATAGTATTTAGTTATGTAAAATATTGTGTTATTGGTTAACAAAACTATCACTGTTGCTAATTGTGGGTCCTTGGCTAATACTGGGTTAATTATATTGTCATACTTTACCTATTAAACTCTGGGTTGAGAGAAAGACAGTCATGGTGAACCCAAAACAATGTTAGGTATCTGGTGGAAATGGGAAACATGTTTTGTTGACCTATCAGTCAACCTCAAACCCTCTGTGGTTTCTTTGTTGTTCTTTTATGTCAAGCCATTTTGACTTGAGCTTATTGTTTACTTATTGTTCATTTTTATCTCCACAGGATGGTCCCATTCCTTAGCATGAAGTGACGCAACATCTGCATTCTACAAATTTGAAAAATTAGAAAGTGGCTGTTGATTTCTTAGAAAGAGAAGCAGAAACACCCTAACACTCTTCAAGGACCACTTGGGTTTTAATGAGAGAGGCTACCTTAAGGGCACCTTTAAATTTAAAAATAATGTCAACATTTTGGGCTCATCCAATTTTGCATGAAATAATCTTGTGATTATCAGTGGTAAGCCAAATTAGGAAGGGATTCATGAGTAGCCACAGGGGGCACTGAACAGAAATATAATCACTTAGTCCTTGGCAATTTACTTTTTAAAACAATTTTCACAGAAATTGGCAAGGACTTTTTGAGGCATGCTGCTAACAAAAAAATAAATATTAAAATAAATAAATAAAAATAAAATAAAAATTCACTATTAGGAAAATGTTCATATTTTGTCTGTTTGGATGAACAGGGTTGTCCTGGACACAGCAGCCTTGGTCAGACTGTCATCCCCACATTTACTGTCACCATTCAACAGCCCAATCAGTAAAGACAAAAGAGCCAAAAATGACTGAAAAATGAGAAAACAGGTTTAGACTTACAAAGTCAGACAAAGTACTGTTTTTGAATAATGTTTGTCTCTTAGTGTATGAAATACAGCTCATCGTTGCTGATCATTAAAATTCACATCTTGATAAAGTAACATTTAAGCACAACATCTCAAGCTTTCTTCCCTGAAATAACTCCCTTCATTCAGATATAGAGGCCTCAAACCACATTGCAGGCTCTGAACTTCTTGCAGTCAACTGAGTGCTTCACAATACTCCATCTCCTCTTTCATTTTTTTTCTTCTTCATATGCTCCACAATAGCCAGTGAAGACTTATGAACACCTGGAGCTTGCCCTTCATGCAGCTAATCATTGTCTCCATTTAGTGGTAAAAAACCCCTGCATTGTCTGGATACATTTTAAAGTTGCTTTGTTGGTCACAGAATCATGTAACACCATACTGGAAGCCTTACATTAAAAAACGGATGTGGAACCATCTAAATGTGTTCCTTTACACCTCAGCCCAATTCTGCACCTGGCTCCTGCTCAATCAACCTCTTAACATTTTCATGTTACACACCCAGCAGTAGCTGAACCTGTCTCCATGTCCTTGAAGAAGCATTGCATACTTTTGTTTGCCTTTATGTTTGACTAAGACTAAGACTGGCCGTGCAGAATGTGTGATTGAGGTGAGACTACAGACACTACCTTTTACAAGGTTCTCAGTCAAGCTGTTTTTATCTTCTGGAGGTTATAGAGGAAAAACCTTTCACATTTCCAGCAACTTCAGACCTCAATATTGAAGCCACTTTCAGTGATCAACAGCAGTTCGCTCATCTGGAATCAGTGATATCACAAAGATTAAAAAATGTGCACACTGTTAAAAAATAATTTTCTCAGAGGTGTTTCCCAAACATCCCCACCAAAGCAAAAAGTAGAAACCTGGCAACATAGCTCATCCCTTCATCTATTGTGCTTAAACAATGATTCACTAACAGGTTTTTCTGACATGAAAAGGTAGCCAAATCTAGATATCATAGCATAATCATTGTCCAGCCATCATGACTGTTGACTGTTGATGCACTAGTCTTACTAATAGTCACAAAGGAATAATAGTTCTGGTATGCAAAACCTTTCATGAGTCACATCCTTTGACTTGCATCACAGAGAAATGAACATAGCTTTAGTATGAAGTTAAAACTAGCCAAAACACAAACATACTAAATATCTGCAGTAAGTCATGTTCATTTTTATTACAATCATAAGGTGACAGCATGCTGCTCAACCTACTTTCTATAGCATAGCCAGGTATGCCTCACTTACAAGTCCAGTCCTCTAAAGCTAACACTAGCTAATGACACAGGAAAAGGTTTGTGGGCCATGGAATAAAAAATAATAGTAAAACAGCTGCATAGATTAATGAATTTCTATTTAAACATATTACCAGTCATGAGACAGAAAAAGTAAGAAACTAACAAAAATACAATAAATAGATAAACAGAAAAAATATATAAAACATCCCAATTAACTTATCAAACTAAAAAAGATGTGAATATCTTAACAGATGTTGAAGATGTGAGAGATCCCATGCATAATGACATGCAGTTGTTCTCAAACAGGAGTCCACACTCTGGAAAACCCTTATGTTTTTATCAGACACTGACTACATGTCAAACAAAATGTTGGCGGAACTGTTTGAAGAATGAGTCTCTGAACCATGAACAGATGTCCTTTACCCTGTAGAGACTTATAAAAAAAGAATATATAAAAAAATAATTAGTTGCATATAGGCTGACAGCTGCAGGTGGTCAAATATAGATCAATACGCTCCATTAACAACAGTCAGGAGGCATGTTTCCACATACATATGTATGTGCCCTTTTTCTGGATTGCCCCTACCAACATGGCAGCAGCATCACTGTATGTGAACCCATCGACCAATGAAAACCAGCTAATGGCCTGTAGGCCAAATCCGACCCACCAGAGCTTTTCATCCGGCCCCATAATATTACTGAAAATACTCAAGTGAGGGGACAAAACTTGTTGCATGCAGAGACACACTTGTTGCCTCCCCCTGTTCAGTTCAAGTTTGGTTAATAACTGCAGTTGCATGGGAGTGTTGAGATTTCAAAGTAGACTCTTTTTTTCTCTGAAGGGCCCCTGACTGTTCAGGGTATGATTCCTTGAAGCTGACATACATTGCATTGTGATGACACCTCAGATTACTTTCTTTAGCAACAGAAACAGTTTGGTTTCACATGAGGCACACAGGTACAAGGTTTCTAAAAGTTGGCACTATAAATACATACTTATCAATTCATTTTCATTAAACCTGGGCTTTTTCTGCATCAACTTTCAACTGAAGACTCTTTGTCTGAGCTTTAAATATAAACAGAGGGCTTTTCTTCTGTTGATGTTCTCCCCAAACTATAACACTGCATTTAACAGTGATAGACAGCTTGACAACCTCATAAATATGAAATCTAAATATTGCAATTGCAGTACAGGTACAAATACCTCAAAATAACATAAATTTGCAATGGAATTAATACATCAAAATAATAATAAAGGCCTATTGCTTTGGATACAGTATAAATTGTATTTATTTAACAAAGGCATCTGGGCCTCACAGTATCTGCCAAAATAGTTTTTGGCCCTTGCAGTTGATCCCTGACACTGACTGTAATATACAGATACAGTGTCCATTAGGTCACCCATTTCTTTCTGATACAGTTTTGAAGCCCATCGTCAACAGGGGCCATATTAGAAATGATGAACTCAATCTAGTTTAATTCTGGTTTGGGTGTGGTAAAGAGGAGGCCTTTAACCTTTTAGGATGCCTATCGGCCAGGTCAGCCATGCCCCTACTTCAGCAAAAATATTAAGTTGTATAACTTCTAGATGAAAAATATTAATCCCCCTACTGTGTGTACTATGAGTGATTCAGGGCCAAGTCCTTTTTTTTAAACCAAGCTGTATGTTTATGTATGTCTGTAAAAATTTGCAAGAATCACAGCTTTAAGCACCTCCACATAGGCCTCATATTTTTAGACCGAGGTTTGCTGCTTATATACAAACAGGATAGTGAATGTGGCGTCTGAATTTATATGGCTATGATTTAAAGTACTATCGACATATTTTTTTTCTGCTTTTAAATGCAAAACTGTTAAAATCAGCTAAAGACTTGGTTTGAAAGTGCCTTCTCTGACAAGGCAAGTTGCCAATCATGGTTCAGGATTTCAGGGTAGCTGCTGAGGGGACCAATCCTATTTCAAGAGACACTCACTGCTCTTTTGTCTCCTCTTTTATTTAACTAAAATGTATTTTTAAAAAACAAAACAAAAAAGAGAAGAGTAAAGAAAAGAAAAAGGTGAAAAAAAAAACAAGCATACAAAAATAATAATAACAATGATAAAAAATAAACCTTCCACAGGAAGCGGAAAATCACACGAAAATTCGAATAGGCGAAGCAAGGTGCGCGCAATCATTTCTGCCACTGCGCCACATCAGTAAATTACAAATACATCCAGATTGGCAAACTGGCAAACAATTCCTGCATTCCAGCAGTGAAAAACAAGAAATTCACGCCAGTTTCTAGTTGTTTCTTGATATAGAAGCTAGCTTCCATAACTTTTGACGCTGGGTTACAGCTGCAGCCTGAAGGAGTCATGACGTCCAACAACCTGGGTACATGTCCGTGTTGGAAGACCTTTCAAATGATGGACATTAAAATGATGACCTGACCCAACTTGTGTCGAATGAAGCTTGAGAGGATGAAGAGGAGCCACGAATAATTCCCCGGGTGAAGGTAGGACAGCTTGTTTGGATATTGTTTACTGCTGGTTGAATGCCCCCTAGCAAACATGGTGCTCTCGGTGCTTTGTTAGCTTGCTGAGGGCAACAGGTGTGTTCTGGATTGAGCGCTGAGCTGAAGGTGCTGAAGCTTTTGATGAAAAGAGGTCATTTTGTGTCGTTTTCTATCTGATGTGTCTAGATTTCTTGACTGATGTGCATTTGAACTTGCCTCGCTCTTTTAACATCATGTACTGATGCATGTTCGACCTATTTTTTTCCCACTTTGTGCTAGAGTTTTGCCAAGAAGCATGAATTAGTTATTTGATTTCTAGAGTTGAATTCTTCACATTTAGACAGCTGGGAGTTTCCAGTGCTCCCGTACTTGCCACTACATTTTATTACTGTTAATATTATTTTCCATTAAGCAGTATATATTCGTGCATGGTAAAGCCTGACAAGTCTATCCTTCAAGTTGTCTTAAAAATAGAAGACCGTGAATCCAGATTTTAAAGGTGAATACTTACAGGTTTAGGTGCTGCATGGCTGCAGTGTTTGTATTAAGTGCTAAATGTATCCTGGGGGATTAAGTGGAGCTGACTGTTTTATTAATCAGACAGAGTCTGATTAATGTAAAACATCTTTTCAAATCAGCTGTTTTCTGGAATTCATCAGAGTGATGATTAGTTTTTCATTTTTAAGAACTGATTCAGGTGCAGTGAAGTGCTTCATTCTGTATTAGACATGTTAATTTACTCAGATCTTCCTACTTGAATAAATCTGTACCGCTGCGACCTGTACGCTGTGCTTATTCAGCCCTTTCGTCATTTTTTTCCCCCCTGAAATCAAGGCTGATATCTTTCTGCTGGAGCATTGATTTAAAGTTTTCTTGAAAATACAGTATGGGAATGTATGAAGTAGAGAGGAATTTGAATCTGTATGTATCTGAGGAAACGACCCTCCTCATGAAAACATATTCCATTTAACATTTAATCAGCCTTTCCAGACAAGGTTCATATTCTGTGGGTATCCGAGGGTGCCTGTCAAAGCTGCAGGTCAGCAAAAGTTAAATGAAAAGCAGTGATTTCTTACGCACATATTTATGTGAATGTTCTGCTTCTTGCAAGACCCAGCCTCTCTCATCTGTTTTGCAAATGTGGAAAAAAGTCTCCATAAACACATCCCACACGGACCAGACAAACATCAGAAGACAAAAACAGACACACATTAACACATGATGTTCATGGCTTGATAACCTCTTGAACAAATGTGAGGTCTGTGCAGAGATGGTCAGAAAGCTGCTGGCTAACTTTGTGTCAATCACTGTAATTTAGTTAACAGTAAATTTGTTGTAAAATGTGCAGCAAAGAAAAGTGTAAACTAAATTAATGACAGTGCAGGTTTTTCATTATTATCTGTTGTGTGTTGAAATTAAGTTTAAATTTACCTTTCTTAAGTTCATATTGTGTTGTGCGACTAGAAATAATGTCAGATTTAAATCCCTACATTGTCTTGAATATATGCTTTTCATTTGCTAATGGGACATGTTTAAACAAAATGACTGAGTTCTGGTGCTTTTTGCATAGCTTTAAGTCTAGATAGTGCCATAAGTGTACAATTACTACTACTGGCCTACATCATTGTGTGACTTGGGTTATACAGTTTCAGACCTGAGAACTGGCTGGAATACGCTCTTCATAGGCTGCTTGACATCTTACCTCTTATTTCACATTTAGTAATTGTGGTTAAAAAAATGCTTGGAAAAAAAAAATTCTGTTTGGCTTGAGATGCATTTGGGGTTCTCCAAATGAGAGAATTTGAATCTGCTGGTTGTTTGGATTCTAATAAAGCAGATATACTTGGTTTTGATTAAATGTGTGTTTGAAGGTATTTTAAGATGTAAATACTTTACATGGTTTGGATTTGGGTTTTATTATTTGTCATATTGAATCTTTGCAAGCTGTGTTGCAGTCAGCACCAAGGACAGAGACAAATGAGCTGAAAACTTCACAGTCTTACATTTATGTGAGCTCAACCAAGTCAGTTTGGAGGTTCAGTCAGAGCCTTCTTCCTTTGAAATTTCAAGTTCGGACATTTAAGCCCTTGTATCATCTCACCTTCAATGTAGAAGTCCCAGAGGAGTGCTGGAATGAAGTCATCCCACCACTGAGCTGATATCGGAGGTAGTAACAGAGATAAGACAAAATCCCTGTGAAACTTAGAGTGGAGTGGCGTGTGTGTGTGTGTGTTTGTGTGGGTGTGTGTGTGCTCTGATGGATTTTCTCTGAAAAAATGTAGAAATCTGAAGGCTGTCTGTCATTTAGAATGGTGAGGGTGATCCATCATTCCTTTTATTAGTTCTCAGCTTTGTCAACACGTGGAAAAGTCCTATGAAAACTTATATAGCAGTAATATTTACAACACACCCGTGTGTCACACAGCAAACACTAGCATGGTTGTGTGCTGGACTCATCAGTCGGAGAAGCCACATCAGTCTGGATCCTTGGTGCCCCTGCTCTTGCTCTTGTTTTTCCAAACTCACGTGTGTTTGGAGGATGTGGCACACGTACAACCCTCAGGGCTCTTTTCCACCAGACAAACATTTTTTGTTTGTGACGCCCAGTTAAAACACTTGCAGGGCAGTTTCTTGGGTCTGACAGAGGGTTCTGGTATGCTAAAATCAGCCTGTGTGTTTTCATTCAGTCAGATTCGGTATATCTAAAACAGCTGCGTCGTTACTATATTGGGATAATGCTTGGTAGTGCTTTCAACATATTCATCCTGAAATTGCTTGATTTTCAAAATTTTGCTTTGCAGTCTGTAATCTTTATCTTAATGACAATCTTAATCTTTTATAGTTCTGTGTTGCTCAATGTGTTTGATTCTCCTCCCAAAAGACAAGCCAAGAACAAACAACTCATCAAAAAGGAATTGGGTATCAAAATGAGTTGATTATCTTCCTAGATAAACTTTGATAAGTTTTGTATTAATGATAGATTATCTAAGAGACATTTAAATATGATGGAATTCATTCCTTGTTGTAAATGCTGGGACAAACAGAGTCCAAAAACTTAATGCTGCTACAAGAGCTGTTAAAGAGCTTTGTGATGGTAAGGTCCTGTTATGGTTTGATACCTGAAATAGCCTTTTGAGAACGTTTTACTTTTTGTTGCTAGTTTTGCTGGATTTTATTTTGATCACTTCTTTGTGAAACTAAACTCTGAGCTATTAGTTTCAAACACTATGAAATGCACAGAAACAACTACAACAGTAGCTATACAATATTTTAGTATTCGAATGTTCTGAAAATTCCATGGATTAATCGGATAAAACATATTTTTGTTTAGCTGAAAAGCAATTATTTTTCGAATGATATTTGTTTGAAACAATTAAAAAACAAGTGACTTTAGGTGGTATATCTGAAGTTCCATGAAATCGTACTAGAAATGAGACATTTTTACTAGGAAAAAGTCATATTCTTGATAAGATTTTGAGTCTTTGCAGTAGTCAACTAAAATTATGACACCTGCTGTATTGGAACACATTAGGCACCAGTGCTACTTGATATTTTATTGTGTGTGTGATTGCAGTGATCCTCTGTTATATTGATTTTATGACAGTTGTGCTTAATATTTTTTAGCTCAAAACTCACATCAAACACTTTTTAATCCCAGCTTTATGACCTAATTCAGGGCTATTCTCCATGAGTTTTCAGCTCTGTCTCTTTGCTCTTATTAAATTCCTGTGATGGGAAGTTTCAGAGAAGTCTGAGCTGCTGCAGTGTCCAATCAGTGAGTGGTATCCCATGATTAATGCCTTGAGACCGGTGCTGCATGGGAGAGAGGTGAGAGGAGACTGCAGTTGAAAGCATTGAGATTCATTCTGGCTGTTTTCCAAACCACCTACTACATACTACATGTGAAAGTAGTAGGTAGTAGGCAATGCATACTGCCTACTACTTTTGAATGTAGTATGTAGTATCACTGTTCTGTTGGGTCTGTTTTGTAGTATGCTACTCTGGTTTTCAGTTTAGGAAAACAGAACTGCAGCTAATGTAATTTTTACATGATATTTCAACAATATTTGAAACAAATCTTAAATAATGAAACAAATTACTTGAAATATTGTCTTTAATTTGAATGAATGTCACAAAATGCAAAACAATGAAGGTACATTTTGGAAGTACAGAGAATGAATGACCAAATGCATAAACGGGACAGCAATTCAAAGAACACTCAAAACGGGCAAAGTTGAGTGTGGAACGCTGGATACCTCTCACATTCACTGGTCGCCATATTGGCTACATAGAAGAAGGGGCGAGAGCGAATCAAACAATGGTTGAAGGAAGTAATCAATGAATAGCAGTGGAATACCTGTGAACAGTGTGCAATGTGATTGTAAGTGTGAAACAGTAGTATTTGATTTGGGACAACACTAGCCTGTAAGATTTCGTGCACTGTTCCAGTAAGAGCAGGGTGTACGCAGTATACTTCATGTAAGTGCACTTCTGAAAATACACGATTTGGGACACAGCTTTAGTCTTGTTTTTATAAGTGCAAACCATGTCCAGTGTAGTTCAGCATTCAAAATGTAAACAGAGACTTTCCAAATAAATCTCCAAGCTGCTGCTCCAGCTGATGATCCAGCTCTATGCATATCCATTAAAAAAACAACTTCCAGGTTTAACTCATTTGATAGGACATCAGCACTGTTTTAGCATTTGAATTTAGATTGAAGACAGCTCAGGTAACAAGGTATGGCATTGTAACAGTCAGTCTAGCTGTGGTTGTACTATTGAAGTAGCAAATGGTGTAACATTTCTGTTTTGGTTTGTGATACAAACAAGTTGTGACACTAAGATATCTCATGGTATTGTTACTTTCCCAACCATTTAGGACTCTTATTAGTAACAATGATGATCCAGTTAAAAATTGTAAGATAACTTTAGTAAGACTTGTGGTCTGTATGCTGGAATCAGTTCATTTTTATATTTCCAGGGTTGTTTTCTTTCTAGACACAGAGACACTATGTCCTTGCAGTACATTTAACTTTTAGAAATGTACACATTATTGTACTTATCCAGTGTTACTGTACAAATATAGATAATATAAGCATATGATATGCATCTTGTGTTCACGAAAGAAAGCGTTCATATTTTTATATCTGGTCCAACAATACCTGCTGACTCTTTGTTGCGCTGAAGCGTGTTGAGGACAGGAGTCTGTACTGAATTTGGAATGCATTTTTTACAGTATGTAGAGATTAGACTGAGTTTAGATTCCTTGTACAGTTAAAAGCATTAGCTCTCTGAGAATCTCTTTTATATACTAAAATATCCCTGAATGCAGTTTAATACAGTGCTGCCTGAGGGCTCGAAGGTCACGGGCATTCAGTGTTGGTTGCTGCTTACATACAGGGATTTCTCCAGATTCTCTGAATCTTTTGATGATATTATGGACTGTAGATGATGAAATCCATAAATTCCTTGCATTTGCTAATTGAGACACATTCTGAAACTGTTGGACTATTTGCTCATGCAGTTGTTCACAAAGTAGTGAACCTCGCCCCATCCTTGCTGGTCAACGATTGAGCCGGATGCTTCTTTTTTACCCAATCATGACACTCACCTGTTCCTAACTAACCTGTTCACCTGTGGAATGTTCCAAACAGCATTTTTTGAGCATTTCTCAACTATCCCAGTCTTTTGTTGCTCCTGTCCCAGCTTTTTTTGAAACGTGTTGCAAACATCAAATTCAAAATTAGTTAATATTTGCAAAAAAAAAAAAAATCAATAAATTTTATCAGTTTGAATTTGCAAGTCATTGTATTCTGTTTCTGTTTTACACAATGTCCCAACTTCATTGAAACTGGGGTTTAAATCACTCAGCAGAATGATAAAGTCATTTAAGAGAACCAGCACGTCATCTCAGAAGTACTATGTGTGCTGTGGAGTTTTTTTTCCATTGTATGTTGAACGTAAATGCACTTAATAGTTCTCAGTACCAAACAATGCCTCTCATAAACATTTTTTTTCCAACAGTTTTCAAATCCACAGGGGAAGTGGTCCTTTCTCTACAGAAACAAACTGGTCTTAAAAGCTTTTGCAGTTACTCACTAGATGGCACCATTGACTTACTGAACAGACACTGAGCCATCCTGTGTTCTACTTTAGAAATGGTGTGCTCAGAAGAGGAGTCAGATTTGAACTTTTAACTCCTAAACAAAGTTAGTCTTGTTTGACACTCATGACTCATTAGGAAATAAGTTGATGAGTCAGCTTTCCACTGACAGAGAAACCTCTGGAGGTTAACCCATTGAAAATAGGTAAACATCTAAACACAGGCCTCATTCAGGCAGGAAGAGTCACCACCTTTTGCTGCTGTCATTCACCAAACCACATTTTCACTAGAAGTTTAGTTTGATCACATCTTAGAAGTGGTCACTGGTGTCAGTTCATTTGAAACCTCTGTCACACTTTATCCGTTTTTACATCCTGTTCCAGAAGAGCTTCTGAGAAGAAAGAGGAGAGTGTAACTGGATGATTTCAGACTGAGACATCTTTATGCTTTTACTTATTAACTTTATCACACTTGATGAAAGGGTTAAAAATCACACAATAACATTGCATGTATACATTAATAATATAGGTCTAAAATAACTTAATTAAACAAACAACCATGTATCCAGACAACATTTTCTTGTTGTTTTTTTCCCAGTTGGCAGTCACTAAATTTTAATATAACAATCCAAATAAAATTATGACCCAAGCTTTGTGTAAATTGGCTAAAGAAAGATGTATCTGTTTTCTCCAATAGAGGGCAGACAAGTACAAGAAATAAGCAGTCCAAGTTTCACAGTCCTCAATCACTCATCCAGACTTCAATGTGTATTATGGGACAGATGCAGCCATGCATATCCAATAACAGTGAATAGCATTAAAAACCCTGTGTGTGGATATTTGAATTCATACTGTAATTGTTATTAATTGGTATGTTGTGGTCTTGGGAGTCTAATTATGGCTACCGTGCCTCCTTAAACATGACCTGAACTGGAATGGGTGAAATTGTATTCGTCCAATAAACACAGTGATCCTAAATCCAATTAGTCCCCATTCTACTGTGTAAAGGTTCAGCCCTGCCACATCCGGCTCACCTGTCAGGTCCCTGTTCTCCACAACAGTAAGGATTAATTATTCAGCCACAATTAGCGTGATGTCAATAGTAATTGCTGCCAGAGCAGGGCTTTTCTGACATCCAGACGGCCTGTTGTGAGACACAGATTACACTTCTCTCATGCTAAAATTTTCCTTTTCAATCAACTTCCTGTATGTGTTCAGACACACACACACACACACACACACACACACACACACACACACACACACACACACACACACACACACACACACACACACACACACACACACACACACACACACACTCAGGCAGGCATGCATGACTGCACTTAAATAACCAATGCTATCACAAACGCATACACACACAACTACTTTGAGTAAAATTTGAGCAAAGTGAGTGTAAAACATAGATAAGTGTTTCTCATTTTTCCTTTAACATTTTTTAATGTTTATTAAGCGACATGTTTACTGTGCTGTTTGCTGACATGTGGTAATTGCTTTGAGTCCTTCACAGGAGATGGAGGAGGTTTCTGCTCAGACTGAAATATGTTGCTGCTGTTATTGACATGAATAGAAATTACACGCCAAAAAGCTCAAAAGTAATACTGAAACATTTAATATAAATTAACATTTGACCTAGAAAAAAACGTTTTGCAAGGTTGCATGTACTGAAATATTGCTGTACGCTTGAGAGCTATTCAGTTCAGTCATAATTCTTGCATTGATCATGACATGAAAACATTTTTATCATCATTTAACAAAAGATATCATTTTAAACTTCAAAAAAAATTTGCATCTCTGAGTTGTTTTGTCTATTTAAATTGCATTCATATGTTTTTTTCCCTTCAAATACATTTTTTAGGATACAAAGAGGATGGATGAATGATCCCAATCATTGGCCTGAAATGTCATTTTTTGGTTGAATCACTTGGAAAGAAAAAAAACTTAATACCTTATTTGGTGAATTCATTGTACCTGATTATTATTATTATTATTATTATTATTATTATTATTATTATTATTATTATTATTATTATTATTATTATTATTATTATTATTATTATATAATGCTTAAGGGGGGGGTTCATCATTATTATAATTGTTATTATTATGCTAGACAAATGCTATATCATGCAGATATTTACAAACAGAGCAGCCTGAATAACTTCGAGGAAGGTTACTTACTTTGGAAACCGTAATCCCTGAAACCATCTTATGCCCATTCGATAATGTAAGTATAACTTTCAAGTTACTGAAATGTTGACTACAGACTCACATACACGTTTGTGTTTTGGATCCTACAGGTTACCAAGCTCATCCACAGGCCAGATGTTTTGCAGCCTCAGTGTTCTGCTCAGCTCTGTGCTTTGGTTAATTGAATAAAACTTTGAAATATAGATTTTGAGTTTATTTCATATGTGGAAAGGCACACAGCTCTTTGGCATTGTAAATAGTAGTTGTCATCAGCATCACTATGAAGAGACATGAAGTAAGGACTGTTGTCTGCATGTGGAATATACAATCTCACTTCATTTCTTTGTTGTGAGATGTGAAGCCAAATGTCCAAGTTGTTGTAGTTGTCAATAAATTGCACTGGTGCAGCAAAGCATGTCCAGAGATAACCTGACTGGTTGAGTCGCGTCACATCCTGTCCACTGACCAAAACATGAATGTGCTCATATTTTAGGGACTGGGGAGCAGAATGGCTCAATTTGCAACTTGTGAAGAGAAGCCAGATTGTTGTTCAGTGTAGACAGCAAACAAAGTGGTGAAATCAGTTTTACAGTATCATGCAGGTAATTCAGATCGGTGGTGCAGAAACCAGCTCTTGTGAACGCTTGAAGGACACTTGAGGATGACCCAGAGCAGATCCAACCAAGTCTTCATCCTCAGCCCTTTTAATTTACAGCAGGGGTTTCCAAACCTGTCTGCTCAAGACCCAGAAAAGAAATTTGATGTCTCCCCAGGACGAGGAACAGAGAAAGAAACAGAGATGCACCTGTGATAGTCACTGCAGAGCAAAATGAATGTTTTGTAATTCTATTGGTTTGGAAAATTAATTCATGTGTATTTTTCACATTTCACTGCACCAACTGGTGACCCAATCAGAATCTGTCCCCGACCCACTTTGGGTCACAACCCTTAATTTGGGAAGCACCGATTTACAAGATGTGAACACTCTCACCCTCATAGTATTTTAATGAAGCAGATTTTTGAATAGATTAAAATAGAATGTACTTTATTATTTTATTTATTTATTTATTTATTTATTTATTTATTTATTTATTTATTTATTTATTTATTTAAGAGTTAAATCAAGACCTTCAGCCAACACATTATAGAAATGTGTTTATTTCTCAGTTTTCAAAGCTGAAGATTTTTTTTATGTTTAACTGGGATTTTCTTGGCTTTTAAATGTGATATCTGAATGCAGGGGTTTGTTTTGTGTAGCAAATGGCAGCATGGACTGGGGACTGGAGCTGAGGAGGCTTTACTGTAAAGAATTTAGGTGCAGCTTAGAGTTCATTTTTTGGACCATGAACTTAGTTCAGAATTGAATTTAATGAAGTATGAATGTGAACGAGTTGATTTTAGTCTAAACGAACTGACCTTTGAGCCAGCTCATTTTTAGTGTGAACCTAAACATCACTTGCAGTCTGTCGGCAGAGGGACCTTTACGTCTTTTTGTCTCATGTACAGTGAAAATTTGTGCAGTCACTACCGTAGAGTGTGTCATAACTGATCTATGGTAGTGATACAGAAGGTGAAAATTGTAAAGAAAATCTTTACAGAGTGCTGTATTTGTTCAATTAAAACGTGATATTTAGCTTTAACATATCAATAACTATCTGAATTATCTTTCACTCTGAAGTATTTTATCAACCACAGAACAGCAGTGTACAGACCTGCACATTAAATAGAGATGTCTCTTTCTATGTGTCCATATTATCTCTCTTCTCCACAGTCTCTTCATATAATTTAGCTTCACCTCTCTTCATGTTTATTCATCTATTAGACTTGGTGATGTAGGAACCTTCGTGTGTTTCCATCGATTTTTCAACTGAATTTCATTTTGAGTTTGAGCATTATGAATCTCATTACTAATTTCACACATGCTTGGTTAGGCAAAGTATTGAACTGCCGTTAACATGGTCAAGTTTGTGCAGCCAGACAGGAAAAAAAAGAGCTCCCAGACTGAGTAAGAGGACCAGGAGAATTAATTATGACTTGAACAGTGAAAATAGGATATAATACTGTGATCATGTTGAATAGATGATACATTATCTCAGTTTAAGGCCTAAAGCTGTAGCACTCTGTCCACTCTCTGCTGTTGTGTAGTGTGTGTAGAAGATGTGTGTGCTTTGTTCAGTGTTTGTGCCCGGTCTGGACTGGCTGTTGAAACATCTCTCAGTGGGGCCAGGAGTATTGATGGCGGTGATAAAGACATGTAATAATGTCATAAAGCCAGGGAAGACAAGGAGCTGTAAGTGGAGATTGGCTGAACAGTGTAACCAGTAATCAGTCAGCGGGCTGAAAAATGACAGGGCCAATGTGTGTGGACAGAAATGGGGAATAAAACATGGGGCTCATGTAGGCTGAACGGAGCAGAAGAGGAAGAGGAGGGTGGGGGAGTAGAGGTGACCTGCTCTGAGAGGGGACAGGCCTGTCGCACTTCCTGATTACAACCAATAGGTCTCAATTTCACATGACAACACCAACTACTCATCTGGGCCAGCGTGTGTATTATAGAGCTTGGAGGAGAGAGGGGAGGTGGGGTTAATGTCCCATTGGGTTTATAATACCTTCCTAAAAGAGTAACCTCTATAAGGTGAAGAATAGTTTTGTGCCAGCACTTTTCCTCACTTGCAGTACAACACTAAATCAATTCCATGTCCTCTGTTTTCTGCCTTTTTGCTCACCTCAAGCCGGTCGAAAGCAGTTTTCATCCAGACATCATGATTTTTATCTTTATAATCTTATTTTGATGTCTTGTTTCTTTTTATTGTCACTGCTTAATTTTCCCCTCATGTTAAGGTTTATAAGAGCAGTGACTGAATTAAGCTGCATTAACTCAATTAAATTATCTCATGTTTTTTTTCTCCCGTTTTGACTGACAGATTATTTGATGTGTTTGGGATTTGTGATTTGAGTGCAGTAAACAGTCAGATTAATCAGCCATGCCAAAGGTCTGCAAGTTTGAGATAAGCAGACAAATCTCCCTAATTGGTTGTAAAGGACTATAAAGAAGGCCATGATGTGAGTTAATTAGCTGTAATGGGTTATACTCACATCAGCTTCAGGCTATAAGATCCTGTTAGTGATCTTACAGGTAAACATGATGATAATTCACATGCTCTCCAGAACACACAGTGACCTTATGATGTAGCAGTAGTCGTTGTAGCTTGTGAATAAAACAGTCATCATCAATATTTCATCAATATCCTCCACATGGTTAGCGTTCTCTTTGAAGATGGGAGAATTGACTTAGATTCTCTAAGTTGTGCCCATGAGGGGCATGGCTGACTTGACTGACTTGAGGGCACCCATAGGCCCGCCTCTTTTCCTCAACCTAACCTAATTGGAGCATGGTTGATTTTTACCAATATGTCCCTGTCGACTTTCAGAAAAAAAAAAATTGGCGACATCATGGACTCAACATCCATATATAATACAGTCAATGTTGTCAACATTGGGTCTCTATTTTAATAAAACAGACATGCTGCAGAGTTTAGGTGTGATTGCTACAACCTGAGGGGGAGTATGACTGTGCTGCAGCTAGAAGTGGCATTTTTTTGAACCAGAACCTGTTTTAATTGGACTCACAGAGCTGATTTGCTTGGTCGTGGAGGTTGTTTTCCTTCATGCAAGATAAACATATTTGCAATGTTAGTCACCTTTTGATCTCTCCTATCCTATGCTCTGTTTGAATTATGCCAAACTCAAGACCTCTGCACACATTCAGTGGGACACAATCTGTCAAAGACCCTTTCCTGTTTTCCTCTCCGCTTTAAACTTCTCAGATTGGCCAGTTTGTTTTCAAATGACAGAACATACTAAAACTCTCATTTCTGAGGCAGTCTGTTGTGTCTTCACATCTGTTTTATTCCAGCACTCTTAATGATATTGCACATGCATATTTGCTGTTTCTGTGTTTTGAGTTTGGTGTGATCAGTCAACATGTGATTTCAACTTGTCTGATTGATGCAATGAGCAGCAAAATTGCTTTTTGTATTTCTGTGAAATTACATCTGATTTAAACATAGTGTTGGAAGTTGAACTGTCTGTAACTTCAGGCTTTTTCATTGAACCCACTCAGTCTGCCCACTCACTCAAGTTTTATGCAGATAAGACTGAAGGCTTTCCCCTCCCCACACTGGGCGGGTGCCCAGTATGCAGGAGTTTATCTGGCACCCATGTCCCTCCCTCCATATTTCACTTGTGGTTCTACTCTCTCTTTCTGATAGCTTTATCACTGCAGAGGGGTCAGATGCTGACACAAGCATAAGGGCCGCTTAAATCGCTCTAAACAACATCTATCATGGACCCTATAAAATAAGCTTCATGGCACGCACAATACCCCGGCCTCGCGCTTGGAAATGCTCGTCTATCATATGGCTGCTTGACTCCAGAAAGCCTTTTTTGATGATATGTACAGGATTCAGAGGAGGAGGGTTTGGATTTGGCCATAATCAGTCTTTATGAGTAATTTCACGTTACAGACTGCGTGCAAGATCGATCACTCATCAGGAGATGCAGGTAGAAATGGCACTCGCCTACAGTTCTATGTATCAATCAGAGGAAAATTTGAATTCAGAAAAAAATGAATATTTGGATCACTACAAAATCTGTGTAAAGTGGCACAGACTGCCATTGAGGAGGAGCTAACTCATTACAATCCTGCCGGCTGTTCAACAATCTTGAGATTAATAGCTGGATGCTAACAGATTGTAGGAAATTGTTGAGATCAGAAAAGACAAACAAACAAACAAACGAAACCCCCAGAAAAATACAAATATAAATGCATTTTGTAAAGGGGCTAATGTCCCTGTTTTCACAGTCTAAATTTGCAAAAACAAAGGGTGTTTTGGAAATTCTACGACTTTATGAAGAGGCCTTTCTGCAGCAACCTGTTGAGTGAAATGATATAAGAGTACAACTTGTTTATCATTCAGACCGAGAAATTCATTTTATTAGAACAAAGATGAAAAAAAAAAACCCTAAAAAAAGGCTAAAGCAGCAGAAGTTGGCCTGATATCAGATGTTATGGGATTATTAGAGATTTATATCCACATGTGGGTTAATACAGACAATGAGTATAACAATGAGTGAAAATCACACACACCTTTTATTAAATGCATCCTTTAGAATCATTTCCATCACATAAATTTGAACACCACTGAGAGACAGTCGAAAAATTGCTGAGAAGACAATAGACACTTGGTGATCCAGATGAGTTTTGGTCTCTCATCTCTCACAGTTTGTAAAGTCTCTCACACACAGAGCAGTGTATGTTTAAATGCTCCAGTAAATAACATCTCATTTCTGTAACAAAAAAAACACAATCGCCATGACTCCAATATTTCAAAAGTAACAGCTGTGACTGCTCAGTCTCATGTGTCTCTTTTTATTCCCTTGACTGGTCTTAGGCCATGAGGATAAGGCTTGAGTCCCTGAAAGTGAAGCAGAGGAGCAAAATGAGCCTGTAAGAGCCAAAAAAAGAGAACAATCAATGACCCAGAAAAGAGAAATTATTGTTCAAGCCCATCACTTAATTTCTTTAAAAGCCCATTGAGAAGTCAGAACCGCTCAATGTGCATCCACTAAAGTTAACACTCTGGGTATGCCATACAATTTAATTATCAGGACATGATTCATTCAGTGAGTGGTCACCCATTCGATGGGACCATTTATGGGCCGGCGTATTCTTTACTGCTCAAGAATCCTCCTTTTGGTCAGTAATCACTGAACTGTACAAATGTAATTTAGATACTTGATTGAGGGGCATTTGCTAATTAAGAGTTTTTGTTGAGTGCATAATCATTTTGGCCGGCTATTCATCAGGAACAATGTGATGATTAGCCCTCATGGCAGTCTTAAGTGCTGTGTTTCTGTGAGAAGAAAAGTGAAGTCTTTTTGTCTCAAGAGATCCTTTAACAGAAACAAGAACTTATCAGTGTTTGAAAGATCAAGACTTTTTTTAATCCTAATCACAAAACAAAAATCTAAACTGTACTTTAAATCAAAGAAGTATCCTTTTGAATGCCCTGGGCCAAATGTCTAAATGATTGATTTACGCAAAAACACAGTGTGGACTCGAGGTGTGACAAGATCTTGTACCATGAGGTCTTAAGATACCGAAGTGTGAGTTTTTCTTGTCAGTGTGGGATCAGTGTGTTACACAGGCTCATATTAAACTATGAGTGCCCTCATTGAGGTCAGTTTTCTGAGGAGAGCACTTTTTGTAAATCTGTCATTTTAAACTGCAACTACTTCATGAGAGCTATGTGGTGGCAGCCTAGTTTAAAATCAGTTCAGTGCTGAGCAAAAGGTGCTGCCAACTCTGCCAGCAGAAGAAAGTAAAAAGCTTTCTGCAAAGTGCTCATGGTGTATGTTATAAGTGAGGGTGTTCCAACTGTTGTGGCAAAAAATGTTCACCAGATGCATGTTTAACGTGACGGATTGATCATATGTGACAACAACACAGACTCAGGACAACAGCAGATTTCATACAACGATAGACTTCACGTTATATAGAGAAAAACTTCAAGACTATTGTTCTGTCTTTTTTTCATGTCTGCACTAATGTTCATATACAGATAATCTACATGTCTTATACCTATTGAGCAATATTTGCTACACAGAGGTTGTGTTTTTATTTGCTGAGTTTGACAGTTTTTGGGTGTTAGGGTTTACGGCACCTGTTTCCTGCTTTTTTTAAATTATTTTTTTTATTTTTGTACTGTTTGTTGTCTTTTATCTATATCTGCATGTTTTTAATATACTTTCTGTACAGCGACCTTGGGTGTCCTGAAAGGCGCTTTTAAATAAAATGTATTATTATTATTTATTATTACTGTCCTGCCCTTTCCACTCAAAGGCATAAAAAGCCGGAAAAAATAATTTTGACAGTTTTTGCACCAGCTCAGGGATAACAATTTTTTGGAGGTTATAGTGAAACATGACCTGCATATTCCTTTCTATTGAAACAGATTAACCCTTTAAAAATGGTTATGTATAACCCGTCTCTGAATCTTCGGCCAAGAAAGCTTTTGGTAATAATTGTAAAGCCTTAGTAAAACCTTCTAAGACTGAAATTTTAGTTTTTTTCAGTTTGAGGAAATTTTAGTTTCAAAGTTTTAAATGTTATTAACACTTAAGTGTTATGCTTAAGTGTTATGCTTAAGTTCAGTTTAAAAAGTCAAAATTCTGATTTCAAATTTAGTTTTCTCAATTCAGTTTTTCACTAAAATTTCGAATGATGTCATTAATATTTCCCATTTGAAAACTTCAACATAAAATCTAAATAGCTCAAATTAAGACGGTCATGTAAGACATATTAAGTTATTTTATCATTAAACAAAATTTTCTTACTTTCGCTTTCTACTTGAATTCTTGCACAGGTGCTTCCTAAGTGAAAGTTCTGGGTTTTTTTTTTTTTTTTTTTGTTTTTGTTTTTGTTTTTGGGGACATGTCCTTTGAAAATCAGTGGTCTGTATCGATTTTTAACTGAGACTTTCCTGTGTCCCTAAGTCTGTTTCACTGTTTAAGAAATGTTTTTCTTTTGGCAAAAAATGTTGTGCATAACTTGATCCATAGAAGTGGAACAAATGCAGGAGAGCAGTTTAAAAAAAAAAGTTGAAAAGGATGAGACAGAGTGAAGAGCAAAGTGAAGCAGAGTGTTTCTTGGCACCAGACCTCTGATTCTATTTACGGCTTTTAACAGAAATCTGATTAACGGAGGCATTTTAAGCAGAGTGACCTGGAGGAGGAGTGAGGAATGAGGGAGAGGAACAGAAGCTTTCATTAAATCAGCAATCGATGCCAGCACTCCTCAGAGACCCGCACGCAGAAATAAAGGAATAAAATAAAATGAAATAAAGTAGCTATTTCCCATGTTTATTGAGACTACTTAGGCTTGAAGCACACTGTGGATGCAACAGTGCTTTACAGAAGGGAGTTTTTATGTTTCTTCTCCTGATCTTGTCAGCTTAAACTGTCTCTCTTTAGTTGTTTTGTGCTGCTGTATTGACTAGTGTTTAAATTACAACACAACTGTCTGTTTACTGTGATAAGAAGGATATGTCTTAAGGATGAGAAAACCGATGATCTGTAAAGTTGACCTGGTGCTAAAAACACATCAGGCTACAGCTCATTGATCAAAACAAGCAGTTTATGAATGAAATTATGAAACACTTGAGAATTTCCTCTGAAATAAGCCTGAGGCAACAGCCTGAGGGGCAACCAGAGGCCTATTTCTCCCAGCAGATCAAGCCGTTCAGTCCTGCATTATAACTCCATTAGACATGGATAAAGCGCTCAATGGTTTGCCTTCCACTGACGCTCTGTCTTATTACCACTGTAAAAAAGTAATAAGATGAATCAGTAAGTGGGTATATGGTAGCTGAAAAACAAACAGGTGCAGCTGAAATGCTGTAGTAGGGTCCATCTATTTTTAGGGCCACTAGCTGATCATTAAAGGTTATTGAGGGGTGAGTGGTTTGGATTCAGCCTCATCCTACAACAGACCGGCGCACTTGAGTATCATGAAGTTCTACAGTGTTATTCACCTGCTTCAGCACTTTAGTGTGGAGGAGAGGAGGAGGAAGACTGGTAATGATAACAATGCTGATTAAACAATACACGTGTGGTTGTGAAATTACCAACTCTCTCAGGCTGCAGCTCTGTGGAGTCTGTATAATGTATCATAATGAGACAGTTTTCTACTTTTAAAATGTCCCAACATGCTGCTTTCTAACTTTTCCCCACATTCTCTTTTCACTCTGATACAGTAGTAATGGTAAATAAGGGAGGATATTACTCGCCTCACTACAATCATTCACTTACTTTAACATAATATGCATAATTACTTTCACCTTAATATCACTTGAGATAAGGGGGGAAATTCTGCTGACTGCTGTTGAGCGCTCTACCTTCATCCCTGTGACTAACACTGTAACACAGACAGATTGCCCCCCGGAGAGGGCAAGTCTGCTGAAAATAATCTGTCTCTCACTCTCAGTGTGTACGTTGGAAAATCTGCCACAGGGGAGCAGCGTCGGTGATGCACAGTAGAAACAGGAATCACTCTTTCAGCTCTGACAAGGATTTAGCTGTTGGCTCCCTAAATGATGAATGGAGCTTAGAATTCCCCTCACTGCTGTGAGGATTAGACATGGAGAGGAAACCTGTGGGGTTATTGTTCACCAAAATATCTTTTTATATGGTTTACGATCTTTGTGCAGTAGTGATTAGATGATGTTATGGTCAGCAGGTCTGTCTAAAGAGTTGTACCGGACCATAAATGACCTGGACATTCCTCCATTTGAACAGCAAAAAAAAAAACAGACTTTAAAAAGTTTGTCTTTCAACATTATCCAAAGAGAAATAAAAGTCAAACTGCAACCCTCAAGTGGAGCTTTCTGTGTATATTAATTTGTCCTTTCAGCCAGCTGGAGAAGTACTTTTTCGCTTCCTTTGGCCATCCTCGTCCTGATTCATGCAGCTGATTTGCTTTGTGTGAGCTGATAGCTCTGCTGTGAATGAATGGCTGAATGGAGAGGAGGCAGGGTGACAAGTGACATGTGGAGTGGCTGCTACGCTGATAAATAGCCTTTGTTTTATTTAGCTTCATCTGTTTAAGAGGGAGCTCAGCTCTCCCTTCCTTTCAGCATAAGAGTTCCCGGGAGATTCTTACCCCTGGGCAGGTGGGCTCGGTACACAGCTCTCCTCTTTGGGTAAACAGCACTCTTTTAGCCTAACACCTAATGTTCCCAGCCAGCATATGGTGCAGGTGGTCTTAGTGATTCTTTATACTAGATGAGGAATTGACCTCCTCCTTCTTTCTTTGCTACCATATTTTTCTCTGATTGATCCTGTCTTTCCACACCTTCTTCTTTGGCTTTCATTTCTATCGCAAGGAAACAAAAACACTGTGACCTAATATGTGAGTTTTACTATCCTCCTTCTGTGACTTACGGTGCCTTTCAACTACAGGAACTTTCCCCCAGAACTATGTGCTTTGGGACCAGAGGAACGATGGTCTCAGTTTAGTTCTGGGGTGTTACGTTTGCCGTCTACTGTTTTAGAGAGATAAAGTGGTCAATCAACAGGCTCGTTTTTTAAGCTGGAATACCAGAGGATCTCTCCTGTCTTCATGCTTTGGACGGCAGACCAGTCCAGTGTTTAACAATTTGAATTATAAAACACTGGACTGGTCACACTGGAATTGACAACTAATTCATCTGCAATGCAATAAATCATGATCAAACCCAGCACAGGGTGAATGTCCTCAATGTTTGAATATAAATATCTTAGTTGTCTCACTGGCGATGTTTTGCAATTACATTTATATTTTTCACCATACACCACTGGCCTGATTTGTGTAGTCTATCCAGGTCTTCATCCCATGGTGGAAACAAAGACAAACAATAGGCCAAGAAGGAACCATTTAGTTCCCCGGGGATGTTCCTGGATCTGGTGGTCAAAGAGCAACATTTGGTGTAAGAGAGAGGGGGTATTTGCATCATGAAGGACTTTTATAGCAGTAGAAGCTGTTGGCTTTGTGTCTGCACTCTGCAGGTGCAGCTCCTGCCTGTGCTGAGACTGCTGCTAACTCTTGTTGAATTTCATAAAAGCAGGTGTGTGTCAAAGAGAGAGAAAGACAAGCAGCGTAGAGCCATACTTAAAACCAGGCTCAGAGGAAAACATTACAAAAAGAGACTGGGTATTTTATACTGTTGTGGAGCATTCTCAAACCTCTGATTTCTACAGGGAGCGTAAGTTAAGGATACATAAGAATGCCACAAAAAGTTGAGCCTCATTTTAGCAGATTACAGATGCTTCAACTAAATTCACAAACACTACGTTTGGGATCATTCAATCATGAGTGTCCAGATGCTGAATTACCCACTGCGTCTGGCTGAGTTCGTTAATTTGGTCCCCTATCGCCTGTCAGGAACACAGCCTCAGGATTCCTGAGAGAGTTGTTCTTGCTCACAGTTTACACTGAGCAGTGTGAGATAATAGTAATAGTGTCTGTAAATTAGGTTTATAGGATACTCCCACTGCACCTGATACTATATACTTTTGGCCAATTAGCACAAATACAGTATACAACAACAGAGGCACAAGGAAAAGTCTCAGTGATGCTGTCATCATACCTACTTAGCCCATAAATAACACAAATGTCACCACCTGTCATCCTCTGTGCCTCCGTTCTCTCTGAACAGTTCATCATTCCACTTAATAGACGGGTAGGCAGATATTGTGTGATAGTAGCACAACTGCTGTCTGTTCTGACAAAGACAGACTCAATGTGGCTGATACATAACATGGCTGCTTACCTTGGACTATTTCTTCATTATGTCGTATAAAATCAGCATTTTGAAGAAACCTTCCACATTTTTTTCGACCCTATTAACAATGAGGATCTCCAAATGCATTCAAAACAGAGATATGCACTTCTTCTTAGCATATTTTTGTCCTAAACAGGTGAAAAGATATTTTTAATTATTTGATCAATACTTGATCAAAACTAAAACTAGGGATGCACCTAGTTTCGTTCACTGATAATTTTTGGTCGAATGACTTTTATCACTGAAACAACGTGGCCAAAACAGTATGCTGTGATAACACAAGTAAAACTGCAGTAAAACTGAGTGCAGGAGAAGGAGAGCAGAGTGCAGAGATAAAGGACTCGTTGCACTGAACCAGATGGGGGCGCACCTCTAGTCTATACCCTGTTATTTTATTTAGAAGACTAAATAGCCTCATGTTATTTATTTTATTTATTAACGGGATGGTTAAGAGTTCACAACTCTCCTCTGCTCTCTGTATTGTGCAGGGCAGAGTTCCACCGGTTGCAGTCCCAAGCCCTGAGAATCTTGATAAGAATCTCATTGGAAACACTGACTTGACATTAATATGATATAGAATATGTCCATTATGTACAGGTATAACCTTTTTCCTATTTGATGAGTGCCTCTGCGCTTTATTGATAAGTCCATAACAAGATCTCTGGGCACTTAAGGCTAAATTCTGAGTTCATGTTGCCATTTATGACTGTAATACCCCCCAACCTTGTCCAATTTGCCCCTATCTCTCCCTGCACTTAGTTTGATATGCGTAAAGAATGCAAATTAGCCACTTAGTAACCACATCAATTACCCACCTGGCCTCTTATCAGCCCCTCCGTGTTGTTTGCAAAACACTCGTTACGGTCCTGTGGTGATGAAGTCGGACACTTGGTGGGGTTTGCGTTATGGTTCGCTCTGGAACCAATTAGTACTCAATGCCCGCCGTCCTCTGAGACCAGTAAAACTGAGCAAGAGGCCGGAGCTTAAAACAATAATGTGCAACCAGGCCACACCTAAATAATATGTGTATGTAAGTGTATTATTAAACAGGGATCATGGTCAACATTCTCGACTCTAATATAAGGTCAACACATGAAACTGTGTGTACTGTATCACATTAGAGAGACAGGGTGCGTGGAGGAAAACAGTCATAAAAAACAAAACATTCAGAGAGATAAAACAAAGGAGGCGGCAGGACAGAAGCCATATTTCAATTTTATTTTTAGAGAGCGGTAATCTACTCCCCTGTGTCCCTTGCTCTCCACAGAGTGACGTCAGCAAACAGGAGTCTTTTTCTCCAGCACTCCTATTTCCATAGAGGAAGATGGGCCTGGTGTTATACTGTTATGCACAAAGATAGGCTTCAACATTTATTCTGCATCTCAGAATAAGAGAATAAAAACCCACCAAGAGGAAGAAGAGGGAAACTAGATGGAGGTGAAACTGATCTGTCTCTCATTTATGTCCTCTGTCTTTGTCAGATAACCCAGGAAACATCTCAGACTCATATGCAGCTTTTAGGAGCTGGATTTAGATCCACTCTGCTTCACAACCTTCCTCGATGTAACAAAAGACTTATGGCTGTATTGTTAGAAACAGGAAGTAGTGTGCAAAGAATGTGAATGTCACTGAGAGGGAGACATGTGTCTGCACCTGTGTGTGTATGTGTGTGTGTGCATGCACGTGTGTGTGTGCGCGCGCGTGTGTGAGTGTGTGTGTGTGTATATATGTCATACAATCTGCTGTGGAAGCTGTTTTATCTATGAAAGAAGTACAGCTTCAGTGAGCCCTAAACAAGAAGTTTAGAGTATGCTCTCATTCAACATCTCTTATTTTCACTGTCCAGTTTGTTGTGTGATACACATAAGGTGGGAATGTCCTCTCCAGCACTAACCCTTCAAGAACTTATGACAATTAACAAAAAGCTTGAGTAAAAGCTACATTGACTTAGTTATTACTATCACCTAACTTATAAATGCAACAGGTCACACTATCAACACAGTTCAGTTCTATAGTGGACCCCCGACCCCCCCCCCCCACCCCAAAAAAAACCGTATCTACCGTAATGAAGCCGTATCTTATATTATTCCAACAAATCATGATAGAGTTCATTAATTACAGGTCTCAACAGAGAAGACATCTTTTAAAATATGTCTCATACCCTGATTGGCAGAAGAAAAATAGTGAAGCATTCTGAATGGCCACTTAGGCTTTCATGAGCCCTGTGGCTTTCTTTTTGCCCTGTATTTTGTACTGGCCCTGGACCATAGAGCCATGGATCATGCTGGACCCTGATTCATCGTCTCTCTTCCATGAGTTGCAAGTAGCTTTAGTTTATAAAACAGGAATCGTAATATCTTGGATCCCAAATGGAGGGCCAGTAGTAGTTTTATCAACCTAGATAAGTTTATATAGCTAGACTGTACTGTGCTGTACTAAATACCCTTGCCACCATCAAACACCATACCATAAAAAGTACCTGTGCATTGGTTGAAAACAGGCAAACTATTTCACTGCCAGCAATGGTTAATTCACAGAGCTTTGGCGAGGAAGTGTTTTTCTCTCACTCTTGGCTTGTTAAAAAAGTGAAAAAGTGAACCTGCTACTGTACATTTCCCCTCTCCTTTTCTACAACTTCGTTAGCCGCACCTGTACATTGGAAGTCAAGTTCCATTCAGCCCGCTTTTTTCTTTTCCGCTTATGCTTCAAATAAAACACAGTTTCAAAGACCATATGTGTATTTTCCACACTTTGGAATATGTAATATACTTGGTTTGGTGGTAATCACTCACACATTGGGACGACAGAAGCAAAGTACTGACTGGGAGAACGGCGCGAGAGGAGTCGCTGATGTTTTAAAACATGTATGGATGATTAATTACCTGGAGCTGCTAAAGGAAAATTCTGGTTTTAAAGAACACAGAGAGAGACTGCTAGAAAATGCTGGAGTTTTCTCTCCTCCATTGGAATAATTGAAATTTGATTAAAAGGGAAACCAGACCCTTCTTTTGCCTGGTAAGCAGAATATCCACAGTGAAATGCAGAAGTATCCTTTCCCTCTTCAATATGGTGAAGTGTCGTTTGAGTTTGTACAGGGTCATTCGCCAAAGGACAAGAAGGGAAGTCATTACTGCCTTTCCCCTTTACCTGTAACCTCCAACAAATGCATATTACATTGAGTGTAGCTCAGTCAATCAATTGGGACCATACAATTACAATCTATCAACAAGGCTGTCAGGTTGAGCAGATCCCCAGGCTTGAGTCGGTAATGATGAGTTCAAACACCTGAAACAGGTCTTTCAAGTCCCTTGTACTTGATGTGTGTGAGGGTGTGAGCGAGTGTGTGGAGGGAGAGAGAGAGAGAGAGAGAGAGAGAGAGAGAGAGAGAAGAAGGGAGTGGGAAGCAGGCAGAGGGTGGGGTGTGAGAGATTAAACAGGGAAGGCGTAACAGCCAAAGTCCCCTTAGTTTGCCTTTTCCCTCACATTGACAAAGGCCCTGTGCTGCTCTGAAATGAAAGGGAGGTCTGAGCAGCTGCTGACCAGCCGATAAACCACAGCTTTCTGTAGTGCAAACTGATGATTCACCTCAAGATTTCCTTTCTCTTTCTGAGTGTCGCCTCTTGTTTGAGAAGTTCTGTGGACAGACAACACATCTGGCACTGACAGCAGACAGGGTGAACAGGACTCGGACGAAAAGAGGAGGGGTCTCTTTATTAACTTGAGTGACATAGGGATAAAAAAGCCATTTCTTTTGCTAAATAAAACAGTCATTGTGGCTCCATGGTTTAAATGAAGCCTTGGAGTGTACAAATGCCATGAAAAGTAGTTCCATTCAGTTTACTGAGCTATTGTAACTCAGATTGTATGAATCAAATGTCATTGTTTTCTGTTTCTTTAAAATCTCCTGTGATTGTGTTTGCTGAGTTAGATTTCTAGTTGTCAAATATTATTGACTTGCTTAAGGATACCACAGCAGCACCATGGAAGTAGAGTGGCACCTCTCCAGCACCTGGGCCAATTTGATTGCATTGACACCTTTGGCTGGATTTGGTGGCAATCTTCCAGAAAAAAAGACTCTGTTTCCATGATCACCATTTCCTACTGTCATAAAGATGTGACTCCCGCCAAGGACTCACATTTGTTTTGAAAGTAAATGAATGGAGAGCAGATGATCTTTTATCACTGCTTTTTTGCTCAAGAAAACTTTTACAGGATAAAAAAAAGAAGAGGTAATGTATTTATTTGTAGTTACATGGCGCTATTGTTTGAAACGTGACAACCCACAAATTTTGTAAACTCAGTTTGTACATAGTTTAATGTACAGAAGGTGAGCAGAGGTTCTACCTCATCAAGCAGAGCAAACGTAACCTCGCTCCTGAGTTTATTGACTCCTATTATAGACTATCAAGTTTAAAAAGACCAGTGCAATAAAACCCTGTGTGTCATTTCTTTCATCTAATGGAAAATCAAAATTGTACCTGCACTAAGTTCTTCAGTCACGTTTCTCAGGTGGCCTCTGGAAATGATGTTTTCTGTCATTCTTAAAAACTTTTCAACTTGGGGTTGTATAATCCCTTCAAAGCAGAGCCCCCACTCTGATATGCACTGTGGATATGGACTTACAGGATATGTGCTTGAGGGGTGGAGGTGGTATTTTCTGACTTTGGAATAACACCACCCCACCTAACACTGGCATGTCTTGAAGCGAATTCCACAGCATCTGTAAATCTTTATTTCCTGTCACAAACCCACAAGAACATATCACACACTCCACTTTAGATCCTGTGTTTGAAACCAGGCTCCACAAATTCCCCAAATTAGTTTTTGCAATGGTCCAAACAGCACTGGATAGCGCTGTTGAATAAATAAATGTCTGGCCTGGGCGATTGCCGGAGGGAGGGCTTCAGGAAATGGTTTGCTTGGGGCTCTGAGTGCTTCCAGGCTGACGCTCCCTGTGATGGATCAGTGAGTGTTGGTATGTAAAAGTGGTGATCTTACGTGTGGCTCTCATTCCAAATAGGACATTAATAAAAGGCACATTTGTAACCAGGCCCACATAGCCCTGATAAATAGAGCTCTGTGTGTTATGAAGTCACTGGACCCAACCTATGAATTAAAGGGTGTAAATAATCTGAAGACTTGCAAATAATTATCTATACTTTCACAAATAAATTTACAAATGTATGTGAACTATTTTAAGAGCAAGGTTTTTTACTTTGACGTAATAAAATTACTTATCTCTTGATATACATTCTTTGATAAAGTTTGCTAGAGCTGCAAAGATAAACCGACATAATTGATTACATAGACTATAAATTTGTTGACACAGGAACTCAAGCGTCAACGAGTCATACTATTGTTTTCATTCTTGGTAAAATCAAATACTGGTTGATAAGAGCTGATCTGTACTTGCAGTTCACTACTTTCCCAAAATTGGGAACTATGTATTGAAAACAAAATAGCAAAGCACGTTAACTCATTCGCTGACAGTCATTTTCAGAGCATTTTGACGAGCCTTTCAAGACCAACATGATATTTTGCTCCATGACTATGTAAACTCCAAAACTACCAAAAATGAAAGGAGATTTTCTTCTTTCATATTGCTTCGTTTTTTTTTGTTTTTTTTTTAACCAAAAAACAGAGAGAAAACACTTTTTCAGATAGCGCTGGTCTCTGAAGCTCCATCCTTAGCTTGTGTATTTTAGCAAAAACAAATAAATATTCGGGAGTAAAACGTTCGCGTCATGAAGCAACGCCTTTACACAACACCACATGGCGGGATTAGATGGGGAACACACAACGCAAAATTACGCAGCAAAAAAAGTCTCATTGGTTATTAGAGTTACAAAATCTTCACAACATCATTTGTGCCACAAAGGCCAATCCACATGATGATCCCCCAATGACGCATGATGTGAAGATGTGACCGGGAGAGGTTCCATTCATCTGGATATAGAGTCAATCCTTTTTTGCTAACCCAAACTTTACTTTGGTTTATATTTAATTCATTTTTTTTCTTTTTTTATGAAACATGAACATAGAGAAGCTTGCTTGGAAAAAAAGTGAGTAAGGAGGTCAGATTATCTAGTAATTTTTTTTTTTTTTTTTTTTGTCTGTCACATGATTCAAGCTCCAATCAACATAATGGGCCTTTTGTCTTTGGGTTTTTATGTTCAAGGAATTTGACATGCAAATATGAGGGAGAAGTTATTTACATGAATGAAAAGAGTAAATATAAATATTCTGGTGCTCATATATGTGCAAATTAAACAAATCCTTTTATTGCTGTGAGTGCAATTGTTTTGTTGTGAAAACTTAGTTTGCCCACATCTCCTGTAGAGAAGAGATTCTTGGTCTCAATGAGACTACCCGCACTAAAAAAATATTCATTTATAAAGTAAATAAAAATAGTTGTCACTCGCTGTATTTCATTGATTGGACTGGACATTACCTGAAGATTTAGAGGCTGAATGGGTTAATTCAAAAACTGTATAAACTTGATAAACTTGATGATTGAAAATGTAAACCGCCACAGGCAAAGTCATCACTGTTTGTGAGTCTGAGCTTATGGAGTGTGTATATGTTTGGATGTATGAGCTTTTCTGCCCATAATATCACAGGAAGGTTTTTTTAAAGACTTTATGAGCTACTGTATTAGCATACATATTTACTGTTGCAGACTGAAGGAGACGCCATGCCATAAGAATCTGAGAAAAAACTCCACATATCACCCAGCTTACAAGTTAATCCACGTTTTATTATAGCTGCTGAGCCGGCGAGGGGTAGATTAAAAACAACATGTTTTTGAGCAGATTCGTGAATCAACTATATTAAAGGGGAGATTAGTTTGCCTGAGAGATTAAGCGTGGACTCACCACAACATGATCTGCAGATTTAAATGTGTGCAGGGCGAGTCCAACCAAATGTTTCTGTTTCCTATAATATTGTCATGTGTAGAAAAAATAAACATGTACGTCGATAGATTAGCTGCTTCAGAAGCGGATAGCTGATTGTCACCTCTCCAGGTGTTGTTACACACACTTGCAGCTGAACCTTATTTTACATGAAGAACTTTGCTTTAATCAGACGGAGCGCTCACTCCTGGGTTTAAAAGAAAGTCATGCATTCTTAGCAAGGGTTGCCATAATAAGTGCAGACGTTGTGCTTCCTGTGCTGTAATTCTTGAGTCCTTCCTGAGATCAAGCTTGAAGTTCCCACTGTGGAAGTTACTTTTTAAATTTGCAGTTGAGCTGTCTGGTGGGTGCAGTGTTAACCAAACACTGTTTGCTGTTTAAACAGCCACCATGTCAGGCCTCCTCCATATCAGTCCACACACTTTAAACACGGTAACTGTTTTAGGACTCCAGCCAAGTTACTGTAACAGTTTGAAGCAGGCTAACACATGCACAAAGCATTGCATCTGTGTGTTTTCCTGCAGACATTTTCATTTTGTAAAATATTTAAAACAGAAGCTCAGAAGAACTACTCAACTATGATTGTGTTGTCATTCTGGAGAAATGGATGTTATATCTTTGATAGACAAAGTCTGGACTCCTTCTTCTCAGGCCTGTGCAGACTGAAAACCACACTCACTGGAACGTGCACATTCCCCCCCCACACTCTCTCCCAAACCAACTCTAAACAAACCTGCTCTAACACCTCTCAGGGGGACTTGTCGGTTGGCAGCTTATGGACCACACACAGGCGTATGCACACACTCATAGACTCACACAGACACAAGTGCACACACAAGCAAATCCACACACTCTAATTTAATATCCATAACAACGTAACCTTGAAGGATAAAATGCAGGACTCATTTAAATGCTAATTTGTTTGTTAACATAACATCAAGATTCAGCGCGGGACAGGTTACGGAACTAGGCTGTCACTTGATATGTATATTTTATTCTACTTTGTTATTTTTATTGGAACTTTGATTATGATAATACAAAACACTAAATAAAACATTAATATAAACAGGAAGGACTTGAGCAACATCTTTTATGTATTCAGGTGCTTATTACCAGGCAGGAAATAAGAATAGTGAGGGAGTGAGAGAAAGCTGAAGGACTCTGTGGAGATGTCAATATTGAGAGTGAAAGGCCAAATCATAAATTTATTTGTTTGGTATCTCATGTGCACACTTACACAAGTGTGTGAACAAGCAAAAGTTTCACCAATCCCGCTGGATTGCATTCGTAGACAACAAAGACAACACAGAGAGCCATGATGAAGGTAGTGTGTTTTTAGTAAGACAAATCTGGCCTGTGCATTGACTTAAGTCTTTTCAAGTTTTTCTTCTAAGGACTTATTCTAGTTTATGACATTTTACCTTCAACAATTTTCAAGAAGTTATAGAAATTTAGCAGTAAAATATATTGGTTGGGTTGTTACAATACTAGAATTTTAAACTTAGATGCACCTAAAAATTAAACAATATCAATACCAGTTTTGATACTGCCGCAATAGAAAATGAAGCCTTGAACACCAAAAATTGAATAAATTGCACTACAGATGGTGATTATAAAGAAAATTGTTTGATCACTAATCAACATTGCTTGTAGATAAGCTCATTAAAAGTGATGTATTGACCCAAAATGTAATAAACTTCTCTTTCAGATGTCTGATAATCAAAAAGTGTATGGTAGTGTGTATTTATATGGATTCTGCTGTCCTCCTGCCAGTGTTGTAATCCTAAAGTCAAGGTCTCAGACTTGGTTCCTGATATTCAAGACTTTTGACTTGGCTTGGATTGATCAGTAAAGACTCGGACTTGTTCCCAGACTCCAACATTGACTACGTTAGGACTCAGAAGATAGAGAGGAACACTCTTATTTCTGTATTGGTAGACCGTTTTAATTGTCCTCTGTGTTTTTTTTTATATGCGTTCAGCATCATCTATGATTGTGGGCCATCTTGCTCAGTCACTAACTTCCAGGATTTTGTAAATTGTGCATTTCACTTTCAAAGAATTTAACAGGAAGAGCAGAGCAACATGTTGGATTTTTAAAATAACCATCAAGAAAAAAGATGAATACAAGCTCAAATTTTTAAAGACAACTGTTAGGATGAACCAAGATAAGACAGAGATGCTGAAGTCACTTGAGACTCCTCACATCCCTGTGTTAGCGAACCAACAGAAGTATTAGCTACTAAGGTGATTTGACCACTGGGTCTAAGATGTTTGGTTGGTTTGGATTTGGACTAATGGGGGTTGGGCTGCTTTGATTGTTTGTTTTTTTTTTTTGATACCTGCAGTGATCCCACTGTAGCACAACTGATGAGAGAAATGCGATGTACATTTACACACAACGCAACACGCAGTGCTGTAGCTTCACTGATGATTTCTCTTTGCACACCAACTGGATTAGTTAGAATCTGATGTAAATGAAAGAAATGTCTTCTCAAAATGTCCAACACAGTCAGTTCAGGTTCATATTAGAGTAAAACCGCTGCCCACTTAAATACAAATACAAAATACAAAGAACAAGGACTTGATTCAGACTTGAGGTTTGGTAGCTGTATTATAACACTGCTCCCTGCATTGTTTAATTTTTTATTTTGTACATGTTTTGGTGTCAGTCATGGTCCTGTGTGCTGAAGCTCCTGTTTACAGGTTAGAAAACAAAAATAGTCAGTTCATACTGCTGTCTTTCTTCTTCTTCTCTCCATCTGCTTGAAACAAATATAAATGTAAGATGAACTATCGAGGGGTTTCACATAATATTGGTATTTACTAAACTGTGGATGAGGACAGCTTGTGTAGTGTGTCTCGGCTTTGAGGGAGCTTCAGGCTTGACAGAGCGTGGATTGAAACAGACCCACATGGAATGCAGGATGAAGCCCCCAACTGGTTCCTTTGCTTTTTTGTGCAGACTTGTGGTGTTCGTGATTTGAGCGTAACTGCTGTGACACAATGGGAAAAAAATGTTTGCCCTCAGTTTCACTCCTTTGTTTGTATTTGTTTTTCTTGAATCTGCCACTTTCTCTTCTCTGAAAAAGATCAGCTTTCTTTCTTGTCTTATTACTCAAATAGTGTACAAGTCCCTTTCAAAATAACTGATTGAATATTTATAAAAAATGTATATTTTCAAGTGTACCAGTTCATTCTGTAGCTTGATTTACCTGTCCCCAGCCTTAAAAAGGTTGTGGCCTCTCAGTTTCCTTTAAGTTTCTTCAGAGTATTGTGAGTCATTGCAGGGTGTGATGTTAAAATGTGAGTACCTGCAAGTGCAAGAAGAGAAACCTCTCTGTTTTGGAGACAGGAGCAGAAATTGTCTCCATCGGGTGTGGTTGTTGTCAGTTGAGACAAAATTGGTGTTGACAAAGTGGCTTGTAAAGGACACAACTATAATGAAAACTAGGGATCGGAGTGTTTTTTTCTCTTACAGAATTGCCCGTCTACCTTATTGTTTCAAAATGAAGCCAGTGTATCACTGCCTTTCATGGTTGTAGTCTGGTGGTGAGTTATGAGGCATCTAATTCAGTGATGGCAGAGATGATCAATCCAGGAACTGTGCGTGTGCGTTTGTGGGCGTATAAGTAAAGCTTGTCCTATCACCCCTCAGTCTCTGTCTGTTTGTCAGTCCGTCCATCTTGCCCTCTGTCTCAAACACTCCAGTGACACAAAGCCTTCTTGTTCTTTCATCAGAGGAGGCAGCCTTGGTTTGTGGTATAAACTGCACTCCTGCCTTCAGCAACCACCTCACCACTGTTGTGATTGAGGAATGTTAACAGGATGAGCACTTAAGGAGCAGAGAGGTGGTGGTTGTTAAGAAGGACGTCGATTTTTTGGAGTCCCACTCCTCATTGCCAGGAGTTTCTGTGTTTAGGAATAGGATCTGTTTATTTTGAGTCTAACCGGAGAACATAAAACTGGTGGGGCAAGTGTTTTAGTTAGCATGTAGCAGCGTGATTATTATATCACTTACCACAGCTCATCAAAGAGACATCACTTCAGAGAGTGTTTAACCAGCGCACCGAGCCGTGGAAAATGCTGTGGCTCATTAGCTTTTTTCAGGATTATGGTAACAGTAAAGGCCTGTTTCTCAGCCTGTATTTTGTGTTCAGTTTGTTCAGACACACATGTAACCATGTATGTATGCATGTGTAAATGTTAGCGTTGATCTAAATATGTATATAAGAGTGCATGACTATTTCTTGTGTGGTCTGAGTGTGAAGCGTAGGCCCACCCTTCTGCTTCTCATGCCACGCTGAGTTTCATATGGCACACAGAAATACACTCGTACTCCAAAGACCTTTCCCCCTCTCTCTCTCTTTCTCTCTCGTTTCGTGACTGAGTGGGCCCGTTTAGGAGCTGGTGCAGGCTGAGGGAGAGCTCTCTGTCTCTGATGATCTATAGAGCAAGTAGTGTGGATGGGCCTTCTCTTGCTGTGAGCCACACTCCTACGTGACTCTCAATACGTCACTGTCTGCAGCAATGCACTAAAGCATATATTTGCTCAAGAGTCCTGGATACTGAAGCAAGGACTTTGTACTGTCTTGGAGGCAGAAAATTTCTATGACGATAATAAGGTGGATGTCATCAAAGTGTTTTCACACCAGCTTATTTATCCCGTTTGCCTTGTTGTGGCTGAGCTGCTGGATGGTTGGTTGGTGTTGAGTTGTTGCACACAATCAGCCACAGATTATTTACTTACCTGAGAGGACAGTGAAAACAGCCATGTCTTCCACTGTATTCTTACCCTTCATCACTTCAGTGAGCAGTTTCAGGACTTTTCTTAGAAACCAAGGCTAGAGGTGAGCTCTCTGAACTCTTATCTAACAAAAATATGAACAACAGACTTCTGTCATCCGATCCACCAAACAACACACAGCAAGAGTCAATGGCAGAGTAAGCTGTTTGGCATTGGCAGAGAAGATTTGGCAAGTTTTCATGGGTGCAACCCACGTACTCAGCTCTGCTGCTAATCTAACCAATGAATATTCTTGACACATTACATGTGGCACCATTAAAAAGGGGAATAATTCAAATAGTATCAGTATAAGTTTTAAAGTAATTGCTTTGTGAAATTGGATGTTTCAAACAGTTACCCAAGCTTGAGTCCTGCAAGGGCTTGTGAGGAGAAAGGTGAGGGTGTTAATATATCAGCCCCATTGAGAGCAGTAACATGATGTAGAGTAGTCAGATTCTCTGACTTCGACTTCCATGTGTGGGAGATTTCAACTCAACTTTCATGGTCACACCCAACATTACAGTAGGAAGACCTCTGCAGGACTACATTTACATGCATCTATGAGTTGAGCACACAAGTGTACGCACATACATGTGTTTTCAATGAAGTGGACAGGCCAAGGTATAATAATAAGTGGCAGGAATGGGGTTAAGTTTCCTGCTACAGCGAGGTGGGCAATGGGTTTAGAAGTGGGTCCAGGAGTGTGTGTTTACACATGGGTATGCCAGAGTGAGAGTGTGTTTGAGTCTGAGTTGTTTTCACAGTAATGCGGGTGGAAGGAGCGAGACCCACCCAGAGTCAGAACAGAGGGCTGATTGTGCAGCAGGCTGAGTGGGCTGGATGGCCTGAAGCGGCTCTGGGGAGAAAGGAGGACAGAATGTTTCCCCCACAGCCGCATTGTGACAGGTGGCACGGAGACCGCTGTCATCTTATCCCTCTCCACCTCTGGACACCAAACCACATAGGATAAGGTCATGTAGAAATAAACACAGGTGTTGTTCTTCTTTTCTTAACGTGGGCTGCTTGAATCAAATATTGTTGCTGTAAGGAATATCATGTTTGCAAGTGTATGAACGCTGAAAAATGTTACTGTGGTCCTAATCTGAACTACCGTCTTTCATCCACTGTGCTCAAAATCGCATCTCTCCCTCCTCACCTCTCAGGCCTGAAGTGTAATTTCCCCGCTCTAAATCCAGAAGTGCTACCTGGGGACACGTTGGGTAGATTACGAGGTTAAGGCTTCATTTTGTCCCT
Organism: Labroides dimidiatus; assembly: GCA_030710495.1. Lineage (NCBI taxonomy): Eukaryota > Metazoa > Chordata > Actinopteri > Labriformes > Labridae > Labroides > Labroides dimidiatus. The sequence continues at coordinate 22,821,293 of CM061144.1, read as the reverse complement.
GAGCTGTGGAGAAAACGAAAAGCAACAAACTTTAGTGTGACCTGTGCTGGTTTGTGGTTCCAGGGAGAGCCTTGAGCTGCCCCCGAGGCCCTGAGGTGTCTGAGCCACCTCCACTCACTTTCTCTCACAGCTTCAAAACTGTTATTGAGCAGGGGGCCTGGAGGGGCAGCCTGGAAATATTGTTTAATGTTTTTGAGCAGAGACCGGCAAGATACAGTACAGCTGCTCAGGGCCAAAAGCCACAACCCTGATCGTACAAGGTAACCAATACAATTCACAGTGTGTGTAGGTGTGTTTGATCTGTACATGGGCCACTGAGCAAAACTAAACATTGATCAACAATTATTTCCCTCAGACTTCACATTAAAAAAAAACAGTTTTTCTTTGGAGCTGTTTAACAGAGTACATTGGCTTTTGAGTCAGGTGAAGTGAACTTATTATAACTTTAGTTTCCATGAAAATGACTTTCCACACTTTGTGGTCAGTAAGCTGATCAGAGTTCTCCAGGGAATATCAGAAACAGATATGCTGACCGCATCAGGAAAGAAGAGCACAGGACTGGTTTATAGTAGATCTGCAAAGGCTGTCGGGGAAAATGTTGCCAGTGGCACCATGCAATCTCTGCAAGAATAACTGGAAGGAGACTTTAAATAGAGAAGATTTGAAGATTTTATAAGAGTAAGGAAGATATTTGAGTTTCTTTGATCTTTTACTGATGGAGTATTCTCACACCATTATCCATTAAAATGTTTTATTCTGATTTTAATGTTGGAAATACATTTGTGGTAAATTTTAAAACAGCTCTTTATAGGAAATGAGCAGCAAATGTAGAAAAAATACAAACTCAAAGTTAAAATCCCCCCAAAAAAGAATGTCATCAAAGTGCTTCAAATATTGTGAACAAAAAGACAATTAGCAGCTTCTGCTTGCCTGTACACGGGGTCAATATGGCTCAGCTCTCATCAGGTCTAAACAGGTTTTTATGAACAACATTGCTCGGGGACAGCAGTGGAACTCTCTCTCTCTCTCTTTCTCTCCGTCTCTCTTTCTCTCTCTCTCTCTCTCTCTCTCTCTCTCTCTCTCTCTCTCTCTCTCTCTTTCTCTTTCTCTCTCTCTCTCTCTCTCTCACACACTTTCTCCCTCTTTTTCCCTCTCTCTTTGCCCCCTTTCCCCCTTTCTCAAATTCCAACACAGTTGAAAATAGACAAAAAAAAATAGACAATTTTACGACAAATCGGTACATTTAACACCAAAATGCAATCTGTTTAATAAAAGTTCATTTTTCTCACACTGGTGTTAAACCCTTATGTCAGCCTCTGTCTGTAACACTTATGTTCTCTCTCTTTAAGGCTTCACCACTCAACAAACTCCCATTCCTCTGAATGGCCAGCCGTCTGGAGGCCTGTCGGAGGCAGAGATATGGACAGACCTTGGGGTTTGAGGTCTGAGCCTCCAGCATATCATGAACCAGTTAGGAGATCCTCAAGTGATGAGAGTTTGAAAATCTGCACATATCTGCACACATGTAGTATGAGCATCCAGCATTGTTACTTTAAAGCTATGTTTAAATATATGGGAAATCATAATATATCAGAAAATATGCATGTAAAGAAAAGTAAACTCTTTTTCTTTTAAATACCTCGAAAAAATTCAATCCATTATTTTTTTAAAGGGAGTTTGTCAGATTTTCATCCACAGGAAACTCAAACAGCTTAATACAAAATAAGTTTTATAGTGTTGATAGATTTGTACAGTTTTGATCCCCCCATTCTTACATCTTACAGTACAGTAGAGACAGGAATCCACATAGCTTGAGAAAAATATAACAACACTCTTTTGCAACTGAGAAATTATATTTCAGTAAAGAAAAGGCTCTGTTGACATCCCTTAACGGTCGGTTTAGCTTTTTTACCTTTGTAAGTCTGTCCGATGTACTGTAATGTCTATCCTCCCATGGTTTAAATTACTAAAACTTTTTAGCGCTACGTTCATCAAGGCTGCAGTGGGCATTGTACAGTTCGACGCACCACAAAGGACAAATGAACCAAATGATTCAGAGGAATTGTGATCATAAATGAGATTCAAAACGATTTCCACCCTTAACAGTGTTCAGTATAGAGTTAAAGAGAAAACTGTTACTGACAGCAGGACATTACACACCAATTCCCCTGGTCTCCCCACAGCCTTCCCCTGCATTCATAAACATATCCCCTCGCCTGCTTCCCCTAATTACCTAGCATGAGCTCGGCTGTTTCCACTTCCCTCTCACACATAATAGAAACTGCTTTTTAATATCCAGGCATCATAAAATGTCATGCTGACTTAACAGACATGAGGAGCAGAAGGAGCAATAACAAGGAGGGGAGGCCGGGCTGCGGGAGGAAGTGGGGAAGGGAAAGGGGAAGGACTGTGGATACTTAGACTTGGGACAAATCATGAAGTTACTTTCTTATTCTCCTTCTGCTATTTCCTACTCTGTTTGGCTTTTCTGTTGATATTTCTTCCTCAACCGTGTGCTTCAATTTTTAGAACCAAAGTGTAAAATATCTTGTTCAGAGCTGTTTTCTTTCAGAAAGTGGAACCAGCTACATTTGACTAGATAATCCACTGTGAAATTAGCAAATCAAATTGGGGTTTCCTCATATTCTCTCCCAGTCAAGACTTCATTTACAAGTAACAAATGTTGTTAATAACTTCACATGTGGTTCAGATCCTACAGGAATCCAGAAACACTGTATCTCATGGTTTCTCTGGACATATCGACTAATTAAAAAGTGCCGGACCAAACCCCATCCTCTTAATGTTCTTATGATGCTTCTCATTTTAATATTTCAGTTTCCTTCATCACCTGAACACAGTAAATTCCAGATCAGGTGACTTTATAGTCAGCTTAGCTTTTATAGCTTGTCATTACTCAGACATCTGAAGCATTTCAACAGGACCATTAGTCAACCTGTGGCCAACACCACCCACTGGGACAACAGAGACGAATGACCTGCCAGTTTCTGCCGCATTTTTCACCATCCTGAGGAAAGACAGAGATGGCTTTCAGGAGGGTGAAAAATCATGTCACGGCCCATGTTTGAACCTTGTTTGGACTGTGATATGAAGTCAGACTTTAAAGGAGCACCTGCTTGTTAACGTCTGTGAATTTGACATATATATTCACTGTTTGTGTCAGCTCTCAGGTGTTCAGCTCTTATAGAGGACATAACTTGGACTTTGTGATGTCTGTTTTATTTTTTTTATTTTTTTAGTCCACTCTTTCCTTTGGCTTGGCCCGGCTGTGTATTTGTCTCTGTGGGCCTTCAATAATTTTCACTGGGCACTGTGTGATGGATAGGTTGTATTTATTCACTGCTGGGCGTCTGCTGTGTGAATATGACTCATTCTGGGGCATTACGTATTCATGGCTTGGGATAGGCTGCATACAGAAAGTTATAATTAATGTGTCACAGTAGGAGGTGTTAGGATTGTTGGAGGGCGTTTTAGAGCATAATGTGATTTACAGTAAAAACAACTGGGAGGATGTATACCTTCCCTCTCAACCCAAACCGTAACAGGTCTTAGAGCTTAATAATGTCTTACAGAACAAAACATGCACCTCAGACACAAAACAGGATTTTATTATTCATAGTATTACTGTTCAACTTGCAGAATTTTCTGAAGTTTCATGTCTCCTTATGTATTCATTTTAAATATGTTAGTGGACTTTACACAGGATAACCTCCACCACTGATCATGCAGAAGGATGTCCAATTCAAGATTTTCTCCTCTTGGCAGACGCATCCTCAGCCATTTATAAACTTATTTAAGTCTGACCAGGCTGTGGTCTGGTGCTCAAACACTCAAGTACAAAATATGTTTTTCTTCATATGATGACAGATATTTATCCTTAGTGAGTCAGCGCATTAACACCATGTTCAAAAATAAATACACATTGGGACAAAATAAATAAAAACGGAATGCAATGATTTCCAAATCCGTTCTAACCTATATTTATTGAATACCCTACAAAGACAAGATTTTCTTTTTTGTTCAAACTGATAAACGTTTTTTTTTTCTTTTTTTCTTTGCAAATCTTCACTTATTTTAAATTTGATGCTTGTAACATGTCCCAAAAAGCTGGGACAGGGTCATGTTCCCCACTGTTACATCCCCTTTTCTTTCAACAACACTCTGTCTGTTTTCTGTTTCTGTGAACTGAGAACACTAATTGTTGAAGCTTTGGAAGTGGAATTCTTTCCCTTTCTTGCTTGATAAACAACTTCAGTGGCTCAACAGTTCAGGGTCTCCATTGCTGTATTTTGGGCTTCATAATGCACCTCACGTTTTTAGTTGGACAGGTCTGGACTGCAGGCAGGCCAGTCTAGTACCTGCACTCTTTCACTATGTTTGTTGTCCCTTTTTTCAGCTTTTTTGGAATGTGTTGCAGACATCAAATTCAAAATGAGCAAATATTTGCAAAAAACAGTGAATTTAATTAGTTTGTACAATACATATCTTGTCTTTGTTGTGTTTTCAATTAAATACAGGTAAAAAAGTATATGCATATCATTGTATTCTGTTTTTTATTTACGTTTGACACAATGTCCAAACTTCACTGGAATTGGGGTCATAAATTATATTAATCTGACTAAAACTGGACTTTTGACGCATATGTTAACATGTTAGTCCAGCTGAAAACACGCCAGATCAAAACTTTTTAAGTTGGACAAAGCTGGGGATTGATTTTCTCTTGAGTGTACACATCTCAATCGACCCTCACCGCCCTTTGTCATCTGTGCACGCTTCACTGTTTCCTCATTGGGCTTCAACCCTGAAGTTGAACAGCAAATGCAAGCAAGAGAAGCATGCATCGCATTTGTACTCAAAGTAATTCACAGAATAGCCGATTGTTTTGGTATGTGACATAATAGGTCAACTGGAATTAGGTCAAGATGAAAGGGGGCATATTACCAACTTCTGTATCAAAGTAAATTATCACCTGGTGCTTGTTTACTGGGACAAGGACAGTTGTCCAGTTAAATTGCCAAATCGAGCTCTAACTGAAACTTGCTACTGCAAATGACCTGCTGCAGCCGGACAGACCACAACAGAGTGGATCCAGTGTCGGTTGACTCAGTGACTTCAATGGAAACCCATCTGATCTGGTGCATTGATGGAGCAGAGGCGCATCTGGTGTACTTTGGCTGTAAACTACAGGAAAACATTTATTAATTTTTTTGAAGAATTTTTTTTTTTTTTTTTAAGTGGCATGAACTAATTGATTTTTTAAATGTTCACAACTATTTGAATATTCGAACATCATTGCCCATCCCAATTTAGTGTGTTCATTTGTAATTTCACCGTTGAATTATTTCACACCAGTCGGTTCCCAGAACCTGTGCTTATGTTGTTACTCTAGGTGTCTGTGTGTTTTGGAGCTAAGTCCTAAATTCTGTGCTAATCTCGTCAAAGTTGGATTTGCTTGTGTTTGGAATTCCTCCCCCCTGATAATGTCTTTAGTCTGGCCCTCCTCTGCCAGCTCACTGTGCTCCCTCTCTTCACCTCCGTCTGGCTCTGGTGTGAGCCAAGGTCTCAGGTAATAGCCAAAGTTAATCACACGCCGTTTGTTAGTGTTTGTGGCTCTGACCATTTCCAGGTGCATGACCTGACTCAGTAGGTGGTCCTGAGGAGGCATGAAGCTGTTTATCACAGAGCAAAGTCCATTAGAGGGAGGGCCTGTGTGAAGGTATATGTGTACGTTTACCAGAGTGATTTCTTTACTAATGCAGACTGACAGTCACAATTATGCTTTTCTTTTCTATCTTTTCTTTTCTTACTCTTCTGCAGAACTTTTTACAGACTTTTTTTCTGTCTCAGGGCCAGTTCGTGTTAATATGACTTCTGCTTTGTATTCCTGGATGTCAGCAAATCTCGATCCCTCCGCTGAGCCTTATAACCTTGTGGAGAGACGCAGGTTTCAGGCCAAGACAAACATGGTTAAACCCGTGTGGGACCAGTGCTGATGTTAACTGACAACATATTTAACAGTTGAAGCTCAAATTGGCAGGTAACACAATCAGAGAGTTTCAACACCAACATAAAAACACTCCCATTTGTTCATTGCTAATGGCTTTTTTTGACTCCAAAATCAAAAATGGAGGACAAAGTTCATTCAGTCACCAGACATCTTTTTGTTCGCTCTCAGCTGAGACCTGAGGAATGTTCTAGAGAGCCACTAAATAAACGTCCCGCTGTTTGAAGCCATGGCCCAGCACTCAGCCAGGAGGAATTAGCCCTGATCCACAGTTTGGGAAACCTGTAGCCCTTCACACATTGTGACCTTAGATTCATGCTTTCTTGTGTGTGTTCAGGGAAAGTAAAGGGACCCCATTTATCGCTCTCACTCTCCCCCCTCCCTGTTTCACCCCAGTGTCTGTATCCATCTTCACACCAACATATTTTCTCTGGCCATAATCCTATTAGATGCATTTATGTCGTTTATTGTCTGACAGGATTAGATTTGGAGAGGAATAATAAGGAAGAGGTGGAAATTCTGAGTAGGGTCTGTGTCCCTCCTGCTGGCTTTAACCAGATTTGTTATTGTATTATGTTAAAAAAATCATATCTGTTTCCATATCGTGCAGGAGTTTTGCGTAAGCTGCTAACGAGACTTTGGTTTTACTGTAAATCGCCACTGGAACAGATGATGGTTATTTGACATTGATTTTGGGTCTTAGTACCTGTTTGTTTTTAGGATTAGGCAGAAGCTGTACCATATGTGAACCTAAATTTGATAACTAGTAAAGGATTGCATTAGAGGGTGTGCTAAAAGGATTTGCCAGCAGTCTGGGTCAGGTATTGAGAACACCAGTTGAGAAACACCTTCCCTTTGAGGTTCAAAGCTGCTTCCTGTTTACTCCTTTCATGAATCCATTTACTTTGAACACACTGCAGTGATGTTGTAGAAGCTGTGATTCTGATCTTGTTGTTTTTCTCCTCCTCCCTTCATTTTGTTAATTGAATAAAAAAGTAAACAAACTGAAAAGATGCAATAAAATATGTGCTGTGCTGCATTACAGTATGTAAGATATTGTGTCAATGAAAAGAGAGATAATGTCAGTCATTGTATGTTTAGATTGTAGAAAATCGGGTAAGAAGTATAAATTTTACATTTTTAGAATTCCTATTAATTTTAATCAGTGCAGTCATTATTTAGAGTGACAAACTCCCATCCATCTACAGTTTCACCTCCCTCACAGCTACAGCTCTCCAAGTCCGTATTAAATATGAACAAATTAAATGCAAGAGAGAAAAGCAAACTTTGATTTCAAAAACCAGAAATTCTGAGCAATTTAGTGCCTCCTCCTTTCTTTCAAATGCAAAACAGCTTGTTATTTTTTGGAGGTTTTGAAACACACGCCGTCGGAGAATCTTTAAGGCTCAGCAGTGCCCTTTTAGGTTATACATTTAAAGATTTCTGTAGTGTTTATGGTGTGTGAAATGCACTCTTGGAAAATGTCCAGTTTGCCCAGGCAGGCAGTATGCACATTTTAATTTAATTCCAACACATTTCAGAAGCTCCTCAAACCTCCGCCTCAAATATAATGTGAAAGCCAGATGCTGCATGGAGTGTGTGCTGTGTTGGTTCGAGTTATGGGTGAACGCAGACAGACTCTGGTCCAGCAGGCTCAGTTATTGCTCAAGTCAAACACAATCAAAGTGACTTTAAACAAAATATGTGCTGGACTGTAATGAGATGCTGAGTTGCTGAATGCTGTACATATTGTGATAATTATCTACAGCTTTGTGGTTCACCTGCTTGTTTTAGGCATTTCCAGATTGACTTTCATCCTTTAAAGATGTCTATTCCTGTTCTGTGCATGGAATCTGCCCCCCCCCCCCATTTAAAATATATGAGAAGAAAAAAAATAGAATTAAAATTACAAGGCAACGTTTAAACCTATACTGAATGACTTTCCAAATTGCTCCTAAAAATGATTTCAACTTGAAATAGTTTATGATGGTGTTACAACTGTAATTGTGTGAGTGAGATTTTCTGTCACTGCAGCTTTAAGTGGATTTAAGCAGATGGGTTTTGGTGATAATTCAGATGATCTGCAATTAATTTGTTTGCAAACCACAAATGTGACATTTTTGGACATGATGTATTGTCTTGTATTCATAAATAATTGTTGTGACTCCAAAAGTTTGAGCAACTGCCAGAATGAACCATAGATTGTAAAAAGATGGACGTCATCTCGCTTGCTCAAACTGAGGTCACAAAAAAAAAACCTCCCCCTGGTGGCTGGCTGCAGTATAGGTCAAAAACTGAGTCTGTGGTCAAACTTTAAAAAATAAATACATCTCATAGAAATGTTTCTCACATCTGTCACATGCTGTGGTGATATTTAGATATTATTTGGCTTCATTGTGTCCAAGTACTAGTTATTAGATGTAAAAAAACGGGGCTTTACGTCTTGTTTAACAATGATTGACAGCTGCCATTCTTGTGTAGTTTTTTTTTAGGAATAGTAAAATACATCATGAAGGAGAGTTAGGAAGAGATTAGACTGTTGACAGAAAAAAAAAAAGAATTATTTTTGTCACCCGCTTTCTCTCAGATTTTCTCAGAGTCCCTCATAGTCTCTACTGCGCAGACTCTGGCTGCAGAATGGTGGCTTCCGTGAGGTGTTTGGGCTTCAAATCGGTACAGTGGTGAAAGGCGCAATAAAGCTTAAACTCTCAATAAAGTTAGAAAAATGCAAAAGTCCATGAATTTCACTTCTGCACTCTTTGGCTTTTTTTTCTTTTTTTTTTTCTAATGCAGCTGCTGTTGTTGTAACTGTTACAGAGCAAACTGACCCTGCTGGGAGCTTGATCTGTCTTGGCTCATTCAGCTCATACTGTCATAGTTTCTCATTTTGAATTTGCACAGTGGTGGAGGTTCTCCCACTCCCAATCATCAGCACTATTATTTCCATATGTTGTAGTAAGATGATAATTGTATCTCTCTGTGTTACCTCTGTCATTTTACACTAGCAGTAGATTATGGGCACAGGCTGTAGTTTTCACCTGATCAAATGCATTGCCGGTCATTTTAACTTGGCATTGCTGCTAATTGACTGACGAGAGTTAACTGATGTTTCTTGTAGCTGGAGACAATCCTGTACTACATAACCGATTAAGAAAAGAGCTCATCAGCTATTGGAGAGGGAGTGCAAGTACAATATGGGACAATATCTTAGCTAGTTTTAAGTTACACTCCTCTAATTGAGATGAAACTTATCTCTGTTTGGTGTAACCTAAATAGTTTACTGTATGATTTAGTGTTGACCTAACTCAAGACAAAACTCATATTGAACTGATGTAAGAGACCAGTGGACTTTAACTTATACAGTTATCAAACAAACACTTCAAACCCAGTATAGAATACACTTAATCTATCTATTTTATAGCTCTGGTTTTGTCAAGATTCTGCAGATAAAATTAAAAGGCAACACACTTATTCCACAATGATGCATCAACACTAAAAATGCAGTTTCAGTGTTTTGACCAAAATTCCAATTTTTAAGAGGAGCTTCTGTTCATCAGGGCTTCCATTTTTTAAATGGTGAATCTGCTCAGAGGTAGTGTGCAATGTGCAGTGTGTACCAAGGCTCACACTTCATATTGGTTTATTTTAGTGACTAACCATAGTGAAATCCTCTCTGTACCAACACCTCTGGTAATTCTACCATAACTTACTCAGAGGCAAAAACTCGAAGGTGTTGTTGACTCCCAGCAGCCTGTATTCTCCAGATAAATAAATAAATAAATGAAACTGCTCTTCACCTTGAGCCAAGCAGTAACAGATTAGCAGCCATAGATTCTCCTTGTAGCACAGATTGATTCTTTAGCATGAGAAAGTGGCTTTTGCCTCCTCACATTGCAAAGGTCAATCAATCAGTCAATCATTGGGGTTGTACAGGTAGTCACATCAGAACATGTACACTTATGCTCTCATATGTTGTTTTTATTATTAAAATGCAATAATAGTTAATAGTCAATACATACAACTCATTCAAGACTGGATATGTCAGAGGTGATCATCACAGTTATGTAAGATAGAAGTAAAAACAGATATCTAGATTTCTCTAACAAACTAGAGTTCAGTCACTGTTTTCTGATTGTATCTATTGAATAATGTCTGCATGTTTCTTTGCTACAAATGTAACTGAATGGTTATTGTTTACAGCCTTGGGTTAATTAGTTAGTTAGTAAGAAAGTCTCAGACATAAAAAAATTACTGCATTCAGTTGTTGCACTCTTGGACCTAGACTTTGCATTGGTGTGAAAATGAAGACCAACTGTACCTTTTTCAAACATTACTCTTTGACCCATTGTCAAGAGTAATACACCTGAATTAATCAGCATCCTTTTTGAGCCAACTTAACATCAAAACTCAAACAGAACAGCTCAGATGAAAACTATTTCTTCTTGTCAGATTTTAGGATGATCTCAGTGTCCAGGGTTTTGGTAACTCCATGGGAGTCTCTGGATTCTCCAACCATATGTAGATCATATCCAGAGTAATGAATAAATTATACAGCATAAAGCCATCTTGACCAACTTTAATTCTATCTTGGGGCTAAAATCAGATCTTAGGCTTGTGGTTTCTCCTTTTTTGTTGCACTGCAGCTGATGAGAGTTTTTGTTTTTTATCTCAAAGAATTACACTCACCCATGTTCACAAATTTATGATACGTGGCTTAAAAACCCAAGAAGCCTTCCATACAGTACAGTCATGTCATCCAAGTCTTCAACTTATATTTCCATGATTTTTAGGACTCATTACTTATTCAGGATTTCCACAGACCTTTAAAATCTGTAATTGTTGCCATTAAGTATTCTGATACCTTGGACTGCTGGTCAGTGGAATAAAAAAAGATAACTTTAGGTTCCAGAAACCTTTTGGCCACTGTTCCTAAATTTTGTTTTTATTGCTTTAAAACATTTCCTCTGTCAAACTGTGTTCTTAAAGCTTGTTTCTTTGCCACTCTTTTTCCTATGTCATCTTAAATCATGTGAAGTTTACCTCTCCACCATTAATCACTGCTGCTTTGAGTTCTCGTGGTTCTAACTGGACAGGCTGCTGAGAGAAATACAGTACTTGTATTTCTCTCTGACTGGAGCTCAGCACATTTGCAGACCTGATGTGGGTGATGCAGCCGGCAGGATTAATTGGGCCCAGTTACAGAGGATCAGCAAGTTCTGTGCTCTTCACATGCTGCTGCTCCATATGGCAGAACAGAAGTCACAATCTATGATTAATAGTTCAGGTAAGATTGTTTCAGATAGTGGCACTCATAATTGAATTTTTTTTTAAATAACAGCTTTTTATTTTTACGTAGAAATGCTCAACCACAAGTTCACTTTTTGAACTCTCCTTGCTTCAAACAAATGCAAATTCAATATATGTATACGATTTTTCGAAAGTAAGACTTTACTGGTGATTTCACCAGTTAAGCAGATATGCAAAGCATTAATTTACAAGTGGAACATGTAAGCTACGTTGCAACATTGCCAAGGCCAAGTCTATCAAAGTTGCTCCAAGAAAAGGTGGCCTTGACACAAAGTTAACTCCCAACACCCACCTCTTTTTTCACTTTAGAAAACAGAATTTAGCCTCATTATTTTAGGTATTTATCTTTTTTTTTTCTACATGACTTGGCCTAAAAGTGTGTTTCCAAGCAAAAGGGGCTGCAAATTGCCCCCGGTCTTATTTGCCTCAGTAGGCCCATGGAGGCGTTAGTGTTGTGGTCAGCACTCCTCACACTCTTTGAATTGCAAATCGCAGCCGTAACTCAAAAGTAATGCAGCAGGGAACGTCACCTCCTGTCATTTTTCTGCATTTGGGTGCATGGGGGCACCATTGTAGAGGAAGTGCAGTTATTGTCTCTGTCTCTGGTGTGACTCTTTCTTATTGTTGGAATGACTCGGACCTGCTCCCTCAACCTCCACCCCTCTAATGTGCCAGATGGCTCCCTTAGCTGTAATATTGCCCTTCCACAAGCATTACAGCAGTGTGCAGCGGGATTTCTTCCTGATTAAAGTGAAAAGAAACAAAGAACTGATACTGAGGCCTAATGCACACCAACATGGAAACTTTTGGTAACACTATTGGTGCACTTAAAGCTCAGAGCAACTTCCACTGACTTTATCCTACTGAGGTCAGAAGACATTTTTTCAATATCCAGGAGAAAGTCATGATGGGGCTGTGAAGGAATACCGGCAAGGTCTTGAAATAAACACAGATGGTGTTTTTAGGCATTTTTTCCCCACAATTATGTCTTTGATTGATATGAATTTAATTTTCATGTTATCAGATATTTGAGAATAAATCAGGACCTGTATGGAAGTTTAAATTTCCTTGTACATTATGAATGTGTTTGTCTCTAGGTGATGATTTTTAACTAGGAATGCACGGACTGTGAAAATCATCAATCAAAAGGAACATCATCTGAATATCATCGGGATATCGTCTGATATGGATGCCCAGTCAATATAATGGTGCCACTTGAGTTTGAACCACATAAATGAGTTCTAACTATCAGAAAAGATTTTGTACTTAATTCAAATGAACCTCAAATACTTCAGTTTGTATAAAAGAGTAATCATCATAAAGGCAGACTGTCAGGAAACGGATCAATCTTTATTTTTCTGTCAGACTGCTCCAGCTCCAGTGTCACCTCTGAACTCTATATGGATGTGTAAGCACCAAATGGATTACCAGCTTTTATTATCACCCTCTGCTCCACTGGTGATGTTATTAGAGTGTGTGTGTGTGTGTGTGTGGGTGTGTGTGGGTTTGTGTGGGTGTGGGCATATGTGTATGCATTCATATCATGTGTATTCTGTTCTCCCTTTAAAAAGGCTTACTGTATCGTCATGTGCTCCATCACAGACTCCAAAATATAAACATCACTCTGAGAGAAAGAGGTTCTCATAGGCATCAGTCATTGTGTGCACAATTTTTAATTCGGGGGTGTGTCTGCTTCAAGTTACAAAGGACAGAATCTGAGCTGCTATATTTTAATTAGTGACATGGCTGATTGTGTGGCTGCATGGCAGAGAGGCAGAAGGAGAAAAAAAACTCACTGAGGGGTCAATACAGGGCGTCTCTCTATTTGCCAGGCTAATTAATTCACCATGTCTTTCCTCTCATTGCCTGCAGCCCATTATGACTTTAACACTGTGAAGCCTCGTGGATTTAAAATAGAAATTGTCTCACCATTTTGTGTTTTTTCTCTCATTGTGCACTCCAAACACCTTGTTTTCTCCCTTCACGAAATAACCAGAGATAAGAAGAATACATGCATTCAAACAGGCGATATTGTTTGGGACAGGATATGGCTTAAAACAAGAGGGTGTCTTTGCATTTTGAATGCAGTCTAATCCGTTTATAATTACACAGTGAGGAAGTGAAATAGTGGTCCGACTGTTTGAATGTGTAATCCCCTTCATGTGCATAAACATGAGCACATTTCATCAACGGGGCTGGACCAAGACTTGTGGATAATTACCTGGGGCAAGGAGTGTTCCATAGACCTGCCCTGCCCCCCTTTTTTCTCTGTAAATAATGCATAGAAAGTTGAAATCAGAGAGGCCTCAGCAATGTAAAATTACCTTCAAAGGCTGGCGTAAAATTGGGCAGCTCATCCGTGTAGACAGGAAATGAAGCAATGTTTCTATTGTGGAAGAATAAGAGCAGAGATTCCATATCTCCAACGACAACCTCAATGAAAGCTGTCAGATAGGATTTATTTTATCTCTAATGATATGGCATGCCTACTTAACAAGTTTTATTAAATATAGAGGAGAGTCGACCCTTTGTGTTTCTCATCAGCTCTCACTGAGGGACTTTCATACAGCTCCAGGGATCACAGTAATGTTACCCTTTCCTTGATAGTATTGTTTTTTTTATAACATTTTGTGCTCGGTCTGCGTCAAAATAACAACCCTGTGGAGCTAGCTTGTTGTAAAGGCTTGAGTTCATACGCTGCTTCTGCTGTCAAAAAACGTTCACTTTGATTCTTTCTTTTTTCGTAAATTGCTATCATTATCTTCTTCAATAACACAATTACATCCACTTTCCAAATCTTTTTGGAAGTACTCACCAAACATGCAACAATAATGTATGATTATCTTGTACAATCATCTTATTTCACTCAGTATTGGCACATCCTCATGCATATGGTTGCCATCTCCTAATAACCTTTCTTTCTTAAGCTCCACGCCAACAGAGGTCATTGCTGCCTCTCAGACCAACTATTATGTTAGTGATACTTCTTTTGTTAATAATACCTTTCTGCTGACTTTTAAAATCACGCTATTGTCATTAAACTTTTCCCCAGCTCCTTTTTTTTTTTTTTTTTTTTTTTTTTTTTGCAAGACAAGGGAAAAAAATAACACATGTTTATACCTTTTAAAGTATCCTGGAGATTTGTTTTAATCTTTATAAAGTTTCAGCATTACAATTACACATCTTTGCTGAATTGCATAATGATGATGTGATTGTGTGGGATTTAAAAGCCTGCTTTGCTGCACAGATAACATTGTAAGATAACATTATTAGTGCTGCCATTAGACAATCCTTGGAGAAGGTAGTTGTTGTTGTTACTGTGGAAATATGCATTATTAGCAATTTTAAATGAAGCAGGGATTTTTTTTTTTGTAATTTCCACATATTTTTAACAACAAAAAAGTCATCAGGAATGACTGTTTATTAAAGCTGTTTGAGTCATTTTGTTGTTGGTGGCATTGGAATGAAGAGCGTGGAGGAAATAGACAGGTAGATGAAGTTCATTATGACTAATGGAGTGGAGTTATCGTAGATTAATGACAGACAGGATTAAATTTGATACTCTAAGGAATATTTATGAAGCTTCCAATTCTTCTTCATGTAATCAACACGTAAATGACCCTCTATACCGAGCAGAACACTCCCAGTCTTAGTCCATGCGTAATAAGCTCAATAAGGTCTCTCATAAATCACTCTAATTGAAAGGATCCCTCCCTGGCCGCTCCTTACAAGACACCTCACACACACCGACTGGGTGAACAATCCCTGATGCTCCATTTGAACTCCAGATGAACTGGAGACTACGAGCTCCTCTGGCTGAATGAAACACAAATGTCACAAGTCAAAGAAGAGTTCAGAGATGTCACAGACAGAGAAATTCAGATTTGTTACCATTTGATCCACAAGCACTGATTGTGCTTCTTTTCTTTTTGTCTAATGGAGCTTCTCTTTTAACCCACTCAGAGTTTTTTTTTTTTTTTTGTGTGTGTGTGTGTGTGTGTGTGTGTGTGTGTGTGTGTGTGTGTGTGTGTGTGTGTGTGTGTGTGTCTGTGTGTGTCTGTGTGTGTCTGTGTGTGTCTGTGTGTGTCTGTGTGATGAAGAGGAAGCCTCACAATAGTCACAGTTGCATTTTTATCCAGGCAGACTTCTGATCTCAGGTTACAGGCTAAACATTAAGTAAGTTGGTAAATGTGTGATTAAAAGCTGCCTTTTCCAACAAAATCACACTGAACTGAAACAAGTATCAATTTGTTGAAGAATCACTTTGAATGGTTGAAAAATTGGTTTATTAATTCTTTGTTTTGTAATGCTTCTTGGTAATAAATCGTATACTGTTGGAGAGTCTGTTTATTTCCCTTTTAAATGGTGCCACATTTGTTAGGAACATACATTTGTGGGATGAGCAGCAGAGCTCAGTATGTGGGTTAAAATTGTGCCAGATCTTCTCTGTCAATGCCAAACATCTTATTCTACTTTTGCTATTGATTCTTGCGTTTAACCTCTGGTACCCCCAGCATGGGCCGTGCTCCACTGGTCAGTTGGTATATAAATGTAGGTGCATTGGAGTGATTTATAACTCCATAAGTCAGTTTCTCCCAACGTATTTTCCTTGGAACTCCCTTAATTTATCCTAGAAAATCTGAGTACCCTCCCTCAAGGACCCTCTTTGGAAAATATGTAATGCATTGCTGCCAATTGTTTTTCGCGTTTTTACTAAAAGAATTGAAGAGTTATTTTTCAAAAAGCTCCATCTTACGGCAGCAGTGTAAACTGTATTGGTCAATATGTGCTTATCTAGTTTTGATAACCTTGAAAGCCTTGTAACCCTTCGTAACCCAAGATCACGTTTGGATGTTGGGCCAGGGAACAAGTGCCATGAGTAATGTACAGTTTCACAACAGGCCTGGATTTTTCAAGGACACAGCTCACAGAGTTGATGTGCTGGAACTTGTTTGAGTCATACAGTTTCTGCAAAACAAAGCAAACACCATGATTTTGATCACACTTTATGGTCAGTGGCAATCCTGTGTTATCCAGCGGCCCACTTTGACCTTGATTATACAGGGTCTCCAGCCAGCCAATCAGGTGGCAGGGGCTTTTGATCACATCATGCTAGCTATCTCCGGAGCCTTAGGGAGAGGTGAGAGACCTCAGCATTAAGTCACTACATTAAATCTGTATCACGCCAGTCCCATTAAAGAGCATTTTATCACCATTAAGTGGGTCAGAGTGGCTCTCCTTGCTCGTTTGAGTGGAAAAGAGTGGGTCTCAGCTCGGCCGCTCTTAATTTGATTGAGCTCTTGAGTGAAGCTTGACATGAGACAAGGTGAAAGAAGGTTGGTGTCCAAATTTTCAGTCAATACTGTTGATGTTTTTTTTTTTACTTACCTCTCTCTTCTCTTGTCATTGTTCACATAATGAACTTTGAGCAGTAAAGAAACATGTAAAGAAGCTGTAAAGGGTGCCATTACCCTTTACTTTTAATCAACTTTGATACCACATAGTAGGGCTGCACGATTGTTAAAAGATAATAATCTCCATTCACACACATACGCAATCTCATTTTTAAACACAGATGATTCTCAAGCATTTTATTTTACTTGCTGCATTATAAACAAATGCCCCACAAATGCATCACCACTGCTGCCTTCTCCCTCAACCAATGGTAAAGCCCCTTTACAGCATGTGAGTCTGCTGCTGTCGGCTGCATTTCAGTGAGGAAAGAATGAGTGAGAATCATGACGAAGGAACGTCTGTACTGTAAGAAGTGTAAGAAGAGTAAAAAGGATGAATACCCCAGTGGTTGTGCCCAAAAAGGTTTGCATTTGGTGATTTGGAGGCATTTCAGATTCAAGCCAGACAGAAAAATAGTCTGACATCGACTGACTCCCCTGAATGTCCAGTGAGGAAGGGCTGAAAGACTCTTAGTAGTTTCTTGAAAGCAGCAAAAGCCTGTGAGGAGTCTGATTGTGCCAACCCAAAACAAGCATACCCCTTTTTCCACCAGTGCTTGTTTGGTGCTAGTGCTCGTGCTAAGTTGGTTCTAAAGATGTTCTTCCTAAGAACCAGTTTGATTTGCTATTGGCAAGGAGCCAAGTTATAGCCATGTCATTATGTCACTGTAAAACGTCAGCACGTCACTGGATATGTAGATGCTCCGGTGGGGGGTGGGGTGATGATGTTGGCTGTGGATGCTGGTGGCAGGGAGATTCAACAAAGAGATAGTGCTGGGAGCTCGTTAAAAAAGGCAGTTTTCTCTTTTTTTGAAATCTGCATTCTGTCTCTGTGTGTGCGCTTTCGAGTTTGTTCTCTGTATCACGCACGGCAAAGTTCCACCCCAATGCACACAGAGACACAGAGGAGAAATTTGAATGCACAACCATGAGGTGAAAATTACATTGCAGATAAGATAAAGATAAGATAAGATAAATAACATAAGGCTTTTAAAAAAAAGACAAGATATAGACCTGATCTATGAGAGGCAATGCATTGCTGCTTCGGTTTCACCTCCATTACAAGTTTTGAATGAGGAAAGACTTGGTGCTTGCTAAGCTCCAGTTTTGAGCACTTGGAGCTAGTGCTATGTCAGTGGGAACAATAAGAACCATGCCAAGTCAGGCACTGGCCTGGAACTAGCACTGGCACCAGCTTGGTTGGAAAAGGGGTAGGACTGTCCTCAGAGCTGACGCCATATCTTCTGACTAGCACACTGATAGTGAAGATGAACCCTTAATTTGGTGGAGGCAAAATAAGGGTCAATGTCCTGACTGTCTGAGCTGAAGAGGAAATACCATGGCATTCCTGCTACAAGCTCACCTTCTGAACGGCTGTTCGGTATAGGGCAGAACATTGTGACACTGTTACTGTTCGGCACTGAAGCCTCAATATGTTGACAGACTTGTGTTTCTGACAGCTACAGAGCACAATGATCAGTATGATCTACATAATTTTTGTCAATTTGAAAATCTTTTCATCAATCTTTCAGTGAAATCGAAATCTAATGGAAACTATCATTCAGTGTCAAATGCAGCAAATCTGTAAAGTTTTAAATGTTATATTAATTTATTATTTAACTTTTTTTTTGTTTTCCGTACCACATTTGAACCAGCACCATCCACACAAACATTCCGCCTTGAGTCACAACATTTGCGTGACCTGTGTGTACTGCTGAAGCTGCTGTGTTAAAACTGAGACACCTGTGAGTCTGTCCTTATCCTGGGAATGCTCTTAGATTTATTACCTATTGATACACACCCTCACTGAACACACCCCCAAAGACACCCACAGTACATTGTTGACTCATGAGTTGCACAGCCTCCAGCCCATGAATCATTTTCTTAAAAGGAATATCTCCTCCCCCTCTTTCTCCACTCTCCTCTTCTGTGATTTCACATCTTCTGTCAAATAGATAAAGTACTCTGTGTGCAGCCAAATAAAGAAACACTGTTTTTCCCTGGCATCATGTGTTTCTCTCAACGGGAGAGAAGAGGAATGAGGTGATGTATACATACATGTTTGCAGAAGACATACTGTGACTTAAGAGCATTGTACTTTAAATTCAATTATTGATGTATGAAAAATGTCTAATTCCCCTTTGCTTCCTGCCATCTTATTGCCATATCTGTAAGATGTCTCTGAGAAAATACAGAGAAAACTGTCTGTACGAATGTTTGGTGGCCTTCCTGAAACCCCTTTGAGATGCATGTTCAGGAGCATTACTGAGTTCTACCAACACTTAATAACCAGTAGTTGTAATGCCATACCTTTACTGTCCTCACTGTGATTCAGACCACCTCCCCCCCCCCCACACACACACACACAGATAGCGTGTAATGTGTAAAAGTGTTTGCTGTGGCGGCATTGCAAAGGTACACTGACAGACGTAATAAAAATAAACCTGCCTGTCGAGGCTCACTTCTACATTCATCAACCTATCTGAGTGAGCCTTCTGGGCTGGTTCAGCCTGGGAAACTCCATTTGTCACCTGCTAAATGCTGCCAACCTGCATGGAGTCCCCTCTCCTTTAAAAGGAGGTGATATAGGTTGTGTTTATGTCTGGGGGGAAAAAAACAATGAGAAAAAGGTAGAAAATGGGAAGAGCCATTTGGTTATTAAAATCAATTATTCACTCTTTATTTTAGTGTATTATGTCATCACATTTTTCCCTCTGACTTTTTAAGCTAAATTTATATTAAATAAGTATCATCATTTACATTAATCTGATGATGTTCAATGAAGACAGGACACTCTGTATTTATCGTATCGGTACACAAACATTATTACACTCTGGCAGAAAGAGAGGGAGAGAGATTTGGACTCAAATGCAGGTGTGCATATGCATCACTTTTCTTCCTCAGGTGGTTTTGGCAACATCACTTCTGATGCACTATAAAAAACAGCACCACCTCCACATTGGTGAAACGCTGTGATTGGAGTAAAGAAAAAAAAAGAAAAAGGACAAATTCACCAAATTCCGTCCTCGAAAAACACTTTCCTCAAATTGAGGACCCATCAATGCCGACAGAGGCCGAAGGCAGTATGCAAATTAGGCTGAGGTCAATGCCTCTTGTACATGTTGGAAAAATCCTGATGTATCCAGGAACTTTGCAGATTTAGAGAATTTGCAAAACACATTGTGACTACAATTTAACAATAATGTTGAGATTTCTGTTAAGTCCATCTTCTCATTATCCTTTGTTTTCCTCTACTTACAAACCCTATACATCCCAACATAGTAGGTGGTACGGCATGCTGTCCTATGAAGGGGAAGAACGAAGAGAAAACACAGTTTACAATAGAGTGAAAATGAGGTATCTGGGAGACGACATGTTTGCACCTTGCTACCACACAGAACATTAGAAATTAATATGTGTTTATGTCTTATATCTCATGATAAGTAGGCTTAAAGTAGGCTCTTATTAGGTTCAAAATACACCAGGGAAATTCACACTAGCTCTGTCTTTGCTCACTAAATTTCAGCCTCTTTTACTCTCAGGTTTGCTTGAAGTTCACATTTTAAAATTCCAAAATGTAAAAAAGGAAGGTAATCCCTTAAGATGTTGAGGATCAAGAGGAAGCAGTTATTGATTTTCAATACTGGCACAAAAATGAATGTTGTGCTCTCTGATAACAGCTTAAAAGCATAAATAAGTCTTTGCAGGTGTATGTAGTTCATGATAAGGTTAGCACAAAGAAAACACAGTCCTGCTTCAAGAACCATAAAAGCGAAGTGGACTTTCCCAAATGAAAAAAGAGCAAAACAAAAACCTTACAAAGCATTATAATTGTCAGAGCAAGAAATAAGAGGCACTTTGACATTTTTTTCAACAGCACAGTCATGCATTATTTATCTGGAGTTTATATCAGATTGCAGATACTGAGGCCGAGCAGAGGAGCCATTTTACATCCTGGTCCCTTCTCTGTGTTTTATGATAAACGTCCTCAAAGTGCTCTGCATTTTACCCAGAGTGCACATAAACTACAGGCTAGCTAAAGCCATAACTCTCCGGGACCCACTCTCACAATTGCAAGCACCACTCCACAGATTCTTACTCACAGTCCAAAATCTTCCTTATGGTCACATGCAGCCTTCTTCTTTTCAGAAAGAACTCAAATCTGATCTGCAGTAATAACCTCACCAGGAATAAAATCTCAGATAAAACGCTGTAATTTTTGAAATCTTTTTATGAATTAATATCAATGCTAGAAATGTATAGTATGTTTATTCCTTACCCAGTACAAGTGCCTAACTTAAGATTATCATGCAGTATGTTTTAAAATACTGGGACGTGCTTCAGTTCTTTGCCCCTTCACATTGCTTTATCCTATACAAATAAAGAGGAAAATGTAATTTGCCAAACTCTCAAGCATTGGATTTTTATTTGTGATTACATGTATCCAAGCAGCTCTTGCTATTCCTTTGACTCAGTTAGAGACTGACTATAAAAAGGAGGTTGGTTTCACCCAAAAACAAAGTAGAAACTAAAATGAATCTATATATAACTTAAATACGCCTTCAATGTACTGTCAATTTTAGAAAAACTTTTTTTTTTTAGTAGAACCAGATACGTACAACAATAAGCCATAACATGACTACATGTCCTCTCTCACAGCTCTAATTATAGTGGGTGTTGGTGTAACTGACTGCAGCATGGTTTTTAAATTATTTCTATAAGATACCTGGAGAAGATCCAAGTGTGAACCAAAAAGTTTGAATTAGAGTTTTCCCCAATACCAAAGCTTTGAACTCCCACATGACATGTGTAAAAATCAGTTGATTTCAATACCATGGCAACAGCAAAGGTATTGAAAGGCAACATCCAAAATAAACAGCTGATATCCATATTAGCTCTCAATTAGATTTGCAGCCTAGAACAGAAAAGTCATCACAGACCAATATTTAACATAGTTAATTTTTATTTGTAGTGAAATGCAAAATAAGATTGGTGCAACAGTTAGCTGCCTCACAGAAAAAAGGTCATCAGTTAAAATCTTGGTGACCTTCCTGTGTGGAGTTTGCATGTTCTCCCCATGCATGCATGGGTTCTCCCTGGGTACTCCAGCTTCCTCCCACAGTCCAAAAACATGCTCATCAGGTTAAATGGTGATTCTAAATTGCCCGTAGGTGTGAGTGTGTGCGTGAAAGGTTGTCTGCCTCTCACCCTAAGACAGCTGGGATCGGCTCCAGTCATCCGCGACCCTCAATGTGATAAGCGGTAGAAAATTAACGAATGAGTGATTATCTTTAATATTTTTGTAATACTTCCCTGGATTATATTTTGCTTTTAGTCTATTTAAGAATATATTTATCAACATGTACCGTTTAAACACCAGCAGTGTCGTAGCTGTGACTGAAGACAGAGCAGAAATACATATGGCAGTGATACTTTGTCTCTCTCTTTACTCCATATTCATATAGATTCAATTCTGTTCTTAGTCTGTATTTAGTTCTCTTATGCCAGCTTTATGTTAGAATTAGGACCATATATTTAGTTTTTTTTTTTTTTTTTTTAACAAGGCTTGATACTGTCTTAAGAGTGTGGTATTGAAAGTGTTGAAAAACTGAATCTGATTGCTTATTTCAGTCTCTATGCACGACCAGGTGTAACATCATTTTATTTAGTAGTGGAAATGCACTTCCAGGCTTGGTAACAAAACTATGCTTCAATGATTTTAACCAGGTTGAAACATTAATCACACACTCCTGAGTATTTTTTCTTGTGTGCTCTGCCTCTCACTCACTTTCTAATACACAGTCACAAACATGCAAGCCCACACACTGAAATGATACCTTTCAATAAAAACAGGGGCTTAAAATACTCTCTAAATTAATGGTCACAGTGGACTTTATACGTGACCTCTGTGACCAATATGACACTCAGGGAGAGGCCAAGGGTCTGCTCCCACTGTCCTCATGTAGGGATGTGGGGTTATAGTTCACTCGACCTGCAGCTGCAAAATGACCACATCAAACATGGATCATTGACTATTCTATAAACCTGCACTTAAGCCAATTAAGACCAAAGCTTGATTATGGTTTGCTTTCTCTGTCTTTTAATGAGAGAATGAGAGAGAGGGGGAGAAAAATGAGTTGAAAACAATCCCTTATTAACTTCCCCAGTTTTCAAATCCATGCAGAGACCAGAACATAAATCATACTAAGCTGCAATTAGCTCTGACTACCATTGTCTATGAGTAAAACAAAAAACAAAGAAAACACCTTAAAGGCAAACAATGGAAATTAAATATATTTTAAAAGTCTGTGACAAAGAGCCATCTGAGGACAACAGAGTGCAGAGCAAGCCCAGTGCTCCATCACAGAAAAGTGGAGTTGTTCTGTAAGTTCTGTAAGCGTTCATGGTATGTGCACTGATGATGATGCCAAAATCATTCCCAAACTGCGTTATTATACACATTACAACAGAACTCGTGTCAAACTCCAGTCTTTAACTGTATTAGATTTGAAATGCTGTCCCCAAAGGTGGGAATAAATGTTCACTTTTTATTTCAGTAATAGCAGAACCTAAACAATTAATCTATCTCTGATAAAACATTAAATCTGTAGGAGCTCATCGAATACTTTAATTTTATCGCCTACCTGTTTTATTTACTATCTACTGAAAATGCCTAATAAACCAAACAAATGAAAGTGAAGTTGGTTTGTTCTGAAAGTATCTGTTGTGTAACATGAAAGTGGTTCATGGTACAGTATGTGTATTAGTACTGTCGAGTGTTTGACCAACATACAGTAAGAAAGTGGAGCCTCCGCTCATGTATGGCTTGTTCTGTCTGGGCATGTTTGCTCAGCTGGAAATAATGTTTGCCCACAGGATGACTGGCTAAGAGTGTTTCTCATCTACATACATGCTTGACAGGCGACTTTGAAGGGATTGTTTTGACAGAAATGTGTGGGAAATTTCAATGCAGGATGAAAGAGCAATTTCTATCCAAACACTGGAACCTCAGGAAAAGGCATCTCTTTTCCCTTATTCACGTCACCCCGCTGAAGTCCTCAGTAAAGACGACAAGCTTCAAACATGTTTTTGTTATGTAAAAGAAGTGAGTTGGATCTTCTCGGTTTTTATCATTTTCTCTGCAGTGGCAGAAGTTTATTATTTTTCACATACTGCAGAGTATTTCTGAGAGCTGTGAGTGACAACAGTTTGTTTTAAAATGAATTAAGAAAAATCCCAGTTGAAGACTTGGCTGCACTGCAAACCTAATTTTATAAAAGGACGCCTGTAGCTTGGGAGCAGAAAATTAAATCAGAACGTGGAAATATATTTCTCCATAGGCTCAGTTAGAAATGTGTGTATTTCAGGTCTGTTTCATTGGGAGAGAGCAGGATGGTCTGAGTGGCCACCATGACTTTCCATGGATGCAGTTACACTGTAATTTTCAGGGATTAGTGGCAGAGCCGAATTCAGACGGTACTGCCCTGGCAGTGAGCGCTGCTGTGAGACGACTGAGCAGCTGTTAAAAAAGCGGTGAATATAAGCTCCAGATTAAGTGTTATACAATCGAGAAGGCAGGCATCAGGTTGTTTAACAGCCCTAGATGGCTTCATTACTATTCGTTCAACTACTTAGGAGAATGGACAGAAAGGACATGTGGGTACATGTTGTGGATGGGCTAATGATAGATGTTGGTCGCACTGACGTCACATGGTCACACGCCTGGAATTCTGTCTGGGTCAGCTCTTACCACTGTTTCCTGGTGGTTTGTGGAAGGCTAGTCAACATCATGAGGGGATCCAGAGGCTGCTGGTCCTACTGACATGAGTCCCATTGTACTCTGTTCTCTGAATCTTTGGGGATATCCACACTTCAAAGGCCCCACACTATCCCAAGATTTCTCCACACTGAAACCAACCGTGTCATGAAACATCTTTATTCTGCAACATCCTGCTCTGTCTTTGTTTGAGTTTCTTTTATCCGCCTGATGGTCAGATTTTCTTATGGAGTCTTTATTACAGGATTTTACATTCTTCTCTAAGATTAGAAACTCTGCTCAGGCCACCCTGTTAGGCAAAAATGATGGAGCAGCAGGAGTCTAATATGCAGATTAAATAAAGGGACGTGTAGGCGTAGAGAAGTGATGAGCAAATGAGGGATCGAGGCAGCAAAAAGGCAGAGGTTGAAGGATCAGAAAGGTTGTTTTTACCTCCTGCCCTGACTTTGTGGTCTGTGGAGAGCTCGGCTGGACAAATATACCATTACGCTTTACCATCTGTCCCTTTAGAGATGCACAAGTCACCCTGGATTTAAAGGGGAGGATTTTAATTGCTACTTGGATGATACATCACATGGGACCCAAATAGATTTTTGCATAATGACCAATACTTAAATTCCTCACAATCCCTTTGAGTTTACAGCTGCATGTGACCTTTTCTAGGTCACAGATGACCCAAAGAGGCTGGTCCTGTAACCCTGCAGACCTTCGGAGCCCTTCTCCATACAGGCTCAGAAAGAGGTCAGAAATCATAACCTAAAGGCAATTGTTTCACACTCAAGAGTTCTAAAATAATATGACTGATTATTAGGATTTTAATGAGCAGGTGAGTCGTTTCCAGCATATGGTGGTGACACTTTTTGCTGTTTAATTAACACAGGGAGGTAGATCCACATAATGATAAACATCTGAGCCTCAAAAGGGAAAGATGTAAGTATAGTCTCAGTCTTTTCCAGCTTTCTCCCAAATATCCTTGTTGTTCTGAGTGTCCTTTGCCTACCCGTGCCCCCTCTTGAATGCCCTCTCCTAGGGCCTGAGGGAGCCTTTTGATATGCCCCCTTCTCTCTTGGCAAGGTTGTATTTCTTCATTAGGCCCTCTGGGGGCTGCCAGAGTCCCAGAGGATGTCAGAGTACATTAATTCTCATCAGGACATGGGTCCTCTCAGGTGTGAATGGCAGCCAGCAGCTGTCGACAGGGCTCTCTCAATCCTACTGCAACCCATATATCACCCACCACATGTACACACAGATGCTTACACACACACACACATGCACGCACGCACGCACATGGATAACTGAGTATGCAAAGGGAAAGCCAGACGTACGCTGCTGAAAGAATCATCACAGACAGAGGAAGATTTACGCTGAAATCACTGGTATATGAACATATCTCCATTTAGGATGTGACCCATGATAATTACAAAAGCAGCCATAGATCTTAAAGTCTTTAGGGGCACAGGATGCCGTCCCTGCTTAATTTTCCATGTGAGTAAATTTGCCGGGTGCATCTGAGGAGCCTTTGTGATTGCCTCATAGCCTCTCCAGCGATACTCTAACCACCATAGGAATAGATCACCATTATCGCTCCCTCTCTTTCTCTTTCCCTCTCTCTGTTTTTCCTCTTTCATGGCATGACATAGCCTCACATGTGTCTTACCCAGATATTTTCTCAAGTAATTACATAAAGTAATTCCTCCCAGTGCGGTTGTTATGGCTCCCTGCAGACGTGTATACAAATTACTCATATTTGCTCTGTGGTCAAAGCTCTGAGCTGTCCCACAAGACTGCGAGGTTTACATTATGAAGGCCTGCCTATTAAAGCCATTTGTTAAGGTCTTCACTCCTGGGAAGAGGCAGCTCTGTAGGACACTAAATGAAAGGGGTTGGCTTTAGAAGTGAGCTGTTAATTACTTCAGTTTGTTATAGAAGGCTTCACTTTGGATTCTGACTCGACAGCCAAACCTTAATCCTCATGTAAACCCAGACAGGGCTCCAAAGCAGTGGAAATTGCTCCTTCTGCTTAAGGCAGTTTGAACACGTTAAACGAAATGATGGTTTGAATGTTGGGGGCTTTAAAGCCTGTATAGGGTGATTCCTCTTTCCTACTATTTTTTTTTGTCATCCTGTGATTATTTCGCCATCACGGAAACACATTTTTCCAACGTCTTTGGTTGTTCCATAAGTTTGCTATCTGTTTTCTTCATAAGTGGACTCAGTATACTGAGTTGGCTGTAGCTCTTTCTCACTTTTAAGCTGCTTCTTTTAGTCGCTCTTTATTTAGTAATTGTCTTTAATTAAAGTAAGGCTGGATTGGAATAAGGATTTATAAAATTGCGGTATAGGGACCTGAAAGTAATACATTCAGAGGACTG
Organism: Labroides dimidiatus; assembly: GCA_030710495.1. Classification (NCBI taxonomy): domain Eukaryota; kingdom Metazoa; phylum Chordata; class Actinopteri; order Labriformes; family Labridae; genus Labroides; species Labroides dimidiatus. The sequence continues at coordinate 22,794,362 of CM061144.1, read as the reverse complement.
TAATATCCAACTTACACAGTTTTTCTTCATCATGACATCAAGACGAAGAGAAAATCCCCATGAAATGCCTTATTTCCATCTTCTTAGTGGATTGGAGCTCTTTTCCTTCTCACCATAACCTCGATTTCTGACATGTTTTTATTGTGGGTAGTTTTGGGAAGGATAGGAGGAGAATCTCTGGCCAGATTCAGACACTCCTTCACAAAGAAAAACATTAAGAAACTCTCACTTTCACTTCATCCTGTAATGTGGAAAAATGGAAGCCTCATCAGAAGTGACAAAAGACTTGAAATTGAGTTTTCGTTTGATTGTATACATTTATGACATGGAGAATTTGGGTCATAGCTGTTATACCTCTTTCACAAAAAGAACAAGATCCAATGAGAGCTGACTGTGTATTGCTGTGTGATTTATTCTAAAATTAAATAGAAAATAAAATTTACTGAAAACTAACTTCTCCTCAACATGCTCAATGCTGAAAAACTTGAACGGAATCTCCTTCACCCCACGAAGAGAGCAGCTGCATATGGTCACAAACATAGCATTTTGAGGAAAAAAAATACTCTGTAAATAAAAACAGACAAAATGTTGCCTCTTTTCTTTGTCCAGACTTGTGTATCCCAAGAGACACTGCCATAATGTTTCAATGTGTACCTGCTTCTGGATGTTGACTACAGAGCCGAACAGGATCACAGAGGATTGGAGGCATTAAGACACAGTAGGACAGAGGACACTAGCCTCATTCATCGAAGCAGCCCTGCTTCAGGCAGCTTGTAATTCCTCTGAAGCCCTTGTGTTGATGGTGGCTTGGCAAGGTTTTCATTCCCCCGACAGAAGGAGGGGAAAAGATGGTTTTTCGGGAGGAGAACAGGGACGAAAGAGGAGCGCTGTCTCATTCAAGGTCACTCTTTGAATCAAGCAAAGCGTACATGGAGGCTGAGTGAGGGTGTACTGGCTCAGAGCACCCAATCACAGGGGGCCCCAGCGAGCACACCCCATCACTCTCTCCAGTGCACCCACCAGGGGAGCCTGGCTTTGGGTTACAAATGAGCAATTACCATAGTCTGAGTTACGCTCTCTCCACCCTTTTTCATTTAACTTTATTTATCTTGTATCTCACTGTTTGCTTTCAGGGTGAGCTGTATTTCTAAGCCAAAAACTGTTTTACCTTTGAACCCTTGAACAATATCTCTTTTGTGAATTTGTGCTTATGAAAAAAAATTGGACACATAAAAAAGAAAAAAACAACAACATTGTTTTCTTTTAGAGTTTTGAAGCTTGTGTGTCAGGACTCAGTACTGTGAAGCCACACCTAAGCCTTCATCATTCCCAGCTGTCAGTGAACCTGCACCGGGCCGCCTGGGCACCTCATGCATTTCATCTGATCTGTGGAGCTTGACCCTCTGCGTTTAAGAGCCAGATTTAAGAAAAGGAAAATCAAAGAGGGCAAATTAGCCACCTACATGCCCTCACTTTAAATAGTTGAGTAATTGTTTGAGCGTGTGGCACCGTGATTATATTTCACGTGCTTAAAATTCCTCTTTTCATTTTGTAGCAGTCTTTGTTTTTCAGCCCACATGCTTCGAGAAGACCTTCACGTAGAGCATCTGATAACTGGCTATAAGAGAAGTGTGCCTGATGTAATTCAGCCCCCCTGTTGGCACGGCACACCTTCAGAGTAAAAGGTGTACTCTACAGTAAAGTGCTGCCTCACCTGCAGTTTATTTTAAAGACTAATTGCCTCAGTCTAATTGTATTATTCACCGAGTGCAAGAGAGAAATTGAGTTTTGGGAAGTCTCTTAGTGCAGCTGCTGTATGATCCTCACCTTCTCTCTGTTACTTTAGTGCAGTGTCAGTAAAGCTTTGGACCCTGGCCCAGACACCCGTGCAATGTGACATAGTCCCATTAAGGTTTCCCAATCAAGTCTCCACTCTTCCTCCCTTCCTATCCTCCTCCTCTTTTTTCTGCCTTCACACAGAACCGGTGTTTTGGCAGATAGCTCTGTGCTAAGGATTCAAGGCTGTGTTTGTGTTGGACGTGGGCCAGTTGCCTCTTCTTTCTGCCCTCCTCTCCCATATGGGATGGTTGCTGCAAAGCAGCTAAATCAGGGGCAGTCATTACTTTGCTTTTAAGAAACTTGTCCTCCCTTCCATCACTTCATCAGCTGTCAAAAGATGGACAGACTTACTGTAAACGTGAAACAAGCAAGAGCACTAATTGGAGGAGAAAAGAGTGGTGGACAACATTTTATGCTGGTGTTTGTCATACTGACTTTATGTCCACACACATGCACATGTTGTTGTTTGATTATGAGAAGATGTGGGCAGCTCACAATACATGTATTTATTTTTATAAATCAAGGTTATGCATGAAAGAATGGGATGTTCAGGATTTTATCTTTCTTCCACTTTTCATCTTAAATACACATCAATCATGTGATGCAGTAATGTGGAGAGTACTTGGATAAAGGTTGAATCCATGGGATGAATTAACTAATTAACCAATCATTCCTGATGTTATAGCTGGCTGCACAGCTGGTCAGTCTCTACCAGGCCTTTGCCTGTACTTTCCGCCTGGTTCCCGGCTCAAAGCTGCAGCCTGTGGTGAGGCCCTGCGGCTGCATGGTTATCTCATAACCCTGGGCATTGGAGCATGAACACCAGCCACTTCCAGCTCACTTAAAGAACTCATTAAATCAGCCTCATATTTATCCAGCTGCCAGGTGCCCGACCACAGCAGTGGACTTGGCTGAAGAAGCCTGTATGTCCACACCAGGCAGGAAGGGGTGTAGACTACAGACCTCTGAAGGGGACGCCTCAGGGTTGGGGGATAGCTCAGAAAATAAGTCTTGAGATTACTAACCGCAAAATTAATACACAGAAACTTATAAAAATACATATCAAAATATGTCAATAATAGAGCTGCTGTCATCCATTAATTTAGTAATTTACTCAGCATAATTTATTCTGGTTATTAACCAGGTAATCTTAGAAGAAACATTGTGTGCCAAACAACTTTATACATTTCATTAGTAGTTCTTCTTTCCTGCTGAATGTACCGTCCCGTTGCTGTCAGACGAAAATAAATCTGCTGTATAACACTGTTGCATTTGAGCTTCCTGATAGGGTGTGTATGTTTGTGTGTGTGAGTTGCAGAATTTACATTAGATGTTCAAATATATCAGCAACCTAAATTTCTGTTGGGGATTATGCAAGATGAAAATAACAATACTGGTCTGGATATAAAACATGTCTTTACCTTTAAAGAACTTCTAAAAGTAAGGTCCTAAATTTGGTGTTTGGGGTATACACTTAAACACACCAATATAGCCTATGACTGTGCAGTGAAGGGCTGCTGCTTCTTCTTTATTTTGACCTACAGGCCACACTTCACATTTAGGGATCGCCATCGAGAAAACAGTCAGACTTGAATGCTTCATGCTGTTCGCTTTGCCCGTCTCAAGCAGCAGAAAAACACTCCGTGTTGAATTTGACAGAACTTCTGCTGATTAAACTGATTGTCATTGAGTGGAAGAGGATAAAAAAGGTTTGGCCAGAAAATAAGGTTTTTTTGGGCATTCTTTCAAGATATTAATTTGGTGTCAGAATTCAGTGGGAAAAAAGTCAGTATTGTAAAGTTAAAGTCAGATTTTGTTTATTTTTTTTAAATCCAGAAATCAAGGGTTGAAGACACTTAAAAAAATGTTTAAAAACCTCATGGCCTAATTTCCCCCCCTTTTTTTTTCAGTGGTCCTAACTCTGTCTGGTGATGGAGGGAAACCCTCTCAGAGTGTCAGGATAAAGCTGTAGCATGGAGTCCCCCCACCTCACTCTGTACCTCCCCACATTTTAACCAGGCATCCCAAGCGGAGAGCAATTGATTTTGGCAGAGACTGGAATAAAGATTGATTGAATCAGAATAGAAAGGACCTCGCTGGAGGATCGACCATGCAGTAACCCCTCAGCTGTGGACGCCTTTGCCAAGAAAGTACTCACAGTTATTCTAGCGTAAGGGGCAATGGGATTAAAGCCCATACCCTCCATACACACACACACACAAACGGGCTGGAGAACGTGTCCTAGAGAAATTACACATGTGACCACTGGACTGTGGTTTTACTGTTAATTAGAGGATTGTCTAATATCTACTTCGCCGTGGTCGTGGATGATGAGGGAATGGAAACAGGCGCAGAGAGAAGAGATTTATTAAATGGGGTAATAACAGACACTGAAAAAATATTCAGTACATGTGGTCTGCTCTGTTTGCTCTGTGTGGCGTCTGTTTAGTGTAAAGGTGCTCTCCTCAGATCAGCGTTAAACTGGTTCTGGCTCGTATTCCTCATGTAGTAAAGCACTGTAGCCGGCTGACAGAGTGAAGTGTTACTTATCAAATACACAGCCAGTGTTTTTCTGAAAGCTGCAGGGTTTTAAGCAGGTTTCATGCTCAGGGGAATTCAACTGCTAACAAGTGAGCTCATTTAAAGCTTGACACATTATATTCCTACAATTATCAGATTACAGTATAACTGGCATATCAATTGTCTTGCCTTTACAAACTTTACCTCAACATAAACACCATCAGGGAGGCCTCTGTCATCTCTGTATTTGCCAAGTGCGTGTTCTGTCATTATGTGTGTATATTTACAGCACGCTCGTCTTTCCACCAGGGAGCTCGTCTAACACCTGTCAGAAAACAGCTTCACCAGAGACAATCAAAGAGTGGCGTGTGGCATGTTTGATGTGTACTCAAACATAATTTGCTGTGAAAACATCCCGACGCTATGCCAACGCTAACTCTCGCTCTGCCTGGCTCTGGTTCCTCTTCACTCATGAGCCTGTGAGGCATGTGTTTGTCTCGGATTTATACTTCTTTATCCTCACACCCACAGAAGTGATACTAGGAACAGATGAACAGGCCTAGAGCTGTTCAACAGATCCATCTGTTGCATATACTGTGCTCACTCTGTTTAATGTTTGGGACTTACACAAGTCTGCCTCCTGGGTGTGTTAATCACACTTGTACTGGTCTCATGTTTTATGTCAATATATCAAAAACAAACACCTGTGCTTTGAAAAAAAATATAGATTTCTGTTTAAGAACATGAAATACCCAGAGGCTGCCCCCTGTGGCAGTGTCTCCCTCCCTGTACAGAGGCTTTCAAGCTGGCAGTCCAGGTTTGCTGTCTGGTTCCTTCATCCGCTCTTTCAACCATCCTGTTCTCTATCAGTAAAGCCATAAATTGCCTAAATAAATATCTCAGAAAAGGAAAAAAAAGATAAAATAACACCCAAGTTAAACTTCTAAAAATATATGCAGCACTATAGAAATTGGTCTGTCCCTTCCTTCGAAATCTGGTGTAGTGTTTTCAAGGAGGACGTTTGTTTTTCATTCTTGTATCCCTCATTGTAAAAGTTACCTACAGGTAAATCTGAAATATTTGTCCACATTCATGTAGTTCTGCTTTGTGAAATTCAGACATTTGTTGCATGAATTGGAAGAAACCCTCTTAAAAGCTAATGTATAAAAAATAGAATAAAAATATAGAAGCCTGGATAAGCAATGGTGTACATCCTCAGTATATCCACTTTCTCTTTGTTTACTTTTGTGTCTCTGTTGAGACAAAGCCATCTACAGGAATAAGTTCAGTTAATTTTTGCCTAGTCATACTGAATTTTCCCCCAATTCATTTATTTATTTAAAGATAAACTCACATTTTTTAAAATCCTGTATTAGATAAGTGACAAGAGATAACCAGCTAGAGAGACAGACAATGTGGGCAGAGAACTTTTTTCATTTCTAATTTTCTTAAAAACACTTTCTCTATGATTTTTAGCAGTTTAGCCCTTATACTGAACTTCGTACACACAAGTAATACAAGATCATAATCATGTTAATATGTCAAAACTACAGGTCAAAATTCTGTGTTTATTAATTATGTGTATATGTCATACAGTATTTTTGGGCTTTACTGACCTCACTTTTTTTTTCAATAGACCATAATATTTCATCAAAAAGATTCACCCATTTACCAGAAAAGTCTTAAGATGAAAATAAGTCATGTGAAATACTGACACCCTCTGCTATTCATCCATCAGTCAGAAGAAAAATATTTTTCCCTGGCAGCCCTGAGTGTGAGGACGTGACCAGTGCTTGGTTCTTTGAGGGAAACACTCCCAGCCCTCCCCTTCATAATCTGCCAGCTCTCCACCTGTGCTCTCCTCTTTGTTTCTTCAACAGTCTTGGCCTCTTCAGGTGGTTTTCATTGTAGACCTGAAAACCTCTTTGCTGCTCTGCCAATCAGACTTAGTCTAGGTTTGTTGTTAAAACAAGTAGTTTATTTAATAAAAACTAATCATCAGTACAGTTAAGCCTGCTGGTGTAAGGTTCAAACAGAGAAGAGGTAAGAGAAAACGTGAATGAAAGTCTGTGAAGTCCATTTCATAATTTCAAAGTTTTTCAGACCAGCTGAGCTGCAGCAGCCAAAACATTCAATACTGAAATCTAAACAAGTGTTTATGTGTTTACTTTTAGTAAAACATATCTTGTTAGACTGAATATGACCCATATTCACCTGACAAGTCCAGAAAAAAAAATTGTCTTTCAAAATATTGAAAGACAAAAACAGCACCTGGATTGCATGTAAAATGTAAAACAAATCAGCCAGCGGAATAAGAAAAAAAATGCTTGTTGTGTTTCTTAAACAAGAATAATTTTTTAACCCTTTGAACCTGAAGGTTCCCCTATTGGAGGACGTTGATGCACTCTGCAAATGCAGCATGAAATATTGCACTAGTCAGGAAAGATTATAGTGATGCTGCACATCATATTAAACAGCATAACCTGGGCTACATTACTATATAAACCTTTTTTTTACCTGCCACAAACACATCTCAAATAACAACTAAATGAACCACCACATATTAAACTCTGTACAGCTCCACTGTGTCAACCCACTCACTAAATTTATGGCTATACTGCTGCATCGCTACATGCTGAACAGAAGATCAACACCTCAGATGGAAGCAGAGACTCCACAGATTTCAGTGATATAAGCCAAATTCTCTACAACAAATTATCAGAGAGATAGAGGCCAAAGAATCACAAACACAAAAAGCACTTTGCAAACTGCATGTTTTAAAATTTGTTTTTGCTGTTTTACCAAGAAACATTTATTTTTCTGAAAAATCCACTATACTCAGCCCTATGTCTTGTATTGCACTCAGAACTTTCGGCTTTTGCTGAGGAATCCGGGGTGAACCCTTACAGTGTCAGTATGGAGCTGGCTGCAGCAGGCTGGGTCTCACCTAACACCAGCACTCTACTGATTTTGACTGACTTACACTTCTGTCAATATCAATATGTTGAGTTTAGCGTCATTCTGCAGTCTCTAACGTCTAGATAGAGACGTGTATTCATGTATAGCTAAAATTCTTTGTAAACAGCATTATGCACTGGGGACACATCTGGTCCCGCAGCTTGTATGAGTTTTTAGAAAAAATAAAAACTGCCAAAAAAATTTATTATTTGGGTGTATTGATCATCATTACTGATAGAGAAATGAAATGTACAGTACAGTATAGTATAGTATAGTATAGTATAGTATAGTATAGTATAGTATAGTATGTATGTATTTTTTTTAAGATGAGAAAAACTTTTTTCATTAACTTTATTGACAGACTCTTCAGTTTGATCAGATCACTGCAGTATAACTGCTGCATGTGGGTTGGAGTGAACATTATCACAAACAGTTCAGCCCATGTTTTAGCCTTTAGCCTGTGTTCTATCACTCTCCTGCGAAGATTTTTCTGATCTTCTGTCCCTTTTCTTAATGCCAGTCCAGTTCCAGTGTCCACCATCAGTACAAAATTAATCTAAAAAATCCTTTTCGGCAGAGAAAAACACAGATCTCTCTTCTCGTTACTTAAATTTGTCAGCTGGTGTGGTGTTGTCATAGAGACTTTGACGTGCTGTAATCAGTCCAGTCCTGTCTGACCCAGTCGTAAAGCTAAGAAACAGCATTTAGAAATCACCTATATTGGTGCTGATAATCTCAATTTAATTTGTGGATTACGATCAGGCATATATGTAGAAGTGAGACTTTTTCAAGATCACTTAGAAAGTCCTCACAGTCCCTTTAATAATACAGTAATTAAAGCAAAAATACTATATACAAATATCCAGCTTCTTGGAGTGTGATATTGGGACAAACCAGTCCTTGAAAAGACCTGGGAGCTAGGATTCAAAAACTTTTCTTTTTAGATTAGTTCGTACTTCAGGATTTGCTCCTTTTCTGAGGCATCTCTGTTGTGCTCTTCACATCTTTTGAGGGTCATTTAAAGCCCAGTTTAGTCAGCCTCTTCCTTCACTTTAACAGGAGATTGCATAACTCAGCCTTGGAGTCTGTGGAGCTTGTCTCCATGCCCAGAGTAGAACCTGGAGCTCTGTGAGTGTAAATTTCATGTATATTATTTCATTTTTCTAGCACTCCCTCTCAAAGTCGGTCTTTCACTCTCCTCTTACCCAATTTTATACTGACCCCGGCACTGGGTTGAGGTTCTGTTTGCCCAGCTGCATGGCTTATTTATCCGAGGTAAAGGAAAGTCCCATCAGACCTTTTGTAAAACACAGAATAAAATGTAATCTGAAAAGGAAAGGGAGAACGGTGTGAGGGCAAATCATGGTCTGTTGGATTAAGAGGAAACTGAAGGTACTGGACCGCTCCCAGGGCAGCACTGTTAAACCTTTGGGGCATGGCCAATAAAAGCAGCATATTAGGAACCTGAGATGTGGTCCCACACACTTATAGTCTCTCTGCTCTCACCAATGCCATTACACTCTCAATTTCTCCCTCTCTTCCATAACATACACCCTGTATGTGTCCCCCCATCGCCTGTCTCCTCTTCTTGTCAGGGTTTAGCAGGAAAAATGTCCTGACTCATGGAAAGGACTTCCTCGCCCTTGGGCTTGTGGTGTGGTAAGGCAGAGGGAAGTTCTCAGGTTAAAATCCCAGATGGCACCTGTGGCTGCATGCAATCCCATTGCTCTTTTGTTTCTCATCTGAGGGTTTGGGCTGGTGATTCCCTTGCCAGTGCACAGTCAGCACCAAAAAAGTTTGATAGCCGTTTCTGGTAACATCCAAGGCCTCGGAGCTCAAACTGATTGTAAAGCTGTGAAGCCCTGCAGGTGTTGTGAACTAGTAGTGAATTGACCTTTGACTGTTATATAACCCTCAATCTTGCACCAAGATAGCTTTATTTCCACCCTGTGTGGAAGTGAAGTGGACTTAGGAAACTCAAGAAGCTTAAAACACTTTAAAAGCGCTCTCTGGTTAATTAAGGGGTAGAATTTAACTACCTTTAAGATTCCTTCAAAAGAACTAAACTTTAAGGGCGCTCCCAAGATACCAACAAGACAGAATGAGTGTTGATAAATAAACTTCAATTTAAATGCTTTCTGTCTGCATTTACACCCCAACTCTTGTGTGTTGTCTTGCTTATGTATTTGATATTATTTCCTTAGAGTCTCTTTAATAAAGTGCATGCATTTCTTTAAACCTTCTTTATGGCGGGGTATTAAAAGCACAGAGCTGTGTTTTAATCCAGCTGGGGTATTGCCCTAGACGCCAAGTGTCTTTATAGAGCAGTGACATTAGCTTGTTTATTGGTTGCAGGGGTGTAAAGATGCTATTGTTTTAATTGCTTGTACATGCTCTTGGGATCCACAGAGATCTCTGAGACTGCAGATGCCAGCATATTGGAAATGGGATAACAAAATGAAACTAAAGTAAGCCAAAATATACATTAGTGATATTTGATTTGTTTTGCACTCAATTGACAAAATTGCTTACAGTGATTGTATATCCTTAATGCATTCAGCAGTGGTAGACAGAGAAGAATGGTGTGGTTTCACATTGGACATGTAAGAATCTGGCCTCAACTGTAGCAGCGAGTTCACTTTTTCCCTGATTGACTGAGAGATTGATAGATGGATAGTAAATAGAAAATGGCAAAAGGGCGGCTCTTAAAATGCTTACATATCAACACCCGTAGATTCAGATTGTTTCTAAATGTCTCAGTTTATCAAGCTGAAATGTAAGTGCAATACATTCTACCTGTCAGGCTTTTCATACACAGATCCCGACCATACAAACCTGGCCCTCCCTGCAGGAACGTGTACCTCTGTGTGCACTCTTTGTTCAGTGCCATCCTGCACTATCCCCACTGCTCTCCCTGTCTGTTGCCTTTGGCACTTACTTACCTTTTTACATATGCACGTGCTGAACTTTTGACCAAGGCCCACCAGTGTGACATTAGCCAAGAGGGAGCTGAGGAGGGGGAGAGGGAGGCAGTTGCTTTAACAAGTTCCTCGGAGCTTTAGGCCTCGTCTTGCGTGCCAGTGGGGTAATTTCACAACGCTGCTAAGGGGCTGTTTAGAGCTTTGAATGTGACTCAGTCCCTGCTCCCCTTCTCATCACACTCCTTCCCCTGCTCCCCACCAACACTCTACCTCTGGCTGTCCCGTGTTTCCCCCACAAGCCTTCTCAGGCAGCTGGCACCAGGGCTGTAAGCCATCTCGTGGCTCTTGAAGGATGTCTCCCTGTTCTCTGTTAATAAGGGTCCCACTTCACCCGTTCACCATGGGGATAGACATTTAATGAAGTGCCTAACAAGTGGCTCCACAGTTTTCCATTGACTGTCCTCTAGTTGTCCCCCTCCCCTCTCACATCTCCCGCCTCCATCCTCAGAGGGAGAGCCTCTGTGCACAGCCTGCCAGTGTGGAAAAGGATTTCCCCGGCAAAGCATTGTTAGGCAGGAAATGGTAAGGGCGGAGGAAAGGGACTTGCACTGGTGGAACAGGCAGACATGGCGGCGGTGTTGCTGTGACAGCCTTGTGGTGCTGTGGTTGCTGGGGCGGAACACCATGGGCAGAGGTCCCGCTCACCGGGCCCCCTCAGACGCCTCCAGAGCAAATGAGCTGCCAGGCCAGACTAATGGAGTCCTAATTGGTGATTAGGAGAAAGGGAAAGGTGAGGGAGTGTCTACTGGCAGTGTGCTGTTAGCAGGCTGAAGCTGCAGGCTGAAGCTGCAGGCTGCTGTATTCACTATTTGAGTGAAACAAAACAACAATTACTGTTTTTATGCAGATGCCTCAGTGCATCTAGCAGAACATCATAAACAAAGGAGGGAAACACAGCCACACTATCGTAGTACAAACACATAAATAAGTGAATTACTCTTTTCCTGCAAAGCAAAAAGAGCAAGCTACCAAAATTATTGAGTTTATAAATTCTTCAAATTAGAGATGATTTTATAGCTGCAGGCTACGCTACTATATGTTCATCGACAATATATGATTTTTTTTCATTATTATTTGTAAAAGAATCTAGATAAGCTGAGCACCAAGAAACAATTCAAGAACATTAGTGGAAGCTTGGCTTAGGTAAGTCTTACAGCAAAACTTGTTCATCAGCTTGAATAGTTTATTCCTCTACGTCACACACTGTACGAATGTTTTTGTGACTCAACTGTTAAGAAAATATAAAGATTACAAGTGTCCTCAAAGTCCACTGATACTTCTAAAACAGGAGGGTAGAGTAAGGGGGTGCTTTAGTTTTAATCAGATATTGCTAAATATTCCTAGTTTTACGCAATGTACTTAAAATAGAATGCTATACTTTCCAAATTTTGAATCTGAAAACAAATAAACAATCAATAAAAAAAAAACATTTGTCATTGGTGTGAAGGCAACTGTTGGAACTACTTAACTCCAAAACGATTTATGCGACTTTTGTGTTATTATTTGATTATTGGTGACAGTTGCTTGGACATTGGACAAACTTGCCCCCCGCTCCCCTTAACTTAACAGTCAGTCTAACTGAGAGAGATCCTACCGCTTTGAAATAAAAATGTAGCAAGGTAAAACAAATAACTGATAGTCAAGCCTAACAGTCCGTCTTAATTTCAGATATTTGCCAGAAACACAAAATGAATGCTTTGTTGGGTGGTGACTATCACAGGACATAAAGTCAGTTGACTGTTGATTAAAAGCATTTTTCTTTTAACCTGTCGACCACAGTATTCAAGCTATATGGGTATATGGGGACCCAGCCATTGGACGGATGAAACATTAACATAGTCTCAGAGGTGTGACTCATTGGAATCTGGACTATCATTATAAAGCCCAAAAATGGTGGTTCCTGGGTTGGAAATGTTGATTTCTTAAGAATCTAGCAAAGAAGTGGAGAAGAAGCCACAGTGACTGCTTGAAAAACAGCAGCAAAGCATCAACCTATCAGTCAAATCAGCCAGGCCCTTTTCTCTACTAATTATCAGTAACTCTTGGCCTTCATATTACCAAAACGAAGAGTGTCATAGAATAATATTACATGCACTGGGACCACACTGTACAAAGGTTCAGTTCAGCTGTAAAAACAGGCTTAAATAGGTCATCTTGGCTTCTCTGCCTCTAGCGGACACCCAAAGAACTGCAACTTTTCCACATTCCCATAATTGCTTTATTTGTCAACACCAGGAGGACTGCTTACATTAGACTTCAGAAAAAGATGAAAAGGAACATCAATCAGTCAGACCAAGTAGTATGAGAGAGACCCTTGTTAAATATAGACTGTCTGTATCTGAGGACAAAGAGATACCCAAGCTTTCATTTCTTAGCCGTAACCTCTATTTTAATGTGTAGAAAGGACCTTTAGGTGGAGATTGTATTTCAAACTTACTTTATATGGTGCAAAGAAGAGGAAAGGGGATGTAGCATCCTGAGAGAATATGAGCAACTGAAACAGGACCCTTTGCTTGCTTTGTGAATGGCTCAGTGTTGTGTGAAACTGCTTTTGTGAATGGAGGGCCCCTGGGCTCATAGTGATTTGGTAGATAGGGTGACGTCTGCTGGGATCCAGAGCCTGGTGGGTTGTGGAGGACAAGGACTGTGATGACTGCCTGTCTGCTTCCTGCTACTAATCCACCACATTAGCTGTGTGTGTTACCCTATTTATAGCCAGGCCAGGATGTGAATAGACTGTCTAGTTTCACTTTTCATACAGCCGGTAATTTTAGTCTTCTGTTGCTCCACATCTTGCCCCTCTCCTTCACTCAGAGTGCTGATGGGGGGTAGGATTGAGCATTTGACACCATCCTTTAGTGGTGTTGTGTAGATTGTTATTTTCATAACTTTTAATTGGAGAGATTCATAAAAATGTGAGCTATGCCAAAGTGTTTTTTAAATAAAACTTAAATGTCTGTGTACAACACTGCACAGGAGAAAAACAAGTCTTGTATTATTTATTAAAGACACTGAAACGGTCCTTTGGTTAAACTTAAATTTTATGAGTTGAATATGTTGAAGTCAAATGAATTATTAATTTTTGGATAGTCTGATTCTGTCAGTGACACCATCAACAACTTTCATTGGTTTTATTGAAGAATCAATATGAACATGTTAACAAATGTGGTGGTTGAAGAAAAACAAACAACAAAATCAAAACAACAGCTGAAAATGTTTGAATATTGTTATGTGGGTGATTTAATGGTAGGTTGGTTAGCAGTCTGTCTTTTTTATCTCATAGCTTTGCCACACCCTAAAAGGTAAAGTAGTGACATAAATCTTCTAAGTGATATTGCTGAATGCTTAAGTGCCTCCAAACTGAACTGTGAACTTTAATGCATAAGGCTGCCAGTCTGGCACTTATTGTGGGATTGCCAAGCAGTGGGGCAGCTAATGCCTGTGCCCCTCTACATTAAGTGGCCTCGTATTTATTGTACAGCTTTTATTTTATGCACCTCCTTTCTGTCGACACAGCATCCGTTTTTTTTTACACCTCTATCTTGGAGCAACCCCTTTTGGCTCATCTGTGCAAGATTAATCTAAAAACTTCTGAGGAACTTCTCTGGTCATGTAGGTGTGGGAAATGTTATGGGTCCCTACACACAGCCTTGAGGTCCAGCCAGAACACACTCCCTCTAGAAACCTCGGTAGAGAAGCAATGAGGCAGCAGTTTTCTTAAGATGGGCACCCAGGTATGAGAGCATACAGACAGCATGTGTGTGTGTTGGCACAAACTCCATAAGCCAGCAATCCCATCTGCTAATATTGACATGGGTGTCCCCATTCAATCTTGTTACAAGGATTATTGTCTATTGAGATCCCATTTCATTAGGCTAAAACACACACCTCAGGGTGCACACAGAAGCTGCTTCAGGCACACAGCCTTTTAGCCTTTTTCATGGGCTGAGTGGGAGCAAGAGTCCTGTAAGTGACCCACATAACACAGAACACGAACTTCATGTGTGGCTAGGGCTGGGTATCAATCAAAAAGTTTGGATACCCATACCAATACCTTCACTTTGATACCATTAACTGATACTTTTCCAATACCCATTTTGTAATACCATTTCAAACAAAAAGAAAATTACAGTACACATTATGGTACAAATCTTGGGTTTTTAATTTTCAGCTTTAGTATTTTTCTACTCTGAGATGTTTTCTTACATAAAAAAAATAAATAATCAACAAATAATTGCCAGTTGCAAACGAGTGATGGGTCAGTATATACTGAGTACACCATAAATGTGTTTAAAAATATAAATGAACTTTCATCTGTCGGTTCTTTTTTTTTATGTTCAATTATCAACCCTCCTCCTTTATCCAGGCTTTTGTCTGGCAAAAGTGACCCAAAAGAGACCAATATCGCTATTCATCTACATGTAGTTGAGTCTGCCTCTCTGTTATGGCTAGGTGAGAGGCTCAGCACTTGCTGCTTGCTGAAAAGCAGAGGATGCTGAAGAACAATACATGCACTCACATCTCAAGAAACTCAAGAGAAATTATTAAATTTGTCGCTAGTTGCTTTTTTGAAAACAAGTTGCTAGAAGAAGTCTGAAAAGTCACTAAATATAGCAAAAAAGATGAAAAGTTAACAACACTGTCCTATATGCTACAACCACGTGTAACATTAAAGCCAATCACCGGTGACATTATCAGAACTTGATAACATGATTGATCTTTTGGGTATCGAAACTAGCCACTGAAAGAAGAGGCATATTTTGATACTTATTACTACTGAAGCATTTCCGTTGGTGCAATAAAAGAACCAAAGTTTGGTGCCCAGCCCCATATGTGGCCAAGGCATGAGATGAGAAGGCTTCACTTCCTGTCTTGTGTGTGGAGTAATGTGGTCAGATATCCTGCTAACTGCTCAATGGAAATACCCATTCTTGAATTATTTCCAAAATGCATATGAGAAAGCAACCCAGCACCCTGCCCATGGCCCCACTCCAGATAGCGTATTGATTCTTGATATGAAAAGCTCATTACATAAACAGAAACAGCAACACAAAAAAAGCCAGCAAACCTTTGCATAAATCCTTTAATTGAATTTCCAGTGCCAGTGGTTGGAGGTTCTCTTTTTAATTGAATCCATTGCTGCTGTTGTGATTTGCATGCAGGGGAGTGGGTCCTGTCCCAGATAAAGTGCCATTGATCCTTATTAAAGCTCACCTCTGGCCGCACTGTGGACTAACAGGGAAAATTAAATGTGTTCATGGTGCATATACTTACTGGCTGCGGGGCATGATTGTGAGAACCAGCACAGAGAAGAGAAAAATGAAAGAGATAGGAGGGGAAGAAAATAGAATTATCGTCGAATTAATTTGCTAAATTGTCTTGGCCACAGTCATTTTTATCCAGCAATTTTACAAAAGGCTTTCTTCGGAGCCATCTCTGGCAGCTTACAAATAGAAACTGACCCATTGTTTGTTTGGCAGCTCACCAGATATCAAACAGTACTTCCTCACAGTTGCGGGACTTACAAGTTTGGATTAAATTACTGTTGGTTTGAATTCTTTTTCTAAATGCTACGGATGTGAAGAACCACTTGTTGGCTTAGCAGAACATTGATGAATGAAGGGAATTTCTTTATCTATCTTGATTTAGTCAGCGATATCACATGTGATCAATGTGCTGATTGCTAAGCATTGATCAGTGTTTCCTCTTGGTTCTGGGTGGCGGTGGGGTGGGGGGTCAGAAGAGACTAACTTGTTGGTCGTTAATACAGAAGTTAAATTTCCAATTAACCTAAACTCATTTCCAACTTAAATTCTGAAGGTAAGTCAATCACGAAGTGATTTGCTTAACATAACTAAACTCAGGTTCACAGGGTTTGTTGTTCAACAATGTCAAATTGTGACGTGAACTTGGCTCATTTTTCCCTCTGGCAGAAAATTCAGTGTAGTAAAAACAAGGACAAATAGACTTTAAAAAAAAAGCTTTCCCTCAAGCAATAACTGCACTAAATGCAAAATAATGTTTACATATGTAAAGAGGTGCAACTAATTTGATTGCTTTGTGTGTGTGTGTGTGTGTGTGTGTGTGTGTGTGTGTGTGTGTGTGTGTGTATGTGTATGTGTGTGTGTGTGTGTGTGTGTGTGTGCTACTTTTTTCACTTTTTGTTTTAAATGTGTTTTACTTATTTATTCATCTTTTTATAGCCTCGTTTTTGCTATACCTGCACTGATAAAGTATTTGCACTAGTTTCGTTGAACATTGTGTTATGACAAGAAACATATATTCTATTCTATTCTATTCTATTCTATTCTATTCTATTCTATTCTATTCTCATTAATTAATTCATTCATTCATCTCCTATATCGCTTATCCTGTTCGCAGGTGTCTGGAGCCTGTCCTAACTGGCTTAGGGTGAGAGGTGGGGTACACCCTGGACTGGTCGCCAGTCAATCACAGGGCTGACACATAGAGACAGACAATCCTTCACGCACACACTCACACCTACGGGCAATTTAGAATCACTGATTAACCGAGTGAGCATGTTTTTGGACTGTGGGAGGAAGCTGGAGTACCCAGGGAGAACCCACTCATGCAGAGGAAAAACAAGAAAACTCCACACAGAACCTGGATTCGAACTGGCAATGTTCTTGCTGTGAGGCAACAGCACTAACAGCTGCACCACCATGCAACCCTCTATTCTATTCTATTCTATTCTATTCTATTCTATTCTATTCTAATGTTAGCAGAGCTAGCACCCCTGACCTTTGGTCCTTCTTAACATCCACATGCCTATGATGTTTGCACATAGAGAATGGCTTTGAAATAGAATAAACTTGTTCAGTGGAACTGACTGTCATGTGAATTGCATTGTCATGTTGGCATGTATTATATTCATACCAAAAAAGCATTATCTTCATGTCATGATAGAAACGTTGTATGGATTTGCTAAGACGGTATTAACATCACTGGAACAACTCAAATTTACTTGATAAGGATCTGAAAAGCACTGATATGTTTCTGTGCAATGAGAAATTGTTCAGTTCATCAATACAGGGACTCTTGTGCTTTTGGCATCTTTTTTCCATCCATGCACATGCTGTGAAATGTTGTATGGTGAAGCGGATTGTGCTCGTCGGGGCAGTGCTAAGTGGCTAATACAAGTGGTAGCTGGAATGAAGTGACGCTTCATGTTTACAACTTACCAGAAAATTTAACCTCCTCTGACACTTTCCTGTTTCCACAGTTTGTTCCATATTTTCTAGATGTGTTAACTTCTGACAACTGTTCAGTTGTACGTCAATGGAAAATCTCCATGTTGAGTGCTATTGTAGTGCAAATAATAAGCTGGGCTTCAGATTTTCAAGTCTCGTGAAGGAAGGAGGTGGAGCCTCAAACACATCACACATTCGCACAATTGGACTGTATATTAGTTTTTTTTTTTTTTTTTTCTGGCATGATTTGCGCCACCCAGCAAAAAGTTGTATCTGCTTGTATTTTTACATCAACTTTCCTTGTCATTCGCTTGGACTTTTTTTTTATTTTTGGATTCACATTTGGTGTAAATGAAACATTTTTGATCAATATCCTCTGCACGTTTTAGCCAAAGTGCACATACAGATTCAGTCTGTTTCAGAAAATACATTGGTCTCAGTAGTCTCTACCCTTTTTTAAGACTTTTTTTTTTCTAAAAAGCGAAAATAGTTAGATTAGACTATAATATTGCTATTATAGGGAATGCAATAAGATATGTTTTGACATATTGCTAACCCCCACACCCTGCCTCATCAAACAGTCAGGTTGTGGAGATACACGTCGAGAGATGTGCTGCAGAGTTGTACAAACACTACAAATTAGAGACGGATAGGGAACTGTACTAACTTGGGCCAGGATTGGGCCAGCTTTTAAAAAGCAAGAAAGCGACAAAATGACCAAAAATCGGAGGTGGAGTCATAGTGGGGATGTTTTAAAAAATTTTACACTGAGCTCTGTCTTGCATTAATGATGTCACGCAAGTCGTTTTGAGCTAGCTTGCCGGCAGTGACAACCGGAAGTCGATGACTGCAGGCAGAAGTCAACACCCATCGGCTTCTGAAGAAACAGCCGGTATACTGAATCTGTCTTATCTGCAGAAGTGGTAACAAATCAACAACAAGTGGTAAACTGGGCCTCAGTCAGGTTGCCAGTCTTTTATTCATGTTTTTTGATTTTCTCTTTTGACAGTTATACTATTTTCATAGTAAGTTACTCATCTTTTCCCCTTGCTTTTATAATAAGTGTTGCAATCTGAGCATCTGGGGCTGCTCAATATTTTTCTGAGGTTGTAGAAGCAGAAATCCACCCCTGGGACACATTCATTACTCCACCAGCTTCACCTGGCACAGAGTGGCAGCAGTTGGTTGATAGAGTAAGAGAAATAAGGCGTCCCTAATGGAGGCAAATAGTGGAAACATGTTCCATCAGAAGTGATTACCACTAATTAAACTGTTTTCACAGCTGGCTGCCTTGCTTTAATATGCACACTTGCATCAAATAACGCTCAGAGAGAAAAGCTGTGAAAATGTTTGGAGATCCAGTCGAGTCACAGAACACTGATTAAAGAGATTAGTATTAGTCACAACAGATGAAACAGAATAATCAAAATGATGTGCTCATTTTTCCCTTAAGTGGGGAACAAAGAGGGAGGTTAAAGACTCTTAGATAAACAGCAAAGAAAAGAGAGGATCTGAAAACGGTTTTCTCTTAGTGCTGTCTCTCCTCCTGTCTGTGTCTGTGGCATGTTAAGTGACCCTCCTCTGATCCTGAGGCCTACTACTCTCTCTTTTAAACAGATGTCTGATTGTGCTCCTCTACACTGTGTCCGTGCTCAGCTCAGCAGCACAACAAGGAACATCCAGGCTACCAGGGCGAGACTGTTATTCAATGTGGCTCCAACGGGACGCTCTCTGACTGCTGTCTTTCAAAAGCAGTAAGCAGGCCATAATCCTTCATTTTTAGTGCAGAAAATACCCAGAATCCCTCTGTTTGTCATATAGCTGGTCCTCAGTGCTCTGGTGGACAGTTGAAGGATCAAAGTGTGTGTGGTGGCAGCAAACAGATTAAGCTGTGAGACTGAAGTGTGAATGAGATGAGAGGGATGCCAAAAACAGACTGTTTATCTTTATGTAGGAGTCTCCCCCCTCTACACCATATTACGCAGACTGCCTTTCTCCCCCCCTCATGGTTCACTGTTTGTTCGCTCATGCCAAAGCAGGCATGAGGTATTTTATGTACCCCTCTACTGACTTAAACCACAGCAGGGAAAGAAGTCGCCCCCTCTTTTGGAATTAGAACTTTCTCTTCCAGCCGTGTTGAGAGACTCTTATTTTCCTGTCTGTCTCATGGTTAGGAGATCAAAGACGTTTTAGATTTGGATGCCTTTGAATCAAAGAGAGAGCTTTAATTGAAATAAAACGGTGGAAGGGACTCAGGCTAATAGCTGCACTCAGGTATATATCATAATGTCTTTTGGCTGCATTGCGTGGCTTCTCTCTCAAGGCTTTTAAACTGGCAATGAAAGATACCGCCTATAATTTTCCTCACTATATTACAATGAGGTGTAACAAAATTATTCATGAACATTGTCAACAGAGAGGGCTTGCTTTCCTTTATTGGCAAATGTTGCAGCAAGGGATTTGTTAAACTTTGTGCTGCTTTTACAAATGGTTCTGGCAAAGTAAATCTGTGTCATTTTGTGAAACACTGTGCACATATTAGCATGTCTCTCCATCTTTCTCTGCTTTGTCTTTTTGCACCCAGCTCAGCTTCAGCGACTGTAAGTGTTAAATCATCTAAGAAGTAGTAGAGGTGTTTTGTCAGGGTGCAAGCACACCAAAAGATCTTATTTTTTTTTTACCTTTTAAAGGATCAGATATTGTGAACAATCAAAGAACAGTGATCTGCTACAATTCTTCATATTTCTTCTGTATTTTTTTGCCCCACATCTGATGCAGTTCACTTTGTCAAACATGAGACCAGGGATACCCCTGTTGTTGAAATACACTTCCAAGCCCATACATAACCAGATAACCCCCCCCCCCCCCCCCACACACACACACACACACACACACACACACACACACACACACACAGACACACACACACACACACACACACACACACACACACACACACACACACACACACACACACACACACACACACACACATCGTCCTGATCCTGGCTTAGTCACCTTTGGATTTTGAGGTAACAAAGAAATGTGAAAAACAAATCAATGATTTTGAATGGCATTACGTGACCCCTCTGAGCGCTTCAAGACCCTCCGGGGGTCCTGTTCTCCACTTTGGGAACTTCTGGTAAAGAGGAAGGACTGGCCAGACCTCGGAAATTCTTTAACATGTATTTAGCTATTTTTCCTCATGATTCCAGGTGACCAAATGCTTTATTCTTATTACTTTATCTTGAATGGTTTTATGAATGTGAAATTTTGACATAACATAGTAAAGCATCAGTTTTTACTGTCATCCTCCAAACACCAACTTAAAAAAAATGTTCCCTTTAAAATTTCATGTGAATTTGGAAAACGTTTGAATATTTTGGCATCCTTATAGTTCTGAACCAACAGGGCTTAGTTTTCCAGAAATAACTTTTTACGGTACTTGTAAGACATTTTGTGAAACTCCAAATGATATTTTCTATTGAACACAAGTATTTTGAAGGAGGGCTTTTCGTTTTATTCCAAACTTACCAAGCTAAAGTTGCCGTATCTCATGTCAGTGCCTCATAATTCCAGATACACAATTATTCAACCACCTCCAAGGTCATGCACTTACAATCTTCAAAACTACATTTAAGAATATTTGTGACTGAAAAAAAACATCTCTAATCACGCTTTATTCACACCTCCTCTTCCTGTCAAGACTCCACTTCAGTATTTCTAAGTGCCACGTGTTTAATCTGCCATGATGCCGCCGCTGATGTACAGTGTAGGACATTTTCTTCACCCTGAAGCAGCGGTGGAAGAGTGTAGCTGTCATATTAAACCTCTGTGCTCACTCACTTAGTTTGCCACACTCTCCGGGGCGCCCCTGTTTGTCTACACCACTGTTCCGGTTCAGTAGAGAGAGCAACAGGGAGACGAGAGGCTCAATGTGCATTCCTGTCAAGAACTCCTTCACTGATCCTGTAAACTACCCCCCCCCCCCCCCCCCCACACACACACACACACACACACAAGGCGCTTCCCTCTGAGAGGCCGTCTGCAGACCTCTAATGCTGCAGGCAGGCTGGCTACACTTGCTCTTACATACTGTGGTTTCATTCATTATTGTCCTAATTAAAAGGTGTTAAGTCCTGATAAGACCCCCTGATTATGAAGCAATGAGTGTAATAGTTAAATTAGGTTTGTAAATGAATAGTAAAGCATTCTGTGGTAGTTATAGGTTAATAAGGACAGTCTTTGAGGTTCGAGGTGATGGCACTTCAATGTGAGATTTCTGCTGAGTGTGCTGGAAGCACATCAGTCTGCTTTAAGTGCGCTGGCCTTTGTTGTGGAGAACAGGTGCAGTGTCACACCAATAGAGGGCATTGTTGTTTAACTGCAGGCACAGGAGCAAATTCTTTGTTTATGTAGGTATCCATGGATGCTTTTGTTTTTCTTCCAGTCTTCACTGAGAGTCTGAATTTGATGGTTTTGTTTGAATACTGATTTAGAGCATCAATGTATCAATGTCACATTTTTTCACATTCTGTCAGCAAACACAGCAGCTAAACACACTCAATCTTTTCATTTTCCACACCACTTTAAATGACTTTATATTATGTTTTATATGAGATGCAAATTAAAGGGCTTCATTTCATCAAGCTGCAGCCAATTTCCCTCTAAAAGGAATACTTGAAATATGGTTTTCTTCATCATATTCCCAGGGAGATATTTGGCTTAATTATGTTAACCAATAAACTTCCTTCTTTTTGTAAATGATCCGACTGTAGATTTGCTTTTTCTGTTGAATGCAGTTCAACTGTAACAGTGGTTGTGGAAATATAAGTGGCTGTGGAGGGGTTGGACTAAAACTTATTGACGTTTCAGATACAGAAAAGAAGTTATGTTGAAGGAGCCTGAGTCTGTCAGGTGAGACAAGACACAAGATACACAAGACAGATTTCAAAATAAAAGGCTATTTCAGTCATTTGAGAATAAATCTTTGCTCTCATGAGCTAAATAACGAGAGATATCTTATCACATTATTTTCTTTTGTTCTCTTTAGAAAAACAGTCTAGTTCTCTTTGTTTCCTTGTTCTGTGTACTTGAAGTTAAATCAGTCTAAGTTCACTCAATCTGCAGACTGCTTTTTAGATTTTATAGCTTTCTCTTTATTTTTTTTTACCCTCAAAAATAAACCTTAAAAACACATTTTTCAAAGTAATTGACCACTTTGTGATCAAAAACAAGCAGGCAAGCTCTCACAGCAGCAGTATGTGCGGATTGGTTACAGTGTTTTTATCATGTCAACATGTTGCTGCTCTTCATTCTCTAAAAACACATTCATTTCCCCTTTTCTGACATTTTCCTGCATGATTATCTTATATGATTCTCCTGTTTGCCCTTTTAAGAGCACAGTCTGTCTTCACTATATCACTGCTCTTTGGATGTATAATCATTCATAATGCTTAATACATATTGATCATCTAAGCTTATAGGGAAAGTTGAGGAAAGGGCAGAGCCATTAGGATAAAACTGGAATACTCAGAGGTACGAAAGCTGATTTCAAGTTTCTTTGCTTGACTTTTTGAATTCAGCTCACTAATGAATATTTCATGAACCTGAATCACACATGGATGTCCAAACTCCACTTTACCATTATGCTGAAAACAAACTCATTGGTCAAAGGACAAAACTCATTCAGCTTCATTTCAACACAATGGATGAGCATTCAATCAAATGGATGCCAATTTATTGATTTAGGGGAATGCACAAAAGAAAGGATTTGAATCTCAGCCGATAGCCATTAACAGAGAATCTGAGGATAGACAGGCGATTGGTCATAGATCACAAATGGCAGGAAATCCATCTCTCCCCACTCATTTCTTTTTTTTTATTTCTCCATGCTCTCCCTTTAAGATTTCCAGCACCAGGTGGTCTCACATCGCCCAGTCTTAAACTTAAATTCATATCCATCGTTGCCATGTTTCTTTTTCTAAACTACATAAAACTTATCAACCCTGTCTGCTCTTTACATGTAACTCAGCACAGAGGCTGTCATTAAAGTTTACTGTGCAGGACTAAGTGGCTTTGCAGTGGGTTTCCCAGTCTTTGGAAGAATAATGTGGGGAGATTGCTGGAGAGGGTTTATTAATATGCTGCTATAATGACAGACATGGACATTTGAACTAAGATTGATTTGAAATGAATCATGAAGTGTATGTGTCCAAGCATGCCCCTCTTTAGAGTTACAGGATCCACACAGTTTGAGAATTTACAATGACAAAGTTCAAAACTGCAATAACGATATAAAGTGCAATAAATAAATAAAAAAATAAAGAAAGAAGAGAAAAAACAAGTTCTCTCTCTACACTAGTTGTAGTTCTAGATTTAATCCTTATTGTAAAAATAGAAACAAATATTTGTGAACATAATTGGTCTAATTTTTTGACTGGTCAGCATAATTAAATATCTTAGGCCTTTTTGTACGTTTTTTTCTATTCTTGATTGGCCTTTATTTTATCTCCTTGGCTGGGGGTTTCTAGTCTCCAGCACCACTATATTGTGGTTCGAGGGCTAAGTTTGGGAAACTCTTGCTTACACTGTGACCAGTTAATTTGCAGATAGCTGATAGATTCATCAGATGGTACCAAAAAGGGTGTGAAAGCACAGCCATTCAGTTTGTTATAAGTAACCACTGAGAGTGAGAAATATTACTAGTTTAGGTCAATTGGTTTTTTTTTTTTATCATTTGTTGTGATAAATTTAGTGTATTTTTCATTCAAATACTCACATTGAGATGATGACAGAAATGGCAAATATTTGTGTAGCCCTATGTTGACAAAACAAAAAGTTGAAAGGTGGAATTGAGATTCTAAATTTCAGTTGACTTTCAAAAAGTTACCCATGATTTAGATTGTTTCAGTCAAGTGATTACTTTGAAAACATTACAAATATCTAACCCAATTAATAAACAAATAAATATAAAGATGTGATGAAATTAAAACTGAAGCACCTTCACATTTGATTTCACTGTGTACTTTACATCAAAGAAATTAACCTTTCCTGAAAATAAGCATGAGTGTAAAAAAATCTGATGTGATTGTAACTTAGATATTATGTTGAAGGCTTTCATACCAGCAGCATGTCATTCATTCTAAATGCATATTTATATTAACTCTGAGTTCAGAAAGAAAAAGATACCCGATCTGGAAGAGGCCAGTATATCGATCACTGTGGGGACTTAAGAAGTCGTATGGTGTTGTCTGGACAGATTGTCCCAGAGTCCTGTACAATTAAGATCCTGTCTTACTTACAGTAAAAGAAGCAACGTAAGGTTTTTGACAAGTTGATAGCAAGAGCTCATTGAAAAACCACAAACATAAGACAAGAAAGACAAGTTAAACAGTCTATTATGTTACACCGCAGACAGTTAGCCTTTTAAAGCACATATAGACTGGACACTGTTGACACCAAAGCTGATTTTTTTTCCCTCAGTAGATGAACAAAAAGAAATCAGCCTTCAATATTCAGACATCTGCCCCTTATTTTTAAACACTACTGAAAATGTTCTCTCTGTGACTTGGAGAGCCTCTATTTGAATAATTAATTTTATTGACATTTATAATAAACAGAGATCACCTTTAAAAAACAGTCCCTCCAGATTGGTGTGAGGATGTCCAGTGGGGTTGCAATGTGAGCTCCACTGCGGTCGGTGTTCTCAGGTGATGAATCGGGTGGGGGAGTCAGTGGTGGGGTGGGCAGGCAGGCTTTGACCTTGGCCATGGAACAGTAAGCGCTAGCTCAGATATCTCACATGATACCCATACATAGCGGCTCATTACGGAAGAGCCCCCTTATGCAAAGTGCAGAGCTCAACACTGGCTGGCTGACAGAGGCTAGCCTAGCACTGCTGACCTAACAATAAGACAACAGGGCCGTCCCCACCTTAAAATAAATAAATAAATAAATAAAAAACACAGCTCTAGCACTGTCCTGGTTCCTTCATCAGCACAGGCCAGCAGCTGCTGCTCTGCAAGTTAAGATGATCAGGCCTCCACACAGAAACCTGAGTCAGGATGCAGTTGATGTTGTCCTCAGATCGCACTAAGAATGGTTGAGTTTCATCTTTAAACTACCACCTTTTGACAAGTTTAAAGGAGAAACTCACTATGTTAGGGCATAAATGTGGTATTACTGGGAGTTTAACGTGTTACATCTTCAGATAACAATCAAAAATAAAAAAAACAAAACAAGATGAAATGGCTATTATTACTACTACTACTCAACCGAATATCCAAACTTGATCCATACCAGGGTCTTGAACTAGCGACGTGAATCCCCCCCAACCTCATCCCCCAAAAGTTAAGCTGACACACAGACACATATAGAATAAAAAATAAATAAAAAGAAAAGAAAAGAAACACTCCATGGGCCACAAACCAAAGAACAAAGCTTGGGGAGGGGAGGTTGAAACTTTGAATACCATGAGTTAAAGGGGGGTCATTAAACCATACTTTAAACATGGATGACTCGAACACAAAGGTCTGCCCATAGCTTTGCCCCTGACAGGTCTCCAGAGGGCTGGCTAATCAGAGTGAAGGGGGTTTGTGGAGAGAGGAGACTTAAAATGACAGAAGCTAAATACGGGGTTGAATGTACAAAAAAAAAGAATAAAAAGAGGGATTTCTGGGCTGTTACACATGCAAAGCTTCTATGGGTTACCACAGGGACCTTATAAGCCCCCCCCCAAAAAAAAAAACACATTAGGCCCTCTTTAAGGCTTTATGTATTGGCATTGTGTGCCTGTAACTAGTCATCTTGACTGAGTTCTTTAAAATATTTCTGACAGAACAATTTTAAAAAGTTGGGGAATGAGTGAAACATGCACATGTAAACAGGTAGGCCAGCAACAGTTTGCCTCTGTCTCCTGTATGTCAAGTTGTATTTTTGTTCAACATGTCCTCATACATTTTGGAGTGACTTTAATCCAAATATTGTCCCCCTTACATGATATTTCTTCTGCTCCTGCATGGTCCATCTAGGAAAAGTATTTCTTCTTTAATTTGTATCATTTGTTCCTCTCTAACTAGAAAACTGGAATGTCATGTGGCATACTTGAGTGTGTTAGTGGTTGCTCTGGTAATTGTAAGTCAGGGATACAGTGTTATTGACAGTTTTGATTGACTCACTCTCTCTTTAATAACAGCCCTGCTGTAAACATTTTTATGATCAGACTTTACAGCTCTGGACAATGACCCACAGGCTTCAGAGGAGGAGCTGAGATGGAAAATATCCTCAAACTGTTTATCTTTTATCATTCATGTCTCATATACAGCATCAAATCTAGCATTTATCACCAACACTTGGGGGAATTTGCCTCCATGTCCTTTGTTTGACGTAAATACACCGGACATAGTTAACATGATTTTTTTTCAAATAATGTAAGATTTCCTCTTGAGTGTAGTTCAACTTTTAAAATGTTAAATCTTTGATACTGTATTTTCTCTAAAAAGCTTTTTTTCATGCCTTTATTGGGAAACATGACAGAGGATACAGTAACACAGAGAGGAATCCCAGGTTGTGGTTCAGAAGACTGGAATTTTTTTTATTTTTTTATTTTTGAAAATGTAAAAGCCATATCATTGCAAGGCAACCGGAAGGCAGCCAGACCCATAGGCTTCTGATAAAATAGGTGGATTATTGGTATGTTTTTGGAATATTTTTTGATTGATGCATCAAGCCTAAAGTTGCAAAAGGTATGCAATGTATTCCAATGGTTGAATCACATCAGATTGAAATCTGATCCATCTAGTCACCGCACTGGATCTGATGAGTTTCAATTCAACCTCAGTCATGTGACTTCAGCTGTCCTGTGTTACAGCTGTGCACTGCATCCCAGTGTTGCAGCCGATTTGTGTTTATGGAAAAGGGAGGACGGAGCTAAACCGCTAAAGAGTGGAGAGAGAATGTACATGGGTCTTCGTAATGAAGTTCAACAGAAGATTGTGTTGACTCAATGTTTGTGTTGAATCATTCAAATGATTAAATGGTGCCACTCTCCTCAGTCAACACTGGGAATACTAGTCAGTGGAAGTCTAAAATTCTCTGTGCTGATCATTTGCAAGGGCACCATCTCTATGTGTTCTTCTGAGACCGAACTCACACTCATGAAAGGATCTTTATGCAAATACTGTCGCAACAAACCAACACCCTTGGTAAAGATGGTAAAAAGGCAGTTATTTTTTTCTCATGACCAATGCTGATCCTCTATCTTGTTGTCTAAGATGGTGATGACAATGAGATGTGGTTTAACACATTTGTACTGGGGCCTGTAAATTTTGTCTTGTAAATGAAGCTTTTTATTGACCTTCTCAACAATAAAATGATTAATATATCCCTCCAATGCTTAGTTTAGAACCTTTTGGTGACTCTGAGATGATATGTGATGTCTCCAAAAATCATCAATGGCCTCCTGCCAAATGTCTTCTCCTGCCTGTCATTGAATGTTTAGTGTTTGTCCAAGTAAGTGGAGAGGGGTGTGGCTCACATGAGATGTGGTTTAACACATTTGTACTGGGGCCTGTAAATTTTGTCTTGTAAATGAAGCTTTTTATTGACCTTCTCAACAATAAAATGATTAATATATCCCTCCAATGCTTAGTTTAGAACCTTTTGGTGACTCTGAGATGATATGTGATGTCTCCAAAAATCATCAATGGCCTCCTGCCAAATGTCTTCTCCTGCCTGTCATTGAATGTTTAGTGTTTGTCCAAGTAAGTGGAGAGGGGTGTGGCTTAGCCATAGGTCAATTGTCATGGATGCTGTAGTAGAGAGGAATAACATCATAGTAGATACAGCAAACATGTAAAAAAAAAAAAAAAAAAACAGTGAATATGTTTATGTTTAAAAATGAACTTCTGTGGATTCTTATCAAAATATCAACCCTTTCAACCCTCTTTCTACGAGCTTGGGACTGGCAAAAGTGACTCAAAAGAGACAAACAAGGGTGATTCATTTGCATGCAGATGCCTGCTCTGGCTGCAGCTGGGAGAGACTGCTGTGAACAAGGAGAACTTGTCTGCCTGTGAGTGTTTTGGATAGGGGAGGGTCCCATGGCAGCACCTGCTGCTTGTTGAAAAGCAGCAGGTGCTGGCGATCAATACAAACTTTCATGTCAGAGTCTCTAAAGTCCAGAAAAGTTGTTAGTGACTTTTATGAAAAAGGGGGTTTGACAACTAACACCCCCCCACACACACACATATACAGTGGCCTGTAAAGCATCAGTGCTAAATGAATTGCAGCTGAAAATCCGTGGTCTAAATAGGGCGTATTGTATCCCTAGGATCTATTCGTAATAATGTCGTGAAAGTTAAATGTCTGGGCACACTGTAGAAGCAGATTGTATGTTCAAATAAATGTTTATGTCCGGTGAGCAGACATTACCCCATCCAAACAGAAGACACACAGTCGTCCTGTCTTCAGTCTTTGTGTGTTAGTGAGTGAATGTAAATGGATGTGCATTACATTATGTGTGTGTTTGAGAAAGAAAGACATCTGAGTGTGAATCTATTGGCAGAGCAGGGACTATACTGTCTGTGTGTGTTTGTCCAGCAGCCTGGTAGGCAGGCCTCTCTGCTCCAGGGTAACCTCTTATCGGAGCCATTGGCATATCTTGAGTAGGATGACATAATCAATAATCAGAACTGTTAATCAATGGTATTCTAAATAAGCATTGATTGGGCCCACAAGGTTAGCCAGCTTTATCGGTTTACATTAAGCAAAGCAACACAATAGACAAAGGCCCACAACTGGGATGGACCAGTTTAACCCCTACCCATCCATCTTAAAACACACACACACACACACACCTACACACACACACACACACACACACACACACACACACACACACACACACACACACACACACACACACACACACACAAAGAGCATGGTAGGCAAGACCCTGCAAATTTATGTCTGTCTTGTCCCCCTCATACATACATTTTATACTCTGAGAAGTTAATATCTCTCTTTCTCCTCTGGTATCTCCTCAACATTAGTATCACGCACATCCTCATTTTAATACAACAAAGCTCCCGTTGCATCTCATTATCGACATGGTCAGGTAGACAGAGGTCACTGATTTGTGTCACCTCTCACAAAACGGCCATCCCTCGTGGGAGCCTGTCGGATGAAGAGGGAGGAGTGTGGCAGCGCACTGTGAGTGTGTCACCCATGGGGGCTCCACGTCTCCCTAATTACCAGGTAGAGGAACACGGTCACAGCTGTCTGCAGGTTAGACTAAGATGACCCATGAGGATATACAGTTTTTGCATTTCCCATAAAATCAGCTTGTTGTTCTTTACGGAGAACTTGTGGCACTTGTCGGCTTTTAGCTGTCAGAGTGTTTCTTTAGCAGGAACAGGAGGCTCCCTGCATCGTTTGTGTGTACCTCAATTTCACAGTTTTGCTTCACATAAAAACATGACAACTGTCAATGTGCTGCAGACAGACAGGCATGGAAAATTTGCCAAAATAACCCTTTTAGTTTCCCCTCACCGCAACAAAGCTTAGTTTCATGATTAGCATGACGCCAACATGGAAACTCCAATCATTTTCACCAGTGGCAGCGGCTCAGTGCCAGAGACATGTTATAATGCTCATAGAAACCACATGGCAACATATGTTCTCTTTTTCAAAACCAGAACAGGACACTCTCTGTCTCTCTCTCCTACACACTCATAATACTCAAGTCAAATATTTAGCGCTGCTGATAAGCTAAATAAATATTAGGATACCCTGGCTATTTGTTTGATTTTTTATCTATTATTCATACTGAAAGTTTCACATAAGGCTATCTTCAATCCATGTAAGCGCACAAAATGGGTAGTGAGTAGCAATAATTCTTCTTTGATCTTCTCTCTGAAGCGCTCAGCGTTTGTGCAGCTTTCTTGTCGATTCTCCCCACACACCTCATGCCTCTACTCCACCTCTCTCCCTGCCTATCTATCCCTCTCTCTCATTCTCTTTGTCCCTTGTGAAAGCCCCCTGTCACCTCTGGCCCTCCCCCTCTCCTCCCCCTCTGTGAGGCTATTACAGGCAGCACTCCTCCCTCTCTGCCTTCCCCATGTATTACCATTAGAAGACATGCATCCTGGGAGCTGCTGCACACTCCTCTGTGTTTTGATTAATATTTTAGCAGCCTCAGGGAGGAAATGGGTCTTCCTCTGAGCTAATCTGTTATGGGGTGGATGCTCGGAGCAGAGGAAAAAGGGAAGATGATAGAAGAGGAAGGTCAAGCTCTACTGTTTTTATTTTCCATGTCAGAAGTTGTGAAGACATCCAGTACAAATCAGATGCTTGGAGATGTGAATAATGCACAAGGGCAGAGTTCAAGGGAGACTCAAAGCTAGCAGAATTTTCTAGAAAAAGGTACAGGTTCATGGAGACAAAGTCTGCCAAAAAAAATTATGCACCATCAGTGTATTTCTCTTCAATTGTATGTCAGAGTCCTAACATGTGCAGTGGATGCTAAACAAATGTAATCTTCCTTTGATAGTAGTCCTCTCACACCCTCTGTCAGAGAAGTATCAACTTGCAGGCTAGCTTTCAAGAACCACACACTCAATTTTACATATTGTGGGACATGTGGCTAAATGTTACAGGAAATTAAACTGCAATTCAGACCCCCTGAAATTTCTGAACAAGGCTGAATCCAGCCTTTAAATTTAAGCCAGATGTCATAAACAAACAAATAAATAAATACACCTATAGCTTTCTCAAAATGTCTCTGTGACCCATTTTAGGGTCATAATTCACTACTAAGAGCAACTGTTTACAGGTTGGACATAGTCTCTGTGATATCACACTTTGGTTTCTGTATAGAAGTTTTGATATTCAATGATGCTGAACTCCAAATTGGAAATGATTCAAGCTAACTTTGGCTCAGTCTTAGGTAGAGGAAGTGAAGTCCAGGCAGGGTTGTAGCTTTTTGGCTAACAGCTATATAATGCACTCACCTGTCAGTGGTGCCTCTAAGGATGCAAATGTTTTGCTTTTGATGAAATCAAATCAGATACATTTTAGCAAAATTATACCATTGTACAATGTGTGAATAAATGAGCAACACATCAATAAATTACTTATCGAAGCATGGGACTTGTTCAGTTTTTCTGTAAAACTGGGTAATTTTGGTGTTTGTGATGATCTGTTTGCTGCAGCCTTAAAAGAACACTTGAAAAGTCAGTCCGTGCACCTACTTCATGCATAGATTCTATAAAACGTGGATGTAGTTCCTGTGAGGTCATCAAGTGGTTTCTGAAATTGAGTTTTAAAGCTAATTTTTGTTGGTCCCAATACTGGAAATGCTGATTCAACCTACCCTAACAGGAGGCAAGGAAGAGGAGCCAGCATCAAGTGGCCACTAGAAGAACTGCACTTCCCAGCACTTCCGCATTTGCTTAATTTCTCAAGACCAGTGGATGATTGGTTGAGAACCAGTGATTAAGGGTTTTGTCCACACATCTGTGGTGGTTAAAGGCAGACCAGCTTGGTTTAACATGTTGTTGTGGTGGATATCTGACTAACATGTTTTCAATAGTGCTAGAGTATAAAGCTCACTTGTGCAATTATTGAAACAGTTTTACAAATCAAGAGTGATGCAAGAATGAGATTTCAGAACATGACTAAATTGTAATATTCATTTTTCCCAGAGATTTTCAGGTTGCCACACACAGATAGAGAAATCATATGTATTTTTAAAACCAAAAAATTGTGAATGTCCAAAATCACATGTACAGTGTGTGTGTGTCAGTTAGCTTGTTGTTATGGTTGTAAGAGCTGAGTATTAGTGCATCTTTAGAGTGTGTGTGCTGCTTTTCTATGCCTCCCCTCTCATTGATCCCTGCTCTCTTTTATTTATGTGTGTTTACTGTGCTGCTTGACTCAAGAACTGCCTATTGCTTTTATTGTCGAATGCAATGAAGGGTGCTTTTATCACCATTTGCCTGCAGGTCAAAGGTGAGAATGGAGACAAATGGGCTCACTGTACAATGATGAAACAAGGTGGTCTTAACCAGGAAACATACTACATCCTGTTCAAAGATCCCAACAGTCAATTCTTTGCATCTGGAGCTGCTGTGGAAAGTTATTTTAAAAAGAGGAACAGTTCAATGTAGATGTAGAAACAGATCGAATTGGTAATTCTGTTGAGAGATTAAAAAATAAAATGACACAGGGTAAAAAAAACACAATTGTCTCTGTGAGTAAGGTACTTATTTACAATGTAAAAATGACAGAAATCTTGTATTTCCATAATGATATGGAGAGAAGACAATACAATTCATAAGCTCCAGTCATTGTCTACTCTTCTTGCCTCTTTTGGTATTTTTCTCAGCTAATATACAGCAACCTTGGCTTTGAAACATGTGACACCTCCATGCTACGCACCACTTTGCACATTGGATCTGTTGACCAACATATGAATTATTCTGGCTGTATTGTTCATGAATTTATCCCCACGGTGTTACCAAGTTGATTAAGTGCAGTATGGAGGTCGAGTGTTGGCAATTACTCACCATGTGTTGGGAGCAGCGGGCCATGTACGCTGAGTGAAGCTGGCACATTAGGAACATACAAATGAAGGCAGGTCTTTGTGGTGTACCGACTTATTTTTTAAGCTTTGCCAGCCCATTTAGCGCAGTGTCCTTGGGGCTGGGGGTATTATATATGCCTGTGATAGCCGTTGGCTTGCTAATGAAGGTGATGTTTAATTTGGTTAAATGCTGCAGGGATGAAGCGTTTGATATCTGTATGGATGGGATATGAAAACAAAGGTGGATGGGGCTAAAAAAAATGCCTGATGTTTTATTCTCTATTTATAGAGGGCATTCTTTGCAGAAGGACAGGGCAGCTAGCAGGGAGCTAATGTGAGCGTAAGGAGGATACACCTGCCCCTAGGTGTTTTTCTTAGCAGGTATAATAGCAATATATTTCCACACATGACACCCCTTAATGCTAGTTGTGGGAATATCTGCAAGAGCGAGTCAGGCTTGAGCCTCAAACCCTGTGGCAAAGCATAGCACAGTAAGACATCGGTGATATTAATGGGATGACATGCTGTAAGTAAGTTCAACGGTGGGAAATAGATTCGATTAATTTAAGCTGTTGAGTGCATTTTTCACTCCTTTACAATACCGGTCTTTTAGATTTTGGGACTGTGGAAGCCCCAGCAGCTCCTGTTTGACCTTCAATGGGATAAATATTTTTAATTTTGAACAGTCACATCGCTACAAAATTGAGAATATATGAACAAAACCTCCTCACTCACCTTCTTTCACTGTCATTGTAGTGTGGAGAGGTTTCTTCATTAAAATTGACAGACAAGCCAGAGGCAGGGGGGAAATGTTACAGCTCTGCAGACCTGTCACTGCTTTCTCCACTAACTATAATTTAATGCCCTACAATAATTGAAATAATTCTTTCATTTACTGACGAGGCTGCCAAATGTTGAACCAGAAAACTGCCGACGGCAAAGATAATGTGTTAGCTCATGGCGCTTTCTTTTTAAATTCATTTTCTATTCTAATGTATTAAATAAATGCATAAATTCTCTCACTAATGGTTTGTGTGAGGCAGGGCCACAGCCTATTCAGTGATGCAGTTTAGAGGGGGTTTTACACTTAAAACAAGAACAACCATAATAAATGCCAATAAATCCGTGGGTATGTCCATTTTTTCCAGAGCAGTAAATGTGTGCGTAGTTAATCCCTTTCTCTGCACTGGCCATTTACAGAAGCTAAAGGTTTTTTTTCTTCCACATTATACTACAAGATGTTGAGCCAATGAGGAGAAATACTCTCATATTACCTAAAAATATGTTGAAAAACTCCTATTTGACTATTTTTTAATTCACTTAAAATTTTTAATTTAATAACAATTACAAAAAATAATCCTCAAATCATCACACACAAAAAATGCCATTCACACTGTCACCAAGTGTGCATTTAACGTCAGTATGTTGTTTACACTGGCTGCCGTATGGACCTGACGTTCAATTCCAGGCTACAGCTGGATGAAGTATTTAACTCATCACACACGCCTCCTCCTTTAATCTAAAAATCACAAGTCACATATTATGACCCGTTTGAAAATTGGGGTGAACTCTTTGTTCCTGAAAGTCAGATATTTCCATGACTGCTCAAACTTAGTGACAGTGTGAACTTCAGAACAAAAAGCAGTCACTTCCCATGTGTTGGGTCATAAGCTGCTATGACTGTTCCCGATACTCACTGTGAATTAGCATTTACTTCATTATTCATAGAACTGCCATCTTTAAGGCTGTTTTCCACCTGTCAAAACCGAGACTCACTTTTCAAACTGAATGCATCAGGCTGTAACTAAGGAAATAATACTCCAACGTTTAACACAGATCCTTCCTCGGCCATAGAGATACACAGGTCATGTAAAGCTTTACAGTAATGTTCCAATCCTGATCTTAACTATCAAATCAGAGCTGATCTGTGCATTCTTGACACTGATATCCGATCATCAATTAGACACAATCATCTAACCCTGATCATACATGACAGCTGTTAGCAGCTGAGCACAATTTGCAGCAGAACAAACACGCTATAAACATAACCACAGACTATCTAACCTTCATGCAAAGAGCTTGACTGTAGTTTACAGATACCATCAAATTGGAAAGGTGCCTTTGCTTGTGATCTTTAGCTACAGGTTGTTACACCTCAGCATGATGTTGGCTCCGGTGGTCTGGTGTAGGTTTATCATATCATAGCAGTATAAAAATGTCACATGACATGAAAGAATTCTACCTAACTCTGCAGCCCTCGTTTAGATGGAAAATCAAAACAATCTTGTTCTATTTTGTCGTCTTTTCCTCAGTAAAGAGGGGTCTGCGTACAACTTGAATCACAGTATAGCAGCCCCATAGTGCCTCCGGTGGAGTGGAGCTTCATGACAATGGAAATAATCAATCCCAGGATTGTCTGAATCAATATCCAAATGAGAACAAATACATCCTGATGAATCATATTTTACTAAATATGATTTTGAATGTTATAATTAGTCCATTTATAAATAATTAATTTGAGTTAATGATGTGCACAGTGAATCAAAAGACAAACAGTGGGAGGGAGCAAGACACAAGAAACTGGCAGGTGAGTTTGAGACTAGACAAAAATCAGAGGTATTTTAAGAGCAGAAGTTAGAAAATAATAGTGAGAAATAAAAGGAAATACAATTTGAGTTTGAGTTGAGAAAAACATGAAAAAATATTGTATGCTTAAAGCCTTAGTTTTGAAAAAAAAAAAAAAAGTTTTACTTTGCTTGTATTACAAAGAGGTGATGGTAAAGATGTGGTTTATTGTCTGTGAGATTAAGGTCTCAGAATATACAGAAATACCAATGGGCACATCATAAGAAAGATCCTTGTTCATTTACCTAAAAAATTAAGGATAATTCAGTCTTTATTTATATAGCACCAATTCATAACAAACGTTCGCTCAGTACTCTTTCCAAAAACCTGTTAATGATAATGAATTTTATTAACAGAGACAAACACCCATCTGTACGCTATCTAAATGTCTGCACTCTCAAACAGTTACCATTGGCAG